>JAEOAD010000017.1:1800000-2170000 GCA_036365145.1 Orientallactaga sibirica
GAATTCCAGGTCAGACTGGCCTAGAGTGAAATCCTACCTCAAAAAAACAAAAAACAAGAGGTCTTAAAAAAACATAATTATGTTTAGATGCTATGATTTTGAATAGAAAAATTAGAAAAACAATGTATTTTCCCCCATGACAGCCAAAAGATATGAAGGACATCAGGGCTGAAGAACTAGAAAATGCTGCTGGCAACAAGATTTAAGCAGGTAATGAAAACATTAACACAACAAGCTACATATGAACACCTGCATCACAATGGTAACTGAGGAACAGAAATCACAAAGACAAACATAAAACAACACCTGGTCCTTCCTCCTTAGTGCTAAGCTTAGTCGTTTTTTTTTTTGTTGTTGTTGTTGTTGTTGTTGTTTTTCAAACATGACCATGCAATAGAGCCTAACCTGGCTCAGAATTCCCAACAGTAAGAAATTACGTAGGTAGATATGGACTAAATGTGATGAGAACTCTTAAGAATTAAAGATGTACCACCATGAAACAGACTGTCTTTCAAAAATATTCAGAGAAGGCTAGGGGGATTGCAGAGTGGTTAAGGAGCTTGCTTACAAAGCCCACTGGGGGCTGGAGAGATGGCTTAGTGATTAAACGCTTGCCTATGAAGCCTAAGGACCCTGGTTCGAGGCTTGATTCTCCAGGACCCACGTAAGCCAGATGCACAAGGGGGTGCATGCATCTGGAGTTCATTTGCAGTGGCTGGAGGCCCTGGTGCACCCATTCTCTCTCTCTCTCTCTCTCTCTCTCTACCTGTCTATTTCTGTATCTCTCTCTCTCAAATAAATAAATAAATTAATTAATTAATTTAAAAAAAAAGCCCACTGGCCAAGGTTCGATTCCCTAGTACCCACATGAAGCCAGATGTACAAACTGCCCCATACATCTGGAGTTTGTCTGCAACAGTAAGATGCCTTTCTGTACCCATACTTACTTACTACTCCCCCCTACTCGCAAATAAATAAATAAAAACATTTTTTAAATAACGAGGAAATGGCTTAGGGGTAGAACATGTGTCTGGAGTTTGTTTGTGATGGCTAGAGGCCCTGGAACATCCATCCCTCCCTCAAATCAATCAATCTATCAACCAATCAATCAATCTATCTATCCATCCATCCATCCATCCATCCATCTATCTATTTCCCTGTTTCTCTCTTAAATAAATATTTTTTTAATTCTCTGTATGTGCCTCTTTCTCATAAATAAATAAATAAATAAATAAATAAATAAATAAATAAATTTTTTAGTTGACGGTGGGTGAAGTGGCACACATCTTTAATCCCAGCACTCAGGAGGCAGAGGTAGGAGGATCATCATGAGTTCAAGGCCACCCTGAGACTACATAGTGAATTCCAAGACAGCCTGGGCTAGAGTGAGATCCTACCTAAAAAATCAAAATTTTAAAAAAAAATTTGTTCACAGAGAGCTAGGGAGATGGCTCAATGGGTAAAGTACTTTCCATGCAAGCAGGAAGACCTGAGATCCCTAGCACTGATCTCAGTGCTTGGGAGGCACAGACTAGAGGATCCTTAGGGCTTTCTGGTCAGCTAGCCTGGCCTAATCAGTAAGCTCTAGGTTCAGCAGGAAACCTTGTCTCAAAATATGAAGTAGGGCCAGGTGTGGTGGCACATGCCTTTAATCCCAGCACTTGGGAGGCCAAGGTAGGAGGACTGCCATGAGTTCAAGGCCACCCTGAGACTACATAGTGAATTCCAGGTCAGCCTGGGCTACAGCAAGACTTTACCTCAAAAAAAAAAAAAAATTATACACACACATATATATACTAGGGAATGACTGAGGAAGATAACCAGTGTTAACCTCTGGCCTCCACATGCATATACCCAAACACACACACAAAATGCTTACAGAACTAGAGAGCCATCTGTCACAGATATTTTAGAAGATATTCCTATAGAAATCAGTTTTGGGCCGGGCGTGGTGGCGCACGCCTTTAATCCCAGCACTCAGGAAGCAGAGGTAGGAGGATCGCCGTGAGTTCAAGGCTACCCTGAGACTACATAGTTAATTCCAGGTCAGCCTGGACCAGAGTGAGACCCTACCTCGAAAAAAAAAAAAAAAAAAAAAAGAAAAGAAATCAGTTTTGGCCATATGACCACTATCATTTTTTAGAAGTTTGAGATGTCTAAGATACTTTCCTAATATAACACAAATTCCACTAGAACCCTACTATTCTGTATATACAGTTCACTGTATTTAAATATTAATTTAATATAATGATATCATTTCATAATTATACTTCCAAGCTAACTCTCACTTGCTCAATTGTCCTATTTTCCTCTCTAGAAAATTAAGAGAAATGGAAACATCCTAATTCTGATATATTTTATGAGATCAAATTTCCTGACTTCCTAAAGGCTTTGTAGATTTTGGAAACCTTCTTTATATATTTCCAGTTAAAAAAAGCATTTTTCGAGCTGGGCGTGGTGGCGCATGCCTTTAATCCCAGCACTCAGGAGGCAGAGGTAGAAGGATTGCCGTGAGTTCAAGGCCACCCTGAGACTACATAGTGAATTCCAGGTCAGCCTGGGCCAGAGTGAGACCCTACCTTGAAAAACCAAAAAAAAAAAAAGCTTCACATCTGCCCTCACTGCTTTAGCATAAACGAGTAAATAAGTAATATCTCAAGAAGTACAAAATAAGCAAAACGAGAGATTAATTCCATTTACTCATTGAACTCATCTGTTTAAGAGCAGAATATGGGAAAGGAAAACGCTATACTATGGTTGCAGCTCAATTTTTTTGTTTCAAATTTCAAAAATTTAACAAACTAGCAATTATCTATTTGTTAAATCTTTCACAAATCAAAGAGAAATTATATACTGCAAGACAGATGTAGGAGAGAGTAATGCTGGAAAGGGGAGAAAGAAACGCCTCTTCGCTTGGAAGCTTTCCTGTTTATTTTCCTCTTGCCTTAAGTCCCTTAATAAATCCTTCATCATTTACCCTTCTGTGTGTGTCTTTTTCTCAATTCTTTGCTAAATGTGGACTCAAAACTTGAGAGTCACTGGCTCAGGGCTCACCCAGAGCTCAAAGTTCTCTCCCACAACAGTACTTCATATGTCAAATAACACATACCATAAATCCTAAAAAGGTTGTTTTAAAATGCCCATATTCCATTATATCTACTACACCATCACTTGAAAGATATTTTTAAGCACTATTATTGTATAATAAAGACTATGACTATCTTTTGTCCCTGGTTCCTAGGAGGCAGATTCCAAGTCCTGAGGAGTGCCTGTTATTCACAGGCCCCTTGGGTCATCCTGAGTTTATGCTGAGAGACAAGGTGACTCAGGATTTCAGGTGGTCACCAAAAAGACCAACTACTGATTAGATGGTTGGGCCACCTGGGCAGGTGAGCCAAGGGTACTGGAGACTGAGTCAGTCACATGGACATTGACTCAATCCATTGTGCATTTGTAATAAAACTCAATAAAAGCTTAATAGCATCTTAGCTTCCTGGTTGGCAAACACTCCAAGTAGCTAGAGGACAGCACACAGAGAGATTGCATAGGGAGATGGTACAAAAGCTCTGAACTGAGGACCTTCTAAGACCTTGTTTGCTATGCTTCTTTTTAGTTGGTTGGTTCTGATTTGTCTCCTTTTATTAAAACTATAATTTTAAATAACAGTATTTTCCTCCATTCTGTTGGGTCTTTCAGAGAAATTCTGAAAATGATAGGGTTATGGAAACTTCCAAATGTGTAACTAGTTGGTTTTTGTTTTTGTTTTTTGGTTCATCGAGGTAGGGTCTCACTCTAGCCCAGGATGACCTAGAATTCACTATGTAGTCTCAGGGTGGCCTTGAACTCACAGTGATCCTCCTACCTCGGCAAGGTGTGTGCCACCACACCCAGTTGTAATTAGTTTTTCAGAAGTGCAGGTACACAGGGATACCAGAAGAGCTACTGGAGTGTGAAATGCGGCAATTCTTGATGGCAACCACACTTTTTTACGTTAATTTTTATTCCCTACATAGAAAACACAACAGAAACATAGAACCAAAAACATAATTCTATTAACTGTATAAAGAGCTTCTAAAAATCTAAGAATTTTAGGCAAAATTAATTAAAGTTACTAAATTTTTTGTTGTTGTTGTTGTTGTTTTCGAGGTAGGGTCTCACTCTGGCCCAGGCTGACCTGGAATTAACTATGTAGTCTCAGGGTGGCCTTGAACTCATGGCGATCCTCCTACCTCTGCCTCCCGAGTGCTGGGATTAAAGGCATGCGCCACCACGCCCGGCTCCTTAAAGTTACTAAATTTTTACTTAAGAGATTCCACGTGTTGTGATTCTTTCACTGTCCTTAATTTTTTTTTTTTTTTTTTTTTTTGAGGTAGGGTTTCACTCTGGTCCAGGCTGACCTGGAATTAACTATGTAGTCTCAGGGTGGCCTCAAACTCATGGTGATCCTCCTACCTCTGCCTCCCAAGTGCTGGGATTAAAGGCGTATGGCACCATGCCCAGTTAAATTTTTTTTTACAAGGTAGGGTCTCACTCTAGACCCAGGCTGACCTAGAATTCACTCTGTAGTCTCAGGGTGGCTTGGAACTTACAGCAATCCTTCTACCTCTGCCTAGAGAGTGCTGGGATTAAAGGCGTGCACCACCACACCCGGCTCACTGTCCTTAATTTGTCAAGTCAGCACCAACCCTGGCGTTTAGTGTCAGCTCATCGCAGGTCATAAACCAGGGTCATGTCAAAGTAACCACTAAGGAAGAAAAGTCACTGGCAACTACTCTATGACTCATGATCAGTGTACATGCTGATTTCACGAGTATTATTTTAATACTTGTAAAAAACCTTGGGATGACTCAGAAGGCACTATGGGGCTGAGAAGTGACAGAGAGTGCTCAGCACTGAAACATCTCTAACACATCTTCCAAAGCTCAGGGTCCACTGCAGAAGAGGGGGCGGAAAGAATGTAAGAGCCAAAGGAAGAGTAGGATTCCTTACAACGTGCTCCTCAAGGACCTCATAGTTCCTGACACTACCTACACAAGACCATCCTAATAGAAGGAAAAGATGATGACATCAAAATGAAAAGAGAGGCTGATTGAGAAGGGGAGGGGATATGATGGAGAGTGGAGTTTCAAAGGGGAAAGTGGGGGGAGGGAAGGAAGTACCATGGGATATTGTCTACCATTAAGAAAGTTGTCAATAAAAATAAATAAATAAAATATAAAAAAGGAAGATTCAAAATAAAAGAATTATAGAGCTGGAAATGGTGGCACATGCCTTTAATCCCAGCACTTGGGAGGCAGAGTTAGGAGAATTACCAAGAGTTTGAGCGAGACCCTACCTCAAAAGAACAAATAAAAAAAGAAGAATTATAGATTTAGTAATATGTTATACACATTCTTTTTAAGTTTTAAAATACTACCTAAAGTCAGGCATGGTGGTGCATGTCTGTGATCCCAGTACTTGGAAGGTAGAGGAAGTAGGAGGAGATCAAGGTCATCATAGGCTACATATCAAGTTCAATTCAAGGTCAACTAGGTTACAAAAAACCTTGTTGCCAAACAACAAAATACTGACATGTAAAGTACAAAAACATATTCAGGCCCAAAGGGATGGCTTAGCAATTAAGGCACTTGCCTATGAAGCCTAAGGACCCAGGTTCACTTCCCCAGGACCAACCTAAGCCAAATGTACAAGGTGCTGCATGTGTCTGGATTTTGTTTGCAGTGGCTGGAGACTTTGGCATGACAATTTTTTAAAAAGTTTTTATTTATCTATTTGAGAGCAGTAGAGAAAAAGGCAGAGGGAATGGGGTGCACCAGGACCTTCAGCCACTGCAAATGAACTCCACATGCATGTGTCACCTTATGCATCTGGCTCATTTGGGTCCTGAGGAATCAAACCTGGGTGCTTTGGGTTGGCAGGCAAGTGCCTTAACCATTAACCCATCTCTCCAGCCCAACAATTTAATTAATAAATAAATAAACAAATACTCTTCCCTTCAGTATTGGTTATCAGTTTAGTATGTATTCAGACACATAAATTTTCATTTCATTTCAAAATATAGTAAACCAGCCAGGTGTGGTGGTGCACGCCTTTAATCCCAGCATTGGGAGGCTGAGGTAGGAGGACCACTATGAGTTTGAGGGGACCCTGTGGCTACATAGTAAATTCTAGGTCAGTCTGGGCTAAAGTGAGACCCAACCTCAAAAAACCAAAATAGACTCCCAGCTTCCTGACTGACCAGCCTCTGGGTCCCCAAATCCCAGATCCTCTGCGCTGGAGGCCTACTGAGTAGGCCAAAGTTCCAGAAGGTAGCCAGACCCAAGGAGATAAACCACCCCTCGCATCTCAGCCAAGGCCCACGTGAAACCACAGAGGAACTAGGGAGACAAGCAAGAGTGCCGCTTCCATGGTAAGCCTGACAATCAGTGGCAGGGTGAACAAGAAAGACACTGAGGATACTCAAGGCCTACTAAAGCAGAGAACCAGAGGCTCCTAAGAACTCATCACTGAAGTCAGCCTGGGCTAGAGTGAGACCCTACCTCGAAAAACCAAAAAAAAAAAAAGTAATAAAATAAAATAAAATGACAGAAAATAAAACAATTTTACATTTTCAAAAAATAAACAAATACATATATACACATACATACATGCATACATCTGAGATTGGAGTGTAGCTTAGTGGAACAGTACTTGCCAAGTAAAAGAAGCCCTGAGTCTGATGCACCAGATGCACCACACTGGAGAAAAGAAAGTGTATATATGTAGATGTATGTGTGTATACATATATATATATAATGAAATTTTGAACTGAAGAAATGGCTCAGCAGTTAAAGGGGCTTGCTTGACTACCAGCCTAGGTTCAAATTCACCAGTCCTCAAAAAAGCCAGATGCACAAAATGGTGCATGTGTCTCACCTACAGTGGCAAGAGGCTTGGTGCACCCATTTTCTTTCTTTCTCTCTTTCTCTCTCTCTCTCTCTTTAAATATATTTTATTTATTTACTTATTTGAGAGCGAGAGAAGAAGGCAGACAGAGGGATAGAATGGGCGGACGAGGGCCTCCAGCCACTGCAAACTAACTCCAGACGCATGCGCCCCTTGTGCATCTGGCTTATGTGGGCCCTACAGAATCAAAAACCAGGATCCTTTGGCTTTGTAAGCAAACGCCTTAACCACTAAGCCATCTCTCCAGCCCCTCTTTCTCTCTCTCTTTTGCAAATAAAAAATGATGACTTGTAAGAAACCACCCAACAGTGACAGAAAAGATTAGAGCTCAGGAATCCAAATCCCTCTGGTATTATCTTCTGTTATAAACATCCTATTAGCTCTTACAGCTTATCTTAAAAGATAGCTATCAAACACTTAGAAATCTTAGTCATTTTGATGACTAAAACTAAAAGCAGATAGATATATGACAATGAGTCAAAGGGTGGTGTATTTTTATTACATATGATCTTATTACAACTTTTCAGACAGCAAGGAATGATTACACTCAGCTTCACTGATGAGTCATTTGTGGTTTAAACAGCTCAACAGAAAAAAGACAGGGCCAAATAGTAATAAGGTAGCAAATAATATGCTAGGAGGCAAAATACCTATATCCCAACTAAAGCTGTGTCATCAGCCAACCTGAACTTTCTGGAACTGTTCCATGTTTTTAAAATAAAGGGAAATTGGGGCTGGAGAGATGGCTTAGCGGTTAAGGCACCTGCCTGCTAAGCCTAAGAACCCGGTTCCAATCTCCAGGTCCCACGTTTAGCCAGATGCAAAGTGACGCAAGGGTGCAATGCCGCACTTGCCCACAAGGGGGCGCACACATCTGGATTTCGTTCACAGCAGCTGAGAGACTGCTGGTGCACCCATTCTCTGTCTCCCTTTTCCTCTCTGTCTGTCTCTCTCTGTGTCTCTCTCCAAAAATTAAAAATTAAAAATTAAAAAAATAAAGGAAAATTGTCTCAGTGGTTCTCAGTAGGAAGTTCCCAGCTTTAGGAGCAGAACAATTCTTTGCTATAGGATATACATTAAGCCTTTCTGTCCCTTGGCCCCTAAATACTAATGTAACTTTCCAGCACTTGACACAATCAAAAAACTCTGTCTCCAGTACACAATGGCACCACAGGGTGGGATACTGTTAAGTTAGGCATACTAAATTTCACTAGTAGATGATCTCTCTCCAAAGTTCTTTAAGTGCAAAATTCCACAAATTAGTAACCCTTCACATATACTAGGTGACAAGGACTTATTAAGTACTAGATATCATGCAAAGTACTTTACTTTCTTGCTATTCAAAATATAGTAAGCACATCATGCATGATCTTAATACTGTCTTAGAAGTCAGGTGTGGTGGTATAATCCCAGCACCTAGAAGGCTAAGGCAAGAGGATTGCCACGAACTCAAGGCCAACCAAGACTACATAACAAGATCCTATCTCATCTAACATATACACATATACTCACACACACACATACATACATAGATACACACAGAAATACTATTACAGACCCCATTCTAGATCTACTGTATCAGAATCAGGTTATTGCTCACAACATGTGTAATGAATTTAATCCTCATGACAAATAATGGAAATATCATCCATTTGACAGATTTATAAACTAAGGCACAGAACATTATGTATTTGAATAGTAACTTTCAGAGGTAGGATTTGAACCCATACACTCTCTTGCCTGAATCCAACCTATTATTAAAGATTAACTCTTGACTTTTCAAGAGCCATGTAGCCCAGGCTAGTCTTGAACTCATCTTTTAACTAAAGAAAACCTTGACCTCCCAATCCTTCAATCTCAGTCTGCCAGGTGCTGGGATGACAGGTGGTTCTCTATTTTTACTTTATGCTGTGTGTGTGAATGCACGTTCACATACGTGCGGGCCTATGTGGTACCCCATGTGTTTGTCTGCAGTGGGTGGGAACCTGTAGTAACTAGAACACAGTGTTAAGTATCAAACTCCATCACTCTTCCAACCATTCTTCTTTGAGCCAGTCTTACTGATGCTGGAGCTTGCCCCACCCCTCCCACACATACATGCCAGGAGATTCTTGGGTCTCTGCTCCCCTATGGGACTGGGGTTATAGACATGTGTGGCCATGCCCAGCTGTTTATGTGGGTCCTGAGGATGGAACTTGAGCAGTCTCTCAAGCCTCTTCAGTCCCTCATGCTTGTACAGAAAGTGCTCTTAACTGCTGAGCTATCTCTAAAAACTATATTCAATTTATTTTATTTTTATTTATTGATTAGAGAGAAAGAAAATGGGCATGCCAGGGCCTCTAGGCACTGCAAATAAACTCTAGACACATGTGCAACCATATGCATCTTGCTTATGTGGTTTCTGGGGAACAGAACCTGGGTCATTAGGCTTTGCAGGTAAGTGCCTTAACTGCTAAGCCATCTCTCCAGACCGTTTTCAATTTTTAAACAATTTCTAGACAGTCAAAAGATGAAATAGTCTATAGCTTTTAAAATTGGTTTTTCAACTACTGTTGTCAGGCTAATGAGCATAGTATACCCACCAAGCTTCCCTCTAAACATTGATGTTTATGCCCATATATTCATGCTACTCTCACCTTTTTTTTTTTTTTTTTTTTTTTTTTTTTTTTTTGAGAGAGAGAGAGAGGGAGAGGCAGAGAGAAAGAGAATGGGCATGCCAGCAGCCTCTCAGCCGCTGTGAATGAACTCCAGATGTGTGCACCCCCTTGTGGGCAAGTGCGTCATTGAATCCTTGTGACACTTTGCATCTGGCTAAACGTGGGACCTGGAGATTGGAACCGGTGTTCTTAGGCTTAGCAGGCAGGCGCCTTAACCACTAAGCCCTCTCTCCAGCCCTACTCTCACTTTTGGTTAGAGAAGTTTCACTTTGCAGAGGGCAGTTACCACTGGAGTGACTCAAAACTCACCATAGTACTGAGAGAATGTGATGTGGAATGTTCAGCACTGAGACACTCTATCATACCCTCCAAAGTTCAGGGGGTGGAAAGAATTGTAGAGGACTAGAGAACTGGCTTAGCAGTTAAAGCACATGCCTGCAAAGCCAATTCTCCAGGTCCTATTCTCCAGGTCCCACATAAGCCAGATGCAAATAGTGGCGCATGTGTCTGGAGTTCATTTGCAGTGACTAGAGGCCCTGGCACGCCTATTCTCACTCACTCACTATCTTTCTCTCCCTCTCATTGTCTCTAATAAATAAATAAATAAAAATTTTAAAAGGGCTGGAGATATGGCTTAGTGGTTAAGGCGTATGCCTGAGAAACCTAAGGACCCCGGTTTGATTCTCCAGGTCCCACATAAAGCAGATGCATAAGGGGGCACATGCATCTGGAATTCGTTTGCAGTGGCTAGAGGCCCTGGCACGCTCATTCTCACTCTCCGTTCTCTCACTTTCCCTCTCTTTCTCTGATAAATAAATAAATAAATAAATAAATAAATAATAAATATCTTTAAAAAAATTTTTTTAAAGAATTATAAGAGCCAAAGGAAGGTAGGACTGCTTACAATGCAGTCCCTAGACACAAAATGGCCTTGATATTCATGACCTAACAGTGCCTGACACTACCTATATAAAACCTTTATAATAGGAGAGAAAAAAAATGATACCATCGAAAGAAAAGACAGACTAATTTAAAAAAAAAAGGAACCGGGCGTGGTGGCGCACACTTTTAATCCCAGCACTCGGGAGGCAGAGGTAGGAGGATCACCGTGAGTTCAAGACCACCTGAGACTACATAATGAATTCCAGGTCAGCCTGAGCGAGAGTGAGACCCTACCTTGGACAACCAAAAAAAAAAAGGGGGGGGGATTCAATGGAGGGAGGATCTGGGGAAGGGAAATGGAGGTGGTAGAGGGAAATATCATGGTTTATTGTCTGTACTTATGGGAACTGTCAATTTAAAAAGCTAAGAAAACTGGTTTCTAAAGTTAAATTTTAACACACAATAAAATCAGGATCTATTAAGTAAATTATAATATATAAAGGTGTAGATTGCGCTGGGCGTGGTGGCGCACGCCTTTAATCCCAGCACTTGGGAGGCAGAGGTAGGAGGATTGCCATGAGTTCAAGGCCACCCTGAGAATACATAGTGAATTCCAGGTCAGCCTGTGCTAGAGTGAGACCCTACCTCGAAAAACCAAAAAAAAAAAAAGGAAAAAAAAAAGTGTAGATTGTATGTATAACTGAAAGAAGATCTGGAGGAAAAAATGTTAGTAATGTAGGTTATGAGGATCAGACCTGGTGTCAGAATGCCAGGGTTCAAACACCACTCAACTACTTCCTAGTTGATTACTCTTAGATAAAATGCTTAATCTTCTTAAGCCTCACTTTCCACAACTATAAAATGGGAATAGTTTACCTCACAAGATTACTGTGATCTAATGAGCAATCCACATAAAGTATAAGCATTGAATATTAATTCTTTTGCATTTCTGAAAATTTTTCAATGACTATATATCACACTTCAGAAATCAGCAAAACAGTTTCTCAAAAGCAAAAATGTCTTAAAGATTGCTAATGATCTTACAAAGGGCTATTCTGAAGAAAGTACCTATTCCTCTGATTAAATGACAGATTTCAAACAATTAAAAGGTGAGTAAAAGATCTAAGAAGAGCTTGACAGGTATGACCAAGCAGCAAAACTAAGTAAAGGTCCTGAACTATTCTGCCAGTTTCTCTCCTGAATGACCTTAACTTAGAAGGAAGAAGTCCATCAACAACCTTAAATGTCAGGCATTCCAGCTACCTGGAAATACCTGTCTGACCTTAAGCAAGCTGTTAGAGCCTCTTAAATCTTCATTCTTGCTCATCTAAAAGGAATGAGACTACCTCCCTTAGAGTTCTTGTAAAAATACAATGAGTAAACAGGTATATAATATTTAAGCACTTTTCCTACACACAAATTCTTGAACTCCTACTTCAGCAGTAAAACTATGCCAACCTATACACAACTATACCAAACTATACACAGTTCAAGTGTTCTCACTATTTTATAAACGATTATATCTTCAACTATTTCAATATTAGTTATCAAGGTTATAGTGCTACAAGGGGACAAACATTGCACTTTAATTACAGTTTACACCCTTATATGTAAATAAACTATCACATATGAATTAACTAATTACACAATTAGTAGCAACACAATAATTCTAATAGGGTTTTCTACAAATCTAGTATCTTTGAAGATGCAAACATTAGTAAACGAATAAGTCATCCACTTAAATAAGTGACTCAATCAATCACTACAAGCTGTAATCTAGGTCAAGGCTTTCCACCTGATAAAATTAGATCAGAATCAGTGTTAAGATTAGAATAGCCTAAGGATCACCCAGTCTGATCCTTTCCTTATACCAATGGATTTAGGAAATGTAGTTAACTATGAACAAGGAAAACATTCAAATGGTAATCTACTTTTTCAGGATTTAGTTCAAATCCTAAAAGGAATACATAGTAAACCTTAGTTTACACTTTAAAAATGACAACAATTTTTAGCTCAGTGAGAGGTGTTACTATTATTACCACACTTTTAAGGTGTAAGTATTAGCTCCATTTGTCACTTTAACAATATTGAATCCACAGCTTTAAATTCTGTTTTCTTTTACTACAGGGAATGGAGAGGACTGAGAATTGATAGGCATTTAAAGAGTTCTTACGGGCTGGAGAGATGGCATGCCTGCAAAGTCAAAAGACCCAGATTCGATTCCCCAGGACCCATGTAAGCCAGATGCACAAGGTGGTGCATGCATCTGGAGTTTGTCTACAGTGGCTGGAGGCCCTGGTACACCCATTCTTTCTCGCTGCCTTCCTCTCTCTCTCTCTCTCTCTCTCTCTCTCAAATAAATAAAAATAAAGAGCTCTAACTTGACATCTAATTCAAGAAACCAATCATTTTTTAAATTTGAATCCAAGTTCATATGCTATTTCTTCTTAAATATATAAAAAAATTAAGACATGAATGACGTTAAGCTTGTCCTAATATGTTCTTCACTCATCAAGAGAAATGAAAATTAAAACCACAGAATAGGGTCTGTAGAAATAGTTCAGTCAGTAAAGTGCTTGCCTTGCAAGCAAAAGTACCAAGTTCAGTCCTCAGAAGACACATAAAAATGCTGACATAATAGCAAGCACTTATAATCCCAATGCTGGGGAGGCAGAAACATGTGGATCCCTGCGACTCATTGGCCAGCCTAAATAGTGAGCTCAAGGCCAATGAAAGATGCTGTCGTTAACAAAAAAAAAAGGGGGGGGAGCTGGAGAGGTAAGGCACTTGCCTGCAAAGCCAAAAGACTCAAGTTTGATTCCCCAGAACCCATGTAAGCCAGTTGCACAAGGCGGTACATGCATCTGGAGTTCATTTGCAGCAGCTGGAGGCCCTGGTACACACTCTCTCACTCTCTTTCTCTCTCTCTCTCTCTCAAATAAATAAATAAAATAAAATTTAAAAGGCCAGGTGTGGTGGTGCACACCTTTAATCCCAGCACTCAGGAGACAGAGGTAGGAGGATCGCCATGAGTTCAAGGCCACCCTGAGACTACCTAGTGAATTCCAGGTCAGCCTGGGCTAGAGTGAGGCCCTACCTCAAGGAAAAAAAAAAGAAATCCAGGTGTGGTGGTGCACACTTTTAATCCCAGAACTTGGGAGGCAGAGGTAGAAGGATCACCATGAGTTCAAGGCTACCCTGAGACTACACAGTGAATTCCAGGCCAGTGTGGACTACAGAAAGACCCTATCTCAAAAAACCAAAATAAATATTAAAAAAAAGAATAGCAAAATTCCTATTTGTGCCAGTATGGTGGCATACACATAAAAATCCCAGCACTTGGAAGGTGGAGGCAGAAGGATCAGTAGTTCAAGACCAGCCCTGAGTTCTTGACTACATAGTTCAAAAACAGAAGGGGCTTGCGGGGCTACATGAGACCCACTCACCAAAAAAAAAAAAAAAAAAAGGAAAGGAAAAAGGAAGAAAGGGGAGGAAGAAGATAGAGAAGAATAAAAAACTATAAGAGGGGCTGGAGAGATGGCTTAGCGGTTAAGCGCTTGCCTGTGAACCTAAGGACTGTGGTTCGAGGCTCGATTCCCCAGGACCCATGTAAGCCAGATGTACACGGTGGCACATGCACCTGGAGTTTGTTTGCAGTGACTGGAGGCCTTGGTGCACCCATTCACTCTCTCTCTCTCTGCCTCTTTCTCCTCTCTCTGCCTGTCACTCTCAAATAAATAAAAATAAACAAAAATTTTTTTTAAACTATAACAAAGATTGATTCCTACTTAATTTTCAAATTTTTAAGCCAGTACATTTAGAAAAAGACTGTCTATGATATGCTAACTTTATGATTCTCTAATTTTAAAACTGTCAATGGGCTAGAATAGTTCAAGGACAAGAGTGCTTTCATAACATACCGGAAGCCCTGGGTTCGAGCCCCAGAACCATAAAAACCAAGACAGATAGAGAGATCTATCTGGATGGATGGATGGATGGATGGATGGATGGATGGATGGATGGACAGATGGACAGACAGACGGCAATCTGACAACAATCATTACCATTTATAAACAGGTATTTTTTCATGCATGAGTATGTGTCTATATTTACATAAAAATTTAATTCTAACATGTTTTGGAGAAAGTAAGGAAATGGATATACTTTTATATTCAGGCTGGAGCTATACCTCTGTAGAGTAAATGGACAGTATCTATCTAATTTACAAAGGGACATATCCTTTGACCCAGCAATTAACTTCCAGGAGTTTACCCTCCAGAAATGCTCCTTTATAGAAGAGAGATCACAACAGGAGATAGAAAAGGACTTACTTCTCACTACACAGCTTTGTATACACTTCAATTTCATTCTACATTCAAATAATGGGCACGAGAAGATGGCTCAATGGGTAAAGCTGCTTGTCACACAAGCATAAAGACCTCAGTTCAGATGCTTAGCACCCATGTAAAAGCTAGACACAGCCATGCACATCTATAATATCAGCTCTGGGGAAACTGAAACAGGAGGACTCCCTGGAGCTTACAGGCTAGGTAGTCTAGCAGAATCAGTGAGCTTCAGACTCAGTAAAGGACTTTGTCTCAAAAAAAAAATATAGTGGTAAGCAAATAAGGAAAACACCCAACACATCAACTTCTTGTCTCTCCACACACATGCATGTGCCCACAGCACATGCACACACATCACACAAAAATTAACTGCTGGGCTGTAAAGATGGCTCAGAAGGTATAGCATAGCACTTGCTACCCAAGCATGACTACCTGGATTCATATCTCCAGAACACACTAAAACCAGAAGCCTAGCCCATGTGTCTGTACTACTAGCACATTTAGGCAAGAACAAGTTAGCTTGGACAATGAACTGTAGACAGTGCAGACCAACAGATCCAAAGCTTTCCTCTAATCTCTGCATGCAGCACACCATGGTAAGTGCATGCCTGCACTCACATACCCATCCATATGCACACAAAATACATACATACATACATACATACATACATACACACACACACACACACACACACACACATACATACCGCCCACATACAAAAAAATCCTTTAAAAATACTTAAGTTTAGGTATCTGTCCTACAGTGTACTCCAAATTAAAAAAAAAACTATTGTGGGCTGGAGAGATGGCTTAGAAGTTAAGGCATTTGCCTGAGAAGCCAAAGGACCCAGGTTTGATTCCCCAGGACCCATGTAAGCCAGATGCACAAGTGACACATGCATCTGGAGTTCATTTGCAGTGAATACAGGCCCTGGCGTGCCCAATCTCTCTCTGTCTCTCTCTTCTCTCTCTCTCTGCTTACAAATAAATAAATAAAAATTAAAAAAAAAAAACTATTGCTTTCTCCTTCATGATAGTTTTTAAATACAAAATCATAAAATCAGTATTCCAACAGTAAATATTTTTTTCAGGTCTAGTGACTCCTTAACCAAGATCAGTTACACCATCATAAAATCCTAAAGTCAACTTTCAAGCAGAAATGTCCACTACTTATATTACAAAAGAATTAGAATGGGGCTAGAGAAGATGGCTTACTGGTTAAGGCGTTTGCCTGCAAAGCCAAAGGACTCCGGTTTGATTCTCCACACCCACGTAAGCCAGATGCACAAGGAGACGTATGCATCTGGAGTTTGTTTGCAGTGGCTGGAGGCCCTGGCATGCCCATTCTCTCTCTCTCTCTCTCAAATAAATAAACAAACATATAGATTTTTAAAAAAAAAAAAGAATTAGAATGATAAAACATAGACCTTAGCAGGGCGTCACATGCCTATAATCCCAGAACTCGGGAGGCTGAGCAGAATTGTGCATTCAAGACCAGTCTGAGAGATATATTATCTCCCAAAACAAAACTAAGACCTCACCTGACCAGGTCTCCATGAAGCTGTAAATAGAGACTCTCTCTTCCCTCTCCAGCACAGATTTCTGATGCTGGTGTCTCTACTGTGCAAAGGACAAGATGTAAGTCAGAGGAGGAAGTAGAGGAGGAGGATGAGGTGGTGGTTGTAGTGGCAGTGGTCGTGTCTGCTCCATAAAGGTAAACACAGCCTCTCTTCACATCTTCTCTCAGCCAGTCTCTTTCTCGAGAACCAAACCTACTTCTTCTATTCAAACAATTTTTGCTCCCATTGCGTTTCATATTTCTCTAAAAAATAATACCAAGAAAAAATTATTAACAAGAATGTATGGCTGAATTACACATGCTCAGTCCTCATTCCACCTCTATTTCATCTTCATCAACTGCCCAAGCATCCCCTCCTTCATTCCTCCATCCATCATTTCCTCTGACCCTCCTTCAGAAAAATGCCAAGAGAAACAAAACACTTAAGCATCGACTACTCAACTTGCACACATTTTTAAGATTTTGCCAAATAAGTTTCAGATCAGTGCTATGGATTGAATCCAAAATAGTCCCCAAGGCTCACATTTTAAATACTTGCTCCTCAGCTGTTAGAATTATTTTTGGAGAGTTGGGGAACTTTTGGGAAGTGGAAGCCTAGCTAAAAGGAGGTAGCCAGGGAAAGGCCTTTGGAGGTTTCAGCCTAGCCCTTCTGCTTCCTGATCCAACATGGTGTAAGTGATGGGCCTCCACCAGATATTTTGGCAGCCATGAACTCTACCATGCCTTCCCCACTAGATGGATTGAGACCCTGTAAGACCATGAGCCACAATAAGCCTTTCCTCCCTTAAGTTGTTTCTATCAGGTTCAGTCATAGCAATGCAAAGGTAACTAATACAGTCATTATTGTAAAGAATATATATAGGCACTACATAACAATTCCCTCTCTATTTTTTTTATTTACCATTCTATGCATTTGTTATACATTTCCCATATACCATAAAATATTTATACTATTGGTTCATCTGATTTAACTCTAACATGTGTCCTTAGGATTCACAGGCAAGCACCTTAACTGCTAAACCATCTCTCCAGTCCTACTTACT
This sequence comes from Orientallactaga sibirica, assembly GCA_036365145.1. Taxonomy (NCBI): domain Eukaryota; kingdom Metazoa; phylum Chordata; class Mammalia; order Rodentia; family Dipodidae; genus Orientallactaga; species Orientallactaga sibirica. The sequence goes on from JAEOAD010000017.1 coordinate 1,817,453, forward strand.
TTTAAAATTTTGATTATTCCTTACTTTGGAGGAGGGGCAATGGATATTGAGATAGAGTGTCATGAAGTACAAACTGGCCTCTAACTTGCTATGTGGAGGAAAATGACCTTGAACCTTTGATCTTTTTGCCTCTACTTCCCAAGTGTTGGGATTAGAGGTGTGTGCCATTATGCCTACCTTCTTCTAAGGATTTTAAATAGCCATCTATAAATGTGCACATATATTCTCTTAAGACTATAATTTCCTTTAGGATTTTTATGTTATCAAAGCACATGTGTTGGGCTGGAGAGATGGCTTAGCGGTTAAGGCACATGCCTGCAAAGCCTAAGGACCTCGGTACAATTCTCCAGGTCCCACATAAGCCAGATGCACAAGGGGCGCACATGTCTGGATTTCGTTTGCAGTGGCTAGGGGCCCTGGCACACCCATTCTCACTCTCCCTCTCTCTCTTTCCCTCTCTGTCTCAAATAAATAAATAAATAATCTTAAAAAAAAAAAAAGCACATGTGTTGTTGGTGATGATTTACCTCAAGGTATGTCTCCTATCTATATGCTACCCATAACCTTGTGGAGAGAACTGCTGAAGAGTAGAATATCAATAGATACAGTTCCCCTGCACCTCATCAATGGACATTTAGAAGACCTAGACAATGATCAAAGTGAAATCTTATAACAACAACCTAGATAGACTGCTTAGCTATTTTTTTTTTTCCTGAGGTAGGTTCTCACTCTACTTCAGGCTGACCTGGAATTCACTATGTAGTCTCAGGGTGGCCTCAAACTCATGGCGATCCTCCTACCTCTGCCTTCCAAGTGCTGGAATTAAAGGCTGTTTAGCTATTATTAGCCACTGCTAAATCACCCAGTGCTTCCTTCTGGGGAAGGTCTTGCTCCACTGCCTACCACATCAGGTAACTGCTGGAAAGGACTTTTTAGCAGCCAAGACTGAAGATGAATCTGTCCTCTGAGCTGCCTTCAGCTCTAAGACCCAGCATTCCACTGGGTTAGATTAAAGACACTTTATTTTCTCCCTTACTCTTTTAGAAAAGTTGTTACCACAAACTTACCTAAAAGAAAACACAATTATAACCACCTATCACATCAAACAAGTGTACAATGAGTATATTTAAGATATTTCTAGAAAGCAAAAAGTTTTGAGTATCCACTGCTTTAGTTTTATACTAAAAATAAAGATATACTCACATGGTGAAAACAGGCTGGGCAAAGTGAGTTCTATAATAATGTGAAATAACTTGAGGTAGGAGATGCTTCTTCATTCAAAACTTTAAAATGGAGCAGGACATGGTAGCACACACCTTTAATCCCAAAACTTGGAGGCAGAGGAAGGAGGATCACTGTGAGTTCAAGGCCAGCCTGACACTACATAGTGAATTCCAGGTCAGCCTGGGCTAGAGTGAGACCCTACCTCGAAACTCTCCCCCCCCCCTCGAAAAAAAAAAACCTTTAAAATGGGCTGGGGAGATGGCTGGGTCAGTAAAGTGCTTGCTGAGCAAGCATGAGGACCTAAGTTAGGATCCTTGGAATACAAATAAATGCAGATATGGCAGCACTTGCCTATATCCCAGCACAGATTGTTAGGGCAAGCTGGATAGGTAGACTACATGAATCAGTGAGTTTAGGGAGACATCCTGTCTCAATAAACAAGGTAGACAGCAATAGAAGGAGACATCAGACATTTTTGGCCTACACACATGCATGTGTACATACTTATGACCCACACATACCACACACACAAATACAAATTTAAAACAATAAAGACCCATGGCTCATAGCCAGGAATGTCATATTATGGAAGATTTTGGGAGAGGCTGGAGAGATGGCTCAGCAGTTAAGGCACTAGCCTGGCAAAGCCTCATGACTTAGGTTTGATTCCCCAGTACCCATGTGAAGCCAGATGCACAAAGTGGTGCATGGATCTGGAGTTCATTTGTGGTGGCTAGAGTTCCTGGCACACCCATTCTCTCTCTGTTTGTCTGTCTCTCTCCACATACAAATAAATAAATAAATGATATATTTTTAAGATTTTTTAAATTTTTATTTATTTGTTAAGAGACAGAGAGAGGGAAAGAGAGAGAGGGAGAGTAAGAATGGGCATGCCAGGGCCTCTAGCCACTACAAATGAACTCCAGATGTGTGCGCCTCCTGTGCATCTGGCTTACGTGGGACCTGGAGAATGGAACCAGGATCCTTAGGTTACACAGGCAAATGCCTTAACTGCTAAGCCATCTCTCCAGTCCAATAAATGATATTTTTTAAAAAGACTGGGAGGGGTTGGAGGAGTTCATTAAAAATGTTTTGAGAGAGAGAGAGGCAGAGAGAGAGAATGGGCACACAAAGGCCTCCAGCCAGTGCAAATGAATTCTAGAACATGCACCACCTTCTGCATCTGGCTTATGTGGGTACTGGGAAATTGAACCTGGGTCCTTAGACATCACAGGCAAGTACCTTAACCGCTAAGCCATCTATCCAGCCCATAAAACTATTCTTAAAGAGAAAAACAAGTATCATTCTATTCACAAAATAGATTAGTTGTAAGTTCCTATCTTTTACTGATGAACAAAACAAACCATAATCTCAAAATCGAAGGAAACATCTGTAAATTGTTGAACCTGTCTCAACAATTTACTAAACATATTTTGTACTTTGTTTTATTTTTGAGACATGGTCTTTGTTGCTCAGGTTGGACTTTAACTCTGGGGCTTAAGGGATCTTCCCATGTCAGCAGGCATGTGCCAAAAGCTGCTTTAGGAGTATATATTTAATGAAATTTTCCAGTGTCCCATATAGATGGCCCTTGATTCATCTGGCTCAATTATACTGGCTTAGTTATAAGCCAAAAATGAGCTGGGTGTGGTGGCACAGCCTTCAATCTCAGCACTCACGAGGCAGAGGTAGGAGGATTGCCTTGAGTTTGAGGCCACCCTGAGACTACATAGTACTGGCTTAGTTATAGTGGGCTTTTTCTTAAAAAAAAAAAAATTATTTATTTGAGAGAGGCAGATAGAGAATGGGTACACCAGGGCCTCCAGCCTCTGCAAACAAACTCCAGATGGATGTACCACCTGTGCATCTGGCTTACATGGGTACTGGGGAATCAAACTCAGGTCATTAGGCTTTACAGACCTTAACAGCTAAGCCATCTCTCCAGCCCATAACAGGCTTTTTATGAAAGCCTTTATTATTTGAAAATAATGTTCCTCATAATTTTTGATATTAGGTACAAAGTTACAAAAAGAATGAATTGATTTTGAAATAAAAGTTTTTATTTTTCTTGCTTCTTTTTTTTGGAGGGGTGTTGGGGCTGAACTTAAGAGCCTACCGCTTAGCAACAATTCCAGCCTAAGAGCTATACATACAATCAGGTCAGAAAAAAGTCTTGAAACATGCTGAGAGAAAAACATGTGGGCAATTACAACACTCCAGTTCAGTCTTCTTACATACTTTTCCAGCAGCATTTGACATAGGCAATCACTCAGATCCTCAAGAGAACTTCTGTACGTGGAACATGTAACACCTATCCTCCTTGAACATTCCATTACTTCCAAGGATTAAAATGCTAACCATATGCAGTAAAGCAAGGAATGCAAAGGCCTTGGGGACCGTGAGGCTCACATCAGGAGCTCAATACTAGAATCAAAATCAATCACAGGAATCTTTCTAATGATCCCTAAACTAGAACTTAGAGGAACCAGTGGAAGATTGCCTCCAGAAAAATTCCTCATTTCTCTCTCACACTTCTTACTACCTTATACACACATACACAAAAGTTGCTACCCAAAAAGCCAAAAATTGTTTACCTTCTAGGATAGAAGGTACTGCCTATCTCTCAGACCTGCTATTTCCTGATAAGCTAAGCCAGTTGAACTTTTATTGAGTTCATTCACAATTTACATTTTTGTAACTTTATCATTTTAAATATCCAGAAGATTTTGCATATTGATATTCTAATTTATGTTTAAATAAGTTTCAATAGTTACAGCTTTTATGAAGAGGTCTGGGGTAAACTACCAAAGTTCAAGTTACTGCATTAAGACTGGAAGGTAACAGAAAAAAATGTGTTACATTTTACAGACTACTGGTTTTATAAATGCACTAGGTCTGTTAAATCAACTTTTAATGTTCTCATCTTTATGATGTCGTACCAATAATCATTTTTTAGCGTGCTTAAGTAGTTTTATTCATTTTCGAGAAAGAGAGAATGTGTATGGGCATGCCAGTGGTGCAAACAAACTCCAGCTGCATGCACCACTTTGTGCAGCTGGCTTTACATGGGTACTGAGGTATCAAACCCCGGCCGATAGGGTTTGCAAGCAAGCACCTTTAACCATTGAGCCATCTCCCCAGCCACAATAACCTCTTGATTACAAGAACAAAAATGCTGATCAACCCCAATCTCAACTAACAAGTATTGCTTAACATGTGTTATCTTAAACATCATGTATTTTCATCTTCTGGCAAACTATTTTTGAAAGATTACATCTCAATTTTGTTTCCCCTCTTCCCTGGCAAGTTTGATACCTCTTCTGGAACTCTAGAGGAATTCCACTGCACCTACGGAAGTACACCTCTTTTACATAGTTGTCCTACAGGAAAAATGTCTGTACAACTATTTCGGAGGCTAGTCTAGACCTCCACCCAGTTAGCCTCCCTTCAACCATCTTCACCGTCCCCCTCCCCACTTTCTGCATTTAAACTTCCAGTCATCACCTCCGAGGCTCCACGCTCCCCTCGCCTGCATCTGTTTTCACATCCTCCCACTCTCCATTCCTGCCAAAAAGCCCCACTAGCTGCCTGTTGCATAACGGCTCCCCATCCCCGGCTCCCAGGATGACTGTCAGGCGGGCTTCCGCGAGCAGGAATGTCCCTTCGGGCCCTGTCCCTCCTTCCCTGCTGCAACACGCCCAGGGAGCCCTGGCATTCTCGCTCCAGCGGGGCGTCTCGGAGCCGGGCACCGGGTCCTAACTTGGGTAGTGAGCCCCGAGAGAGAGCTCCGTGAGCCCGCTCGGGCCAGCGCAGCCCGCGCACCCCGCGGCGCCCGGCCAATCCCCGGAGCCATCCTCCCGGCGGGGGTGATGTCTTCAGGTGTCCGGAGACAGCCTTGCGTACTTGCAGCCTGACGCCCGCCACCAGCGGCCGACTCTCGGGGTGAGAGGGGGAGACCCCGGAGCCAGTTCCCGGGGCCCCCGGCGGGCTTCGGCGACGGCGGAGGAGGCCCCGGGCTGCTGAAGGAGCCGGTGGGCGGCGGCGGCGGGCGGCCCGAAGGCGTGGGCCTGCCAGGCGGGGGGCGCGCGGCCGGGGATGGGCAGCGGCGGCGGGGGATCGAGGCGGCCAAGGCCTCAAGCGGGGGCGCGGCCTCCCCGGCCGGGCCTCAACAGCGCCCACGGCCCAGTCAACAAGCCGACGGCCTGACGCGGGGCGGGGGTCGCCGGCGGCCTCGGCCCGTTCTCGTTCCGTCCCCTTGCATCCCGCCCGCCGCCTCACCTTCAAGACCCGGATCCCTCCGGGCAGGCCACTCGCCGACGCTTCGGATGGCTCCGGGGGCTCCAGCGGGCCCGCGGGCCCCGGCTCCACCTCCCCCATGGGCGGTCGAGGCTTCTTCACACAGACGCCTGGCCGGCCGGCGCGACGGCGCGCGAGCCTCGGAGGCGCGCGCAGGCAGCCCGCGGCCCCGCCCCCGCGCCCCGCCCCGCCCTCCGCGGCCCCGCTGGACCTGCCTGCGTCGCTGCGGGTTGTGCGCGCCGCGCGGCACCGCGGGCTCCCCGAGCCGCTTCCACGCCTGCGGACGGCCGAGGCCCAGAGGGCGGAGCCGGGCGCTACGGCAGGGTGATCCCCGCCGTCCAGTGTCCGCTGGACTAGGGAGTAGGGAGGGCGATTTGCTGCTATGCTCACCCTGGAAGCAGCGGCTGGAGGCAGACGCAGGTGGGGCCTGCACCTGTCAATTGGGACTGGACATTGCCCTCTGCCCAGGGCGGCCCTGGGAACTTTTCTCTCCAAGACGTTTTCTAAACCTCTCTTCCAAAGCAGGCAGGTCACCACCACCACCACCACCCCACACACACACTCGCACAGCGGTTGAACGCAGTGTTTAGAAAACTCACTTTAATAATAAGATCCTTTCTCTTCCAGGTGATCACCACCTTTCCTGCAAATTCCAGCCAACCCTTTTGTACAATAAATGTCACTTCACTTCCCAGCCACATTTTCTCTTCATATAGCAAATGTCTTATCAGCATGCTGTTCACTCCCTCAAGCAGTAGTATAAATTTTATTATTTTGCAAGGCTAGTTCAAAAAAAAATTTTTTTTGTTTTTGTTTTTCAAGGTAGGGTCTCACTCTAGCCCAGGCTGACGTGGAATTCATTATGTAGTCTCAGGGGTGGCCTCGAACTCACAGCGATCCTCCTACCTCTGCCTCCCAAGTTCTGGGATTAAAGGTGTGCGCCACCACGCCCGGCTCAGAAAAATATTTTACAGTAAACTTACTTTAGTTCCAGGAGTGATAATATTTTTGTGCTAAGTAGGCCCAAAAAATTAGGAGTGTTTTCCAAATCTCAGCTATAACCGTTATTAATCTACACTTTTGCAAATTACTTGACCTAAGCTTTTGGAGTTGTTTTCTAAGACAGGGTATCATGTAGCCCAAGCTGGCCTCCAATTCTTACTCCTCCTGATTCCACCTCTGAAATTCTGAGATTACAGGGATACACCACACTATATTAGGCTTCCTTTGGGTCTTAAACTGAGATAGATTAGTATCTGCCTAGTAAGATGAAGATGTAGTGAACAATACAAAGAGTCTTTTAAAGTTTTCAAAATGTACTCCAGTTAATACTTCCTAAATTTTCTGAGAAGCCTTCTAGACTTCTGAATTTTTAGGGCCCCCTCTCTTACACAGGTGTTGGATCTTCAAGCATCTTGGAAGGAATTAAACAGAAAAAAAAAAAAAAACCACAGGGCTAGGGAGATGACACATTGTGTAAAATGATTGATATGCAAGCATAAGGACCCGAGTTAGAGCTCTAGGTTCAATGAAAGATCCTGCCTCAAAAAATAAGGTGGAAGCAGGCTAGAGGAAGGTGTTTGCCTGCAAAGCCAAAAGACCCAGGTTCAATTCCCCAGGACCCACGTTAGCCAGGTGCACAGGGTGGCGCATGCGTCTGGAGTTCATTTGCAGTGCCTGGCACGCTCATTCTCTCTCTCCCTCTTTCTGTCAAATAAATTAATTAAATAAATAAAGTGGAAGCCAGGCGTAGTGGCGCAGATCTTTAATCCCAGCACTGGGGAGGCAGAAATAGGAGGATGTTTGAGACCACCCTGAGACTACATAGTGAAGTCCAGGTCAGCCTGGGCTACAGCAAGACCCTACCTTGAAAATCCACAAAAAATAAAAATAAAAAAATAATGTGAAGCATGATTAAGGGGGAGACCTGACATTAACTTCTGGCCTCCACATACACACACAACCACTTGCACACATGTGGTCCAGCAGCATACACACATACACAGGCCAAAATAAAGAGCAAAAACCTTTTTGATCTTTAAATATTTGGTATTGGTAAAAATGGTATCACCTATTATCCATTGCTTCATCTTGGCTAGTTCACCTGTATATCTGGTAGTCTCCCTAAGGTACTTAGAAATTTGGAGTATTTTACATCCCAAGATAAAAGTTAGCTCTTGAAGGCTCTGATCCCCACACAATTATTCCTTCAGTAAAAAGGTCACTATCTCCTTCCTTCATGAGTTACTTTACATTTACCATGAGCATGATCTCCAGTAATCTTCATTTGTTCTTTTTTTTTTTTTTTTTTTTTTTTTTTGTTTGTTTGTTTTTGAGGTAGGGTCTCACTCTGTAGCTCAGGCTGACCTGGAATTCACTATGTAGTCTTAGGGTGGCCTCAAATTCACAGCAATCCTCCTACCTCTGCTTCCTGAGTGCTGGGATAAAAGGCGTGTGCCACCACGGCCAGCTTGTTGTTCTCATTTTAATACCTGAAAAATAATGTCTCTGCAAGTTGAAGGTGGAAAAAAAAAGTCTTAGATTATCTACTTCCTGTCTACTTCCTATTATTTTCAAGAAAGTTACTCAGTGTAGTTGAATTCCATTTTTTTTTTTCAGCAACAACACTGGTATATATATGACAGGCACCAATATGCAACTCAAAGTAGACTTGACTACAGACATATAGCATTTGGGAGACTGAGGTAGGAGGATCACTGAGTTCAAGGCTAGCCTGAGACTAGTGAATTTCATAGTGAATTTCAAGTCAGCCTGGGCTAGAACTAGACTCTGCCTCAATATATATATATATAGGGGCTAGAAGATGGCTTGATGGTTAAGGCATTTGACTGCAAAGCCAAAGGACCCAGGTTCAATTCCCTAGGACCCACATAAGCCAGATGCACAAGGTGGCACATGCATCTGGAGTTTATTTGCAGCAGCTGAAGGCCCTGGCATGCCCATTTTCTCTCTCTAGAAATAAATTTAAATATATATTTTTTAAATGTAGTAGGTAGTGTTTGTAAAAGATGATTTCTTGAGATATTACACAACCTTTTCCAGATTTCATTAGTAGAAATTCTTTACTGATTGGTCAAAAAAGAAAAAGATTTTATCCCTGGACCAAAGTCTGAGTTAACCCTAAGGAACAGCAATGTTATACAGATGGTTATCTTGTAATGAATGAGATAGTAGGCTAAAGCATCAGTTCAAAAATAAAAACATATGCTAAAAATTATGCATTTATTACTTCTTCAAACTGGCAAGAGTAATACCTCTTTGAAGAGAAAAACTACCAAGTCCAAATGCCTCAGGGAATCAAGTTTATGATGCAGCTACCTTTGAAGGTCCCCATGATTTAAGATCTAGTTCAGTAGTAATAACCAGTTGATTGCTTTCTTTTCAAATCATGTAGTGCCATTAACAGTGCATATTGTGTTTCAAAGGTCACGTATTTGTGCTCTACCTCAGTTCAAGGCAATATGCATTATGTATGCCAAGGGTTATGTAACTATAATATCTGAAAATGGTAAACAGCTGAGATGAACCCTAAAAATAAATTCCTCTGGTGTGTGTGTGTGTGCATGCAAAAATCCATCTGCCCTCACTGCAGGTTCATCATTACTTGGATCATGCCAAGACAGAGAAGCCATTAGAATCCCTCCTGTTCCTATCTTTCCTATTGTAGTTACATACAATCCAGCTCCCCAGCACAGTCATGTGCACACAGGCAAACACATACACATTCTTTATGCCACAAGCTTTACCCAATCTTTACAAAATGGAAACCCTGGAGAAGAGAATGCCTACCAGACTTTAGTAGAGAAACAATTGGACTTTTATCTACTTATTTATATCTAGGACCCACTCTTTCAGTGACAACGAAGACAACTTTAGGCCCAAATCCTTTGCTATTCTACTGGGATAACAGATATTCCTTATTTCGGTTCTAAATCTCATTATTTACTTAACTTTAAAGCTTGAAGGAGGGCTGGAGAGATGGATCAGCCCCAGTACCCATGTAAAGCCAGTTGCACAAAGTGGCATATGCATCTGGAGTTCATTTGTAGAGGCTAGAGGCCCTGACATGCCCATTCTCTCTTCTCTCTCTGCTTGCAAATAAATGAATAAAATTTGTTTTAAAAGTTTGAAGGGCCAGGTGTGGTGGCACCTTTAATCCCAGCACTCAGGAGGCATAGGTAGGGGGATCACCCTGAGTTCAAGGCCTGAGATTACATAGTGAATTATAGGCCATCCTGGGGTACAGTGAGATCCTACCTCAAAAAAACAAAAAACAAAAGCTGGGTGTGGTGGCGCACGCCTTTATTCCCAGCACTTGGGAGGCAGAGGTAGGAGGATCACTGTGAGTTCAAAGCCACTCTGGGACTACATAGTGAAGTCTAGGTCAGCCTGGGCTCAAGTGAGACCCTACCTCTAAAACAAAATAAAAAATTAAAAAACAAAAAGATGTTTGAAGGAATTTTTTCATGAACAGTTGTTTTCTTTTGCAGTGAGCGCCCAGGGCCTCATACATGCTAAATAAGCCCTTCACCATTGAGCATTTTTGTTTTTCAAATATGGAGACAGTTAACTAGGGGAGGTAATAGAAGAAAAACTCTTACAGTGATTAAAATTAATTTGGTCTTGGGAGCTGGTGAGATGGCTTCGTGGTTAAGTGCTTGCTTGTGAAGCCTAATGACCCCGGTTCGAGGCTTGATTCCCCAGTACCCACATAAGCCATACGCACAAGGTGGCGCATGCATCTAGAGTTCATTTGCAGTGGCTGGAGGCCCGCGTGTGCCCATTCTTTCTCTCTCTCTCTTTGCCCCTTTCTCTTTCTTTTTATTGTTTCAAATAAATAAATGAATTAATTAAAAAAGACTTTTAAAATAAAAAAAATTAATTAGGGCTCTCTGGATTGAAGTTCAAATATGACTACAAGTCTTTACACTGTTAAGTAGATGTTTGGTGTGTTTCTAGCTATATTTTTCTATTGCAGCTTTTATATTTTCATGTAATTACATGTAGCTAAATTTAATAACAGAAACAAAGATCAATTTTAACTAAGCCATTTAGAAGGCAATTTTATAGAAATGTTTATCAAGCAGTGCCAAAGGGCACTTCTGCATAGACCAGATAAATGCCAAGGCATACACCCTTCTGTTTTTCAATCCTGGGACTGTCATATCCTCTCCTTTCCCAATTAAAGGACTGTCAGGGACCAGCAGAGTAATTGAAAGCCTAAAGCTTTCAATCTACAAGAAAAAAAAATCCATATAAAACAAGCCATGAAATGTAAATCATTTTGGATGGTTAAGGCCTTCCTCTTTTGAATCAGATATTCTCAAATAATTCACAGAACCCCTTTCCCCACACAAACCCCTTATAATTCAAACTCTATGTTGCTGAGCCTGGTGGTGCATGCCTTTAATCCCAGCACTCGGGAGGCAGAGGTAGGAGGATCACTGTGAGTTCAAGGCCACCCAGAGTCTACATAGTAATTCTAGGTCAGCCTGGACTAGAGTGAAACCCTACCATGAAAAACAAAAACAAACAAACAAACAAAAAAAAAAAAAACAAAAGAAAAACCACCTCTATGCTTGCCCTCTGTGGAGAAGATAAACATGAAAAAATGATCATATCATCATACAGTTAAACTATCCACTTGTTCTTAATTCTTTCACTGTCCATTATAACATCTATAAGTTGTTTTAATTGTTCAGTTTCCTCTCTGGGTAAGATTTCTGTATTAAAGAAGTATTACCAGGTAAGGTTAGCTCAAAGCTCTGGGTTAAGAATTCATACAGGGTTTCTAATTCATGTGTAAGAAACAAGGAAACAAATTTCAAATCATTGAGTATTGACTTTTTATTATTAGTCACTGTTCATAATTTGTTTCAACCAAAAGACAATACACACAGCAGAGTTCTAATGCATCCCATGTAAATGTTTACATCCATTTTATTCCTCACTCGCCTCTAAGACTTATCATTTCATTTTAATTTTTACATCTCAAAAATATGTCTGCAATAATTAGAACTTCATTAGCTGTCCCACTTGGAAACAGCCTTTTGATAATTTTACAGTAAAGAAGATGTGATGGGGCTTAATGAAAATGTAACTTACAACATTGTGAAAGAAAAAGGACTTTACAGGAACACGGTGGGAGTTTGCAAAGGAAAGAGTTCAGAAGCTCTTTCCCATGAGGACCCTAAATAAAAACAAAAACAAGACACACAAAGCACAAATGCAGGCTCTTTTTAAAAAAATCTTGAATGCTCCATCTTGAAGCCAGAATTAGCCTTGTACAAGTTCATGAAGCAACCACTCAAGCTGCTTCAGGCTGCGTCAGCATTTTCTTCTGTATAAGTGTTCCAGGATCTGGGAATGGAACCTTGTCCAAGGGACCCACGCACGGCTATTGCTTGAAAAACAGAGTTCACTTCCAGTTCGACCAGCAGCCCCACCCTCCTGAGCCAAAGCTAGTCAAGTGTTTTAAACTTCAGAACTTTCTGAGCAATTTTCTTTTCATTGATCTTCCCCACGTCCAAACCGACTACACGGACATATACAACCCTCCCAACCATAAAGTTTGTAAATATGCACTTCTGCTAACTCTCAGTTTAGGACACTGTAGTTAAAATACATTCACTAGAAGAAAAAAAAAAAAACACATATTCAAACTCTTTCTTTCCCCTAGTTCTCATGGCCCAGACATTTCAATGTAAAAAAATAATAAAATTGAACCTCAACAGCAGTATGCCCTAATTTTCAACTTCTAGGGCACAGAAATAGAAAGCATATTGTATACTAGATGGAAATATTAGTGCTGGACAGTTTTAAAAAGTCGATTTTCATATATGAGAGAGACAGGAGGTTTTTACAAACATCTTGTAATTGAGGAAGAGGCATGAATCTCTGAAATGTTACACTGAGGAATGTTTCTTTAAGTGAAAAAGACCTTAAAATTAACAAATGAGCACTTTATATAAAGCAAAAAACTTCCATGACAATCTAAACCATCTCAAGGTAACAGCACCAAAGCATTGTGGGAGAAGCTTCTCAGGCAGAACCCCCTACAAATTTCTGAAATTACTTAAATGAATTCTCCCTTAGGATGACTTTGGGAAGGTGGAGAAGGATGGAATCAAAGCTACTCTCAAAGAGGTGGTACAAGCACATGTGAAATTGTCCAAGTAAGTGGGGCTCAGTGTTTATCACCCTGGGATTATTTAATGGCCACAGAAAACACTTTCTTCACATTGGCTCTGGAATTGCACAATCCTTCCAAATTTGCTCTCCCTTGAATGGTTACACTTGGAAAAGAAATTACTGAAATGTGCAAGTATTCACAGAAATGAGATATTACCTTTTAGCTGCAAGGCGAAGTAAGTGAAGAACTAATGCTGATCCTAGAAACTAAGGCACGCTGAAGCTTTCAAAGATCCAAGTATTTGAAACTGTCTTCACAACCATCAGTATCCTAGGCAGTTAGTTACCTGGCTGCTAGTCCTTTAGTCTCTGGAGTCAATCCATACTCTACACAGCACCCTTTGTGTTAAGGCCATGATATTTTATTCCTTCTCAATACAGCCACGGATGATCATAAACTCTACCTCAAAACTCAGATCACCCGTGCGGAGGCTTTGTCAGCAGAGGTTTTTTTTTTTTCCCAGCTCCATCAGCTAGCACTGTCTTTCAGCTTGGTCTTGAGCAAATTTCTTCAGATTCAACTCAGTTCAAAAAAAAAAAAAAAAGAAAAAAAAAACTGAGCTGGTCAGCTACAAATGTAAGGGAGAAAATAAAGCCTCCACACAAAAAGGAATGTTAAGACAAATTCTATTCAAGAAATCCACCAACATAACATTAATCCTATCATGTTTCACAGCATTAAATATCTATCCAATGAAATCAGTCTGCAAGAAATATTTAAAGGATGTTTTTCATTGCACAGGTAGAGCAGTTGTCTGAAGTATGCACTAGTCCACACTTACTTCATTGAAAACAGGAGATAATATCCTGCTCTTAAACCAACCAATCATTTACTCAGTAGAGTAAGTTTCAGGAAATCTTGCTCTTAAAAGACCATTAAGACCAGAAACTTTCCCTTTTGGAGCCTTTAGTTTAACTCCAGTTTGCCAAATGTTAGGAATAGTCTAGCATCTGATACAGAGCTAGGTTTGACAAGACACTGAAGATTTTAAGTAAAGGCATAGTGAAATGGAGCGGGGAGTAAAGGATATTCGTATCAAGGTTTAAAACTGAAGCCAAAGTAGTCATATACTGTACAATACAGTAACAATTGCAAACATTTTAAAAGCAAAGTGGGCCCCACTTTTTCTTTCTTCTGTAGTATATTAGACATGGTGCCTGTATACCTGAACATACATAGTACATTCAACTTGTACCACAGAACAGTCACCGTCACCTCATTCCAGCAACTCAATGTTAAGGTTTGGTAACGCAAGGGTCCTTTCTAAAAAGCACTCGGCATTCTCACTAGTTTAAAAGCTCAAATCTTTAATGCAGATATTCATGAGACTGGTTCCTTTCAAAACACCAATTTCTTAGACTCAAGAAAGGATATTCCTTCTCTATGGTGACCGTAACACTTCCTCTAACATAAGGGGCAAGGAAGCTACAAGGCTTCATTTCAACACCATAAAGTACAATATAGGAAAGACTTCTTTAACCGTGTGGTCTTTATTTCAGTGCCAGTGTTACAGATACAACACAAATGTTCCAGTTAGAAGAAGGAATTCAAACGGAATGCCAAGGTCCAAGCCAGGCTCAGGAAATAAAAAAGGAAGTTTGGAGTAATGGAAAAAATGACTCCAATATGCTCCAGGATGAGTCTGATACTGTCTTCCTAAGGGCATAGGTATTTTGCTACGGAGTCTGCTTCTTGAAATAGTGAACTCCTCTTTCCAAATCATTCATTTACCACAGTTCAAATAGCAAGTGACAAGCTTGGGAGAAACTTTCAAATTTGTAGTGGGAATAGGGTCATTAATAACTACTAATGTATCTTTTAGAAGGTGTCCACTTTGCACTTTAAGGGAAATTGATTTTGAAAATCAGAGAATTCATGACTACAGCTAAAGGATGAAGAGAAGGGAGCTGGAAGAGCCTTGGAAGTTTCTATTACAAATAGAGCACCATATCCTTCATGCCAAATCTCAACAAAAGCTCTTTTTAACTGCATCTGTCCAGTGTTTACAAATAACCTCTCAAGGTCTAACCAGTTTTTGATAACAAACATACATACATATGTGTGTCTGTGTGTATACAGCAATGCACAGAAAAGGCTACCAGGAGCTTAATGCCCCTTTCAAACATTGGTAGAACCAGCAGAAAAAAGCAGGGCTTCCTAATGTCCATTGTTACATTTCCATTCCAAATGCCAGATATAAAAGGCGCCTTAAGATGGTAACCCAGCTGGTGAGGAATAAATACCCCACCTTGCCCAGTCCACAGATATACAACAGTAGAAAGAAGGGGCCACTCTTGGCTGCAGAGACAGAATGAGTGTTTTCTTGCCAAGAATTCTAGTCCTCTCCTCTAGACCAGCTGCTACTGCCTCAGAGGCCCAGGGAATGTTGATTCTGGCTGCAAATGTGGGAGGGATGAAGTGCGGAAAAGGGAGAAGAGGAGGAAGAGTGCAAAGTAGCCTCCAGAAGCAGCCAGGCTCAACAACGAAGGAGAGGACATTAGTCTTTAACGATGCTTCAAGGTCAGCAATAACTTCAGGAAAATCCTCCTCAACAGTTCTCTTTAGCTCCTCATGCCCATGGTACAGTTGGGGGACTTGCCAGCAATCACAACCTCCTTCCCAGAGTTCCTTTGATTGAGTGGGATAAGAATGAGAATGGTGCTGGACCCTCATTGCCAGGACTGAGGGGGAAAGTTGTTCACCTCTGCTAGATCTTGCATTGCTGAGCCCTTGTGATTATATGTGAGCTTGATCCGCATTCGCAGCTGTTGCTACAAAAGGAAAGAGAACCACAAATTAATACATCGAAGCAAAATCTCCCTGTATCCCCAGAGTCCATAAATTCATTTGGGGGTGGAGCGAAGCTAGCCCTGAACCCTTGGTTCAGGTGATTCTCCTAACTCCTTCTGGGAATATAGACACACATCACCATGCATGGATCCACCACAAAAAAAAAAAAAAAAAGACTTTTCTTTCTTCAATTACCCCTACCCCAAGGTAAGGGCTTACTCTAGCCCAGGCTGACCTGGATCTCACCCTGTAGCTCCAAGCTGTCCTTGAACTCACAGCAATCCTATCTCAGCCTCCTGAGTGGAGCACTGGGATTAAAGGTATGTGCTTAGCACAAATGGCCACAAATAAACTTAAATCTTAGAGGTCAATAAATTAACTCAAAGAAATGCTATCTATTAACAATGACACACAGGCAAATGACCACCACCAAAACCACCTATTGCTCTAGCCAAGGACACTATCATACTATGAAGTACAGGAAGTGCATCCATAAATGGCAGGCCTCAGACATGCATTACAAAAGGACTGACTGGGGAAGATAGCTCAGCGTCTAAAGGCACTTGTTCGCGAAGCCTACTGGACCAGGTTCGATACCCACATTTGCAAAGGCCAGAGGCCCTGGAGGGAAGCTAGCCCATTCTTTCTCTCTCACTTATATTCCTTCTCCCTTTCCTCCCCACTCTCCTACTTCCGGCTTGCAAATACATAAATAGTCAGGCATGGTAGTGTATGCCTTTAATCCCAACACTCAGGAGGCAGAGGTGGGAAGATCCCCGTAAATTCAAGACCACTCTGAGACTGCATAGTAAATTCCAGGTCAGCCTGGGCTACACACAGCAAGACCCTCTCTCAAAAAAACAAAAAATAAATAATTTTTTTAAGCAAAAGTACTAACTGGGAGCAGAGCAAAAAAAAAAGAAAAAAAAATCAATTCTTATAAGCCAGGTGTGATGGCGCATGCCTTTAATCCCAGTACTTGGGAGGCAGAGGTAGGAGGACTGCTGTGAGGTCAAGGCCGCTCTGAGACTATATAATTCCACGTCAGCCTGGGCCAGAGTGAGACCTCGGAAAAAAAACAAAAATCAATTCTTGCATCCAAGTCCCTAGAAAAATGAGGTGAGCCGGGCGTGGTGGTGCACACCTTAAATCCCAGCACTCAGGAGACAGAGGTAGGAGGATCACTGAGAGTTTGAGGCCACCTTGAGACAACATAGTTAATTCCAGGTCAGCCTGGACCAGAATGAGACCCTACCTCAAAAAAAAAAAAAAAAAAAAAAAAAAAAAAAAAAAAAAAAAAAGAAAAGAAAAGAAAAGAAAGAAGGAAAGATGAGGTGAGCATATTAACTTATGATCTACATTCAGATATGTTGCTTTGTTTGCAAATCCTATAGCAAATGTGAAGGTTTTTCATTTCCACAAGAAAAAAAGGTAATTCACAGGTAACAGTAGGAGTGTTTTTTTTTTTTTAAATGATTTATTTGAGAGACATGGGGGGGGGGCACAAACAGAGAGAAAGAATAGGTGCACCAGGGCCTCAGGCCACTGCAAATGAACTCCAGACACATGTGCCACCTTGTACATCTGGCTTACTTGGGTACTGGGGAATTGAACCTGCATCCTTAAGCTTTGCAGGCAAGCACCTTAACAACTAAGCCATCTCTCCAGCTCAACAGTAGTAAAGAGAATATTACTTATTAAATACAGTTTATGTGGCAGATGTCAAATATTAATGCACTAAGAAAATTTTAACTCCAGGTATCAGATGACAAATTTGTGTTTGTACCAATGATAGATGATCAAAATAAAGCAAAGAACAGTGAAAAGGCAAACTGTTACAAATAAGGAAACTGAATCATTTTCAGTCTTTAATTTTTAAGTAAAATTAGTTTGTTTCTTTGAAAAGATACAGGGATATTACTGCTTGTTTACAAAGCTATTTTCATTGGACTACTTCACTTAACATGCCTCCAATTTTGATAGCCATACTTATAGCAGTAAATGTGGTATTTGGGTCAACAAATGATTTTACCTCAGATTTAAACTTTTGTTAAATCTTCAAAACTATACCTTTAATTCCTCAAAATAGAGAATTTTTAAGCTGCATTTTAATAAGATGTCACTAATCCACTAATCCAACTGATGTCCCAACTGTGCTTGATTTATCTTCTACCAAAGAAGAAGGAAATTAGACCAGGCATTTTCTTAGATCTCTTCTCTGAGTCAGAAAAACCCAGAGAAACAAAATCAAAACTTGATTTTAGAATAGGAGCTTATGCCATGCACAGATACTACTTCAAACATGCTACTTACCTTCTGTGGGTTCAGGACTTTAATGACTTGTGTGATGGTCCCCGTATTAAATGCTGGGACAACGCTGCTGCTAGGAGATAGAAGCTGTAGCTGGAAAGTCTACAGAGGAACAAAGGGCACTCTTCAGAAAAAGTAACACAGTGTTATGTCAGAGATGTCAACAAGTAAAAAGTTAAACCCATAGCTGATGAGTTAAGTAACAGGTTTATCCTAAGTTTTGCCCAGTATCTGTTTTCTAGATACCAGCAGTTCAGAGTATGTGCGCTGAATGTCACTCATTGTATTTGTAAAAACCCATAGCTAGTTGGCGGTTCAATTATGAAAACTAACAATGAGCCACTCTCCTCTTTCTGACATAAGACTACTTATCGTATTATTTTTCAAAAGATAACCAATTCTTGTTCTGACAACTCTGTTTAACAGTAATTGATGAACTATGCAAGTAAAAACTGAGTGCCGGGCTGGAGAGATGGCTTAGCGGTTAAGGCGCCTGCCTGCTAAGCCTAAGAACCCGGTTCCAATCTCCAGGTCCCACATTTAGCCAGATGCAAAATGACACAAGGGCACAATGCCGCACTTGCCCACAAGGGGGTACACACATCTGGATTTCGTTCACAGCAGCTGAGAGACTGCTGGCGCGCCCATCTCTGTCCGTCTCCCTCTCTGTCTGTCTCTGTCTCCCTCCAAAAAAACAAACAAACAAAAAAAACCTGAGTGCCTATGGCATAAATCAAAGCTTCCCCAAAATAAGAAACCAACATACTAGTCACCAACTATAGGCCATTAGTTTATGTGTAATCAGAAGACTAGGCCACAGAAACTTGAACTTTTGTTTTCTAAAGCCTGCCTAATGCGGAATGTGTCAAGACCTCCCTCTACATGGGAGGTGAAGGAAAGGTTTGAAAGAGCCAGCTCATTAATATGTAAGTAGAACACACTCAGGATTGCTCCAGGGGGGAAAAAACCCTAAGAAAAACTTCATGCAGAAACAACCTGTACAACAAATGACTAAGATGAGCCATGCACCATAATCTATTGAGTGTGATGAGACATGAAAGTGCACTATATTCTAAGAGCTACTCTATAGACCAAGATTTTGAAAACTTTTCCTGAGCAAGAGAGAACTCTTGACTAAGTTTGCTATTAGAAAGATTCAACCTCAAAGCATATGCTTAGTATTTGGGTTCTTATTCATATAATTCTACTGTCAAGATAAATTTTGTGGGCTGAAGAGAAGGCTTAGCAGTTAAGGCGCTTGCCTGCAAAGCCAAAGGACCCAGGTTTGATTCCCCAGGACTCATGTAAGCCAGATGCACAAGGTAGCACATGTGTTTGCAAGTGGCTGGAGGTCATGGCGTGCCCATTCTCTCTCATAAATGAAAATACTTTTTAAAATAGATAACATTTTGTAAGCAAAAAATATTATATTACTAATATAGTTCACTTAAGATACTAAAAATTGGGCTGGAAAGATGGCTTAGTGGATAAGGTGCTTGCCTGCAAAGCCAAAGAACCCAGGTTCAACTCCCTAGGACCCACGTAAGCCAGATAAATAAAATGGTGCATGCATCTGGAGGCCCAGACGGGCCCATTCTCTCTTTCTGCTCCCCCCCTCAAATAAATAAAAAAGTCATGTGTGGTGGCTTACACCTTTAATCCCAGCATTTGAGAGGCAGAGGTAGGAGGATTGCTGTGAGTCTGAGGCCACCCTGAGATTATATAGTGAATTCCAGGTCAGCCTGAACTAGAGTGAGACCCTACCTCAAAAAATAAAAAATAAACCAAAAAATAAAAATAAAAAAAATTAAAAAGATATTAAAAATGAGAATTCATGTTTTTTATTTTCTTAATTTTATTTTATTTTTGGTTTTTCAAGGCCTCCCAAATGAATTCACATTATTATTTTGTGAACCACTGAGAATGGAACAGGCTACCCACTGAACTAAAATAAGATACTAAGTTTCTTTTTTCTGACACATATCCAACATGGGGCCTTACACAAGGATATGGGAGAGAGAAGTCATCAACGGTGGTAAACAGCAGCAGACATCTCAAGCCTTAAGAATGCCCAGCCAGACCAAATGTGCTATCTGGTGCAATAGTGGCCTGCTCCACTGGAGGGAATACACGCCTGGTACTGAAAAACCTAGTCAAAATCCTATAGCAAGGGAAGTCATGAGTCCTAAGGGATTAACGACTGCTGGTGTCTGGCTAAATGTATATAGTATACCCACCAAAGTGCACTGTAAACACTTAATGTTTATACCCATATGTTAATGCTACTCTCAGTTTTGGTTAGAGAAGCTTCTCTTTTCAGACGGCAGTGACCATAGGGTAACTCAGAAGTTATTAGTGGTTCTTTAATTACTATTTCACATTACCACTTTAAAAATACCTGTATTATTCTGGTCTGAAAAATTATAAGCAAAGAACTTAAAAATCAGACACAACCACCAGAAAGCATCATCAATCTCCAAAAGCATACTGTCTGAGGCCATAGCTCAGGTCACTGCAAAGAGAAAGCTAACTCTGTCTAAGCCAGTAGTAGACACTGATAGCCTAACACCTGATTTTGTAGATGAGATTTTATTGGAAAAGAGCCATTTTCATTCATTTATATATTGTCTACAAAAAATTCTGTATGATACTATAACAGTGGTACTGAGCAGAAACACAGAAAAGATAGCTTAAAATAATTATTATCTGGTTTCCCATCAGGAATAGATAGTAAGAACCTATTGCTGAAGACTCCACATACTTTGGCTGCAAAGTCACTGAGAAATCTTGCTGGAGCTGAGCTGAAAACATCCTCTGTATAGACCAGCTGACAGGAAGATAGAAAAAAGCTATGCTGCATGCAGCTCCATGGGAGAGAGAAAAGTAAGTCATCAGTGGAGATAAGTAACAGTGGACACTGCAAACCTTAAGTTGGGCCAGCAAAGCCAAATGAGCCAATGGGTGCAATAGTGGCATGTCTGTTATGGGGGAAACTAACCACTCTCTAATTGGACTGGAAGCCACTCCACAGGAGGGAATACATGCCTGATACTGAAAACCTATGACTGGGGAAGTCATGAGCCCTAGGGGTGTAATACCTGCTGGTGTCGGGCTGAATGCATATATTAGACTCATCAAACTGCCCAGTAAGCACTTCACTTAATTTTCATACACATATATTAATGGCTACTCTTACTTTTGGTTATAGAAGCTTCTCTATTCAGATGGTAGGGACCTTGGGATGACTCAGAAGGCACCACAGTGCTGACAGAAGTGACAGAGGAGTGCTCAACACTGAATCTCTATCACACCTTTTAAGGCTCAAGGTCCATTGCAGAAAAGGTGGCAGAAAGAATGTAAGAGCCAGGGCTGGAGGATGGCTCAGCAATTAAGGTGTTTGCCTGCAAAGCCAAAGGATCCTGGTGCTACTCTCCAGGACCCATGTAAGCCAGATGCACAAGGGGGTGCATTCATCTGGAGTTCATTTGCAATGACTGGAGGCCCTGGCAAACCCGTTCTCTGCCTCTTTCGCTCAAATAAATAAATAAAATATATTTTTTAAAATGTAAGAGCCAAAGGAATGGTAGGACTCCTTTGTGCATTTTACAATTTTATGTCTTCCAGACATAAAATAGCCTGGATATCCATGGCTGGATTCCTGGCACTGTTTACAAGACCATCATAATAGGAGGAAAAGATGATGACATCAAAATAAGAGACTGATGGAGAGAGGGAGGCAATATGATAGAAAGTGGAGTTGTGAAGGGAAAGTATTGGGGGGAAATATCCTGGTTTATTGTCTATAATTATGGAAGTTGTCAATAATAAAAAAAATTATCATCTGTCTTACAAAATACCTGTGTATTCCACTCATTCTAAACTTTATCAGAAATTTTTCATTATTCAGAAATGAACACAAACTAGATTGGGGAGATGGCTCAGTGGTTAAAGGCACTTCTTTGCAAAGCCTGACAGCCTGGATTTGATTGTCCATTACCCACATAAAGCCAGATGCACAAAGCAGTGTGTGTCTGGAGTTCATTTGCAACAGCAAGAGGCCCTGGTATGCCCATGCTTACACACACACTCTCTCTCAAGTAAATAAATAAAAATATTTCAAAAAGCAAAATGAAAGTCAGGTATGGTAGCACACACTTTTAATCCCAGTACTCAGGAGGCAGAGGTAGGAAAATTGATGTGAGTTCTAGGCCAGCCTGAGACTACACAGTAAATTCCAAGTCATCTGGGAGCTACTGTGAAATTCTACCCTGAATAACCCCACCACCCTATAAAAAAAATTGGGCATGGTGACACACGCCTTTAATCCCAGCACTCTGGAGACAAAGGTAGAAGGATCGCTGTGAGTGCTGGACCAGCTTGAGACAACAAAGTGAATTCCAAAGCAGCCTAGAGCAAAAATGACATCCTACACCTTGAAAAGCCAAGAATAAAAATAAAAATATATATTTTTTATTTATTTTATTTTTCTTAGAGGAGAGACAGTAATTGGGGTGCCAGGGCCTCAGCCACTGAAATCTAACTCCAGACACTTGTACCACCTAATGGGCATGTGCAACCTTATACTGGCCTCACCTCTGTGCATCTGGCTTACATGGGATCTGGAGAGTCGAACATGGGTCCAGAGCCTTCGCAGGCAAATGCCTTAACCGCTAAGCCATCTTAAATTGAGGGTTATGAGCCAGGTGTGGTGGTGCATGCCTTTAATCCCAACACTCAGGAGGCAGAGGTAGGATAGCCTTGAGTTTGAGGCCACTCTGAGATGACATAGTGAATTCCAGGTCAGCCTGGACTAGAGTGAGACCCTACCTTGAAAAACCAAAAATAAAATAAAATATAAAAATAAATTAAGGGTTAGCATAAACAAAACCTCAATTCTCCAGAAAAATTGTCACTATATCAATAGTGAATTAGATGTTAATGAAAGAGGGACGTTTCTCTCACTCAAGTATCAGGAGATGAAAAATTTAAATTCTAATCTAATGACTAGAATACCAAATAGTCCCTTATCCTTAATTAACTTTATAACCTATATTAAATTTTGTGGTTTTAGATCCCTAGTGATATATTACTAAACCTATCTTCAATGCCCTTAGCACTAATTAACCCTTGTAGGATTCTGTTCTACTATTATAATCTCCAATTTTTTCTTTAAAGATAGAGTCTTACTATGCAGTATAGCCCTGGCTGGCCTAGAAATCACTGCTTGGACCAAGCTGCCTTGAACTAGTATCAATCAATGCAAGCTGCCTCTCCCGCCCAATAGTAGGATTACAGGCATGTACCACAACATCCAAGTGAATTTCCTTTTTTTATTTTATTTTATTTTATTTATTTATTTATTTTGAGGTAGGATTTCACTCTAGTCCAGGCTGACCTGGAACTCACTATGTAGTCTCAGGGTGGCCTCAAACTCACGGTGATCCTCCTACCTCTGCCTCCCGAGTGCTGGGATTAAAGGCGTGCGCCACCATGCCCGGCTGAATTTCCTTTTTTATTCTAACCATGAGAGTATCTGTAACCAAGAAAAATTACTAAAATCTACATGCTTCAATTAAACATAATGGTTTTAATACTGTTAGCTTACACTAAGTCTACAAATTAGATCTCTAAACATTAAAATATATTCACTATCAAATGCATGAAAGAAAATCAATGTATTTTCAGTCAAAAGATAAAGAAGACGTTGTAGTACCTTTGGTACTGCAGCCTGGAAAACAAAGTCCGTCATGTCTAGCTCTGTGCTGTTAGAGGCTTGTATCGTTATCACTGTTACACTAGGATTGGTGTTTGACCGTTCAAAGGTGAACTCTATTTTCAAGCCATTCTTACTGTACGCTGTGATGGAGGGGATACCTAGGGAAGTACAGGAAGTCAGTCTTACAGGTGACAGCATGATGCTTAAAGAATTATTACTTTCTTTCCTCAACAACCACCTCTACTTGCTCAGTGCTCCAGGAGATGATGGTAACAATAATTGTACCTGGAGCGATGTCATTGAAGAGTGGCTGTGATGAAAGCCCATCTAACAAAAAGGGGGGCTGGGATATCTGTGGCACTGAGGAAGGGGTAGGAGCAGCAGCTGGAGCACCTAGAAAACAAACAAACAAACAAACAGTGAAATGCTAACTTCAGCCAGCAGGCAAAAGCTCACCAATAAAACAGGGTATCATGGTGATCTGAGGTTAAGAAAGAATTGCTGGGCTGGGGAAATGGCTTGGTAGTTAAGGCGTTTGCCTATGAAGCCTAAGGACCCCAGTTCTATTCCCCAGGACCCACGTAAGCCAGATGCACAGGGGGTCGCATGTGTCTGGAGTTCGTTTGCAGTGGTGTGCCTTTTCTCTCTTTTTCTCTGCCTTTTCCCTCCCTCCCTCCCTCCCTCCCTCCTTCCCTCCCTCCCTCCTTCCCTCTCTCCCTCCCTCCCTCCTTCTCTCTCTCTCTCTCTCAGGTAAAATAAATTTAAAAAAAAACATTAAAAAAAAGAATTCCTTAAACAACATGCAAAAAACACAGACCAAAGAGGGAAAAGAATTAAACATGCAAATATTCTGACTAACTTCTGGTCACTAAAAATTAATACCCAAAAAAGATCACAGCAAGGAAAAATGTCTGCTATATAATTACAAATGGGTAGGTACTGTGAGTTATACATATTTCCTTCTAAAAATCAGTAAGAAAAAAATGATGGTCCAACTGGAGAAATGGCTTAGTGGCTAAGGTGATTTCCTGCAAAGCCAAAGGACCCAGGTTCAATTCCCCAGGACACACAAAAGCCAGGTGCACAAGGTGCCTAACAAAGAATTCAAAAGAATGATTATATATGTCCAAGGAATCAAAGAAAACAGGAGCTGAAGAGATGGCTTAGTGGTTAAGGCACTTCCCTGTGAAGCCTGAGAACCCAGGTTTGATTTCCCAGTACCCATGTAAGCCAGATGCACAAGGTAGCGCATGTGTCTGGAGTTTGTTTGCAGAGGCTGGAGGCCCTGGGCACCCATTCTCTCTCTGTGTATCTGCCTCTCTCTCTCTTTCAAATAAATAATTTTTTTTTTTTTAAAAAAAGAAGAAAACAAACTCCTCAAAGAATCTCAAGAAAACACAGGAAACCAAATTAATGAAATGAAATGAGGTCAATACAAGACACGAGTAAGGAAACAGAAATAATGAAGAAAAACCAATAAGAAATGGGTGAGAGAGATGGCTTAGTAGTTAAGGCATCAGCCTGCAAAGCCAAAGGACCCAGGTTCAATTCCCCAGGACCCACGTAAGCCAGATGCACAAGGTGGCATATGTGTCTTGAGTTCATTTGCAGCAGTTGGAGGCCTTAGCACACTCTTTTTTTTTTTTTTTTTTTTTTTGGTTTTTCGAAGAAGGGTTTCACTCTAGCCCAGGCTGACCTGGAATTCACTACGTAGTCTCAGGGTGGCCTTGAACTCACGGTGATTCTCCTACCTCTGCCTCCTGAGTGCTGGGATTAAAGGCGTGCACCACCACGCCCGGCTTAAGTTAATTTTTAAAAAGAGGGGCTGGAGAGATGGCTTAGCAGTTAAGTGCTTGCCTGTAAAGCCTAAGGTTTGAGGCTTGATTCCCCAGTACCCACATAAGCCAGATGCACAAGGTGGCCAATGCATCTGGAGTTCGTTTGCAGTGGCTGGATGCCCCAGTATGCCTCTCTCTCTCCCTCTCTCTCTCTCTCTCTCTCTCTGCCTGTTGCTCTCAAATAAATAAAAATAAACAAAAATTTAAAAAAAGGAGAAATACTAGAAATGAAAAACACAGTAAGTCAAACAAAAATCTCTACAGAAAGTCTCACCAATAGAATGAATAAAGGAGAGGACAGAATAGCTAAAAACTAGAAGACAAGGTGGCAGATCTAGAACATTCCAACATAAAGACAAACTAAGAAGGTATGAGTGGGAATTTGAAGACAATTGGGACACTATGAGGAGATCAAACATAAGAATTCAGGGTATAGCAGAAGGAAAAGAATTACATTCCAGAGGCACAGTAGGTATTTTCAACAAAATGATAGAAGAAAATTTTCCCCAAGTAGGAAAAGAGATGCCAATACAGATACAGTAGGCATTTAGAACACCAAACAGACAAAACCAGGAAAGAACCTCTCCTTGCCATATTATAATTATTAAATTAATAATTTAATTCCTACATAAACAAACCAAAGAAAATATACTGAAAACAGTAAGAGAGAAATATCAAGTCGCCTATAAAGACAAGCCCATCAGGATAACAGCAAATTACTTAACACAAACTTTAAAAGCCAGAAGGGCTTGGAAGGATGTATTCCAAGTTCTGAAAGAAAACAACTGTTAACCAAGAATCCTTTATCTAGCAAAAGTATCCATCTTAACTGATGGAAAATAAGAACTTTCCACAACAAAAACAGGCTAAAGGAACATATAACCATTAAGCCAAATCTACAGAAAATACGTGAAGGGATCCTTCATGCTGAAGAGAAAGAAAAGCACATACATGAGAAAGCAGGAAAAAATAAAACATACTCAATATTTAATAAAAGAGTAAAGGAGGGCTAGAGAGATGTCTTAGCAGTTAAGGTGCCTGCCTGCCAAGCCTAAGAACGCCTGTTCAATCTCCAGGTCCCACGTTTAGCCAGACATAAAGTGATGCAAGCACTCAATGCCACATGTGCCCACAAGGGGGTGCAAGTGTCTGGAGTTCATTCACAGCAGCTGAGAGGCTGCTAGCCCACCCATTCTCTCTCTCTGCCTCTTCCTCTCTGTCTCTCAAATAATAAAAATAATGAAAAGAGTGAAGGAAAACAGCACTACAAAACAAGAGCAATTACAATAATAAATAGATAAACATTCAAGAATAAATTAATGTCAATGGCCTCAATAACCAAAACAAAAGACACAGGCTAACAGAATGGATTAAAAGGCAGGATCCTTCTGTTTGTTGCCTCCAAGAAACTCATCTGTCCATAAAAGATAGGCAATATATTAGGGTGAAAGAATGGAACATGGTATTTCAAGCAAATGGGCCTTGGAAAAAGCAGGAGTTGCTCAGGGTAGACTTCAAATCAACATTAGTTAGGAAAGATCAAGAAGGTCATTTTATATTGATTAAAGTAAGAATTCAACAGGAGGATATTACAATTCTAAACATATATGCATCTAACATGGGTGCTCCCAATTTCATCAAACACTATTAGACTTAAGGTCACAGATAACACCAAGCACAATTGTAGTGGGTGACTTCAATACCCCACTCTTAAAACTGACAGGTCATCCTAGCAAAAAACAGATAGAGAAGCATCTAGATTAAATGACATCCTAGAACCAATGGACCTAACCAATATCTATGGAATGTTCTATCTAAATGCTGCTGAATACACATTCTTTTCAGCAGCATATGAAACATTCTCTAAAATAGACCGTATATTAGGACACAATGCATATCTTAACGAAAGCAGGAAAACTGAAATAATTCCTTGTACTCTACCTGATCATAATGGGATTAAAATACAAATTAACAAAGAAAAAATATACAGCATACACAAAATCATGGGAACTAAACAGTACACTAGTGAATGACAAAAGGCTCATTGAAGAAATCAAAAAGGAAATAAAATTCATAGAATCAAATGTAAAAGTGAATATAGATCCTTATCTCTCTCCATACACAAGCATCAAGTCCAAATGGATCAAAGACCTTAATATCAGACCCAAAACTTTGAAATTGCTAGAGGAAAAAGAAGGGGAAACACAGCAACATACTGGTATAGGCAATGACTTTCTGAATATAATCCCAGTTGCTCAGGGAATAAGAACACTAATTAAATTTAAAAGCTTTTGCACAGCAAAGGACACTGTGAATAGAGCAAAGAGAACCTACAGAATGGGAGAAAATCTTTGCCAGCTATACATCTAACAGAGGACTAATATCCAGAATACACAAAGAACTCAAAAGGCTAAATAATAAGAAATCAATCAACTCAATTAAAAAAAGGGCTATGGAACTAAATAGAGTTCTCCTAAGAAGAAATACAGATGTCCTATAAACATCTAAAAAAATGTTCTACTTCTATAGCCATCAAGGAAATGCAAATTAAAACTACTTTGAGATTCCATTTCACTCCTGTCAGAATGACACAGTAAGTCAAACAAAAATCTCTACAGAAAGTCTCACCAATAGAATGAATAAAGGAGAGGACAGAATAGCTAAAAACTAGAAGACAAGGTGGCAGATCTAGAACATTCCAACATAAAGACAAACTAAGAAGGTATGAGTGGGAATTTGAAGACAATTGGGACACTATGAGGAGATCAAACATAAGAATTCAGGGTATAGCAGAAGGAAAAGAATTACATTCCAGAGGCACAGTAGGTATTTTCAACAAAATGATAGAAGAAAATTTTCCCCAAGTAGGAAAAGAGATGCCAATACAGATACAGTAGGCATTTAGAACACCAAACAGACAAAACCAGGAAAGAACCTCTCCTTGCCATATTATAATTATTAAATTAATAATTTAATTCCTACATAAACAAACCAAAGAAAATATACTGAAAACAGTAAGAGAGAAATATCAAGTCGCCTATAAAGACAAGCCCATCAGGATAACAGCAAATTACTTAACACAAACTTTAAAAGCCAGAAGGGCTTGGAAGGATGTATTCCAAGTTCTGAAAGAAAACAACTGTTAACCAAGAATCCTTTATCTAGCAAAAGTATCCATCTTAACTGATGGAAAAATAAGAACTTTCCACAACAAAAACAGGCTAAAGGAACATATAACCATTAAGCCAAATCTACAGAAAATACGTGAAGGGATCCTTCATGCTGAAGAGAAAGAAAAGCACATACATGAGAAAGCAGGAAAAAATAAAACATACTCAATATTTAATAAAAGAGTAAAGGAGGGCTAGAGAGATGTCTTAGCAGTTAAGGTGCCTGCCTGCCAAGCCTAAGAACGCCTGTTCAATCTCCAGGTCCCACGTTTAGCCAGACATAAAGTGATGCAAGCACTCAATGCCACATGTGCCCACAAGGGGGTGCAAGTGTCTGGAGTTCATTCACAGCAGCTGAGAGGCTGCTAGCCCACCCATTCTCTCTCTCTGCCTCTTCCTCTCTGTCTCTCAAATAATAAAAATAATGAAAAGAGTGAAGGAAAAACAGCACTACAAAACAAGAGCAATTACAATAATAAATAGATAAACATTCAAGAATAAATTAATGTCAATGGCCTCAATAACCAAACCAAAAGACACAGGCTAACAGAATGGATTAAAAGGCAGGATCCTTCTGTTTGTTGCCTCCAAGAAACTCATCTGTCCATAAAAGATAGGCAATATATTAGGGTGAAAGAATGGAACATGGTATTTCAAGCAAATGGGCCTTGGAAAAAGCAGGAGTTGCTCAGGGTAGACTTCAAATCAACATTAGTTAGGAAAGATCAAGAAGGTCATTTTATATTGATTAAAGTAAGAATTCAACAGGAGGATATTACAATTCTAAACATATATGCATCTAACATGGGTGCTCCCAATTTCATCAAACACTATTAGACTTAAGGTCACAGATAACACCAAGCACAATTGTAGTGGGTGACTTCAATACCCCACTCTTAAAACTGACAGGTCATCCTAGCAAAAACAGATAGAGAAGCATCTAGATTAAATGACATCCTAGAACCAATGGACCTAACCAATATCTATGGAATGTTCTATCTAAATGCTGCTGAATACACATTCTTTTCAGCAGCATATGAAACATTCTCTAAAATAGACCGTATATTAGGACACAATGCATATCTTAACGAAAGCAGGAAAACTGAAATAATTCCTTGTACTCTACCTGATCATAATGGGATTAAAATACAAATTAACAAAGAAAAATATACAGCATACACAAAATCATGGGAACTAAACAGTACACTAGTGAATGACAAAAGGCTCATTGAAGAAATCAAAAGGAAATAAAATTCATAGAATCAAATGTAAAAGTGAATATAGATCCTTATCTCTCTCCATACACAAGCATCAAGTCCAAATGGATCAAAGACCTTAATATCAGACCCAAAACTTTGAAATTGCTAGAGGAAAAAGAAGGGGAAACACAGCAACATACTGGTATAGGCAATGACTTTCTGAATATAATCCCAGTTGCTCAGGGAATAAGAACACTAATTAAATTTAAAAGCTTTTGCACAGCAAAGGACACTGTGAATAGAGCAAAGAGAACCTACAGAATGGGAGAAAATCTTTGCCAGCTATACATCTAACAGAGGACTAATATCCAGAATACACAAAGAACTCAAAAGGCTAAATAATAAGAAATCAATCAACTCAATTAAAAAAAGGGCTATGGAACTAAATAGAGTTCTCCTAAGAAGAAATACAGATGTCCTATAAACATCTAAAAAAAATGTTCTACTTCTATAGCCATCAAGGAAATGCAAATTAAAACTACTTTGAGATTCCATTTCACTCCTGTCAGAATGACTATCATCAAGAAAACAAATGACAGTGCCTGGAGAGATGGCTTAGTGGTTAAGTGCTTGCCTGGGAAGCCTAAGGACCCCAGTTTAAGGCTTGACTCCCCAGAACCCACACAAGCCAGATGCACAAGGTGGCGCATGCATCTGGAATTCGTTTGCACTGGCTGGAGGCCCTGGTGTGCCCATTCTTTATCTATCTGCCTCTTTCTCTCTCTATCGCTCTCAAATAAATAAATTTTTAAAAAATGACAATATATTCTGGCAAGGATGTGGAAAAACAAGAAACCTTCTACACTGTTGGTGGGAATGTAAACTGGTACAGCCATTGTGGACATCAGTGAGGAAGTTCCCGAGACAGCTATATCACTCTTTGGCATATATCCTAAGGATTCTACTCACTACCTTACAGATACTTGCACATCCATGTTTATTGTGGCTATATTTGAAATAGCTAGGAAATGGAACCAGCCTAGATATCCCTCAACTGATGAATGGATAATGAAGATGTGGTACATTTATACAAAGAAGCAGTAAAGAATTCAGCAGTGAAGAAAAACTGGACTTAAGGAGAGGGTATTGTATATATGTAAGCAGATAAACAATCCCTTTCCTTGACCCCTCTTAGACCATTCCACCTGCCATTACTTGCTCTTCTACTTTCATATTAGATAATACCTTCCCCTTATATCCTCCCTTTTCCTCCCTCCCTTATAGTCCCTTTCTTTTAGTCCCTGACTTTTGTTGCATCTCACATACAAATCTAAACATTTGTAGCTAGGATCCACTTAGAACACAAGCATTTGGCTTTCTGGATACTTCATTTAGGATTGAGTACATGAAGGGTGAGAGGAGGTTAGTCAAAATTTAAGATGTTATGAGGACTGGTGAAATGGCTTAGCAGTTA
Source organism: Orientallactaga sibirica (assembly GCA_036365145.1). NCBI lineage: Eukaryota > Metazoa > Chordata > Mammalia > Rodentia > Dipodidae > Orientallactaga > Orientallactaga sibirica. The sequence goes on from JAEOAD010000017.1 coordinate 1,848,683, forward strand.
AGGCATTTGCCTATGAAGCCTAAAGACCTTAGGTCAATTCCCCACGACCCACCTAAGACAGATGTACAAAGGTGTGCATGCATCTGGAATTCGTTTGCAGTGGCTAAAGGCCCTGGCATGCCCATTCTCTCTTTCTATCTGCCTCTCTCTTAAATAATAGATAGATAGATAGATAGATAGATAGATAGATAGATAGATAGATAGATAGATAGATTCTTTAAAAATTTTAAGATGTTATGAATAAGCCATATGGAAAACTACTACTTTGGATAATGGCACACCCAGAAGCCATAGATTGTTACTAGAAATATTTCAGTGCCAGGGGTGGGATAACTTCGAATGGTTGTTGGCCAGGTAGGTCCCTGATGCTTGTTTTCCCACTAGGAATAGATGATAAGACCTTGCTGAAAACTCCACATGCTTGGGCAGCAGGTCACTGAGAAATCAAGCTGGAGCAGAGCTGAAAACTTCCTCGCTGTGGGCCAGCTGACAGAAAGCTGGAAAAGGCTACATTGCATGTAACCCAATGGGAGAGAGAAGTCATCAATGATGGTAAACAGCAGTGGATATTGCAAGCCTTAAGATTGGCCAATCAGGGCAAATGAGCCAATGGGTGCAATAGTGGCATGTCTGGTATGGGGGAAACCAACTGCTCTCTAAATGGACTAGAGGCCCACTGAAAACCTAGTCAAAAGCCTATGGCAGGGGAGGTCACAAGCCCTAGGGATGTAATGCCTACTGTTTTCTGGCTAAATGCATATATTGTGCTCACCAAACTGCCCTTTAAACACATTTCTTAATGTTCATAGCCATATATTAATGCCACTCTCACTTTTGGTTAGAGAAGCTTCTCTTTTCAGATGGCAGTGACCTCTGAGAGTACTCAAAAGTCACCACAGTGCTAAGAAGTGACAACAGTGTTCAGCACTGAAGCTTTTCTACACCTTCCAAGGCTCAGGGTCCATTGCAGAAGAGGTGGCAGAAAGAATGTACAAGCCAAAGGAAGGGTAGGACTGCTGACAATGCAATCTTCCAGACACAAAATGGCAAGATCCACACAAGTACACAAGATCTTCATAATAGGAGGAAAAGAGAAGGACATCAAAATAAAAGAGACTAATTGAGAGGGGAGGGGATATGGTGGAAGATGGATTTGTGGAAAGTAGGGATGAGAGGAATTATCATGCCTTATTGTCTATAATTATGGTAGCTATCAATAAAAAAGTATTTTTAAATTTTTTTTTATTTGAGAGAGATAGAGAGCTAGAGAGAGAGAGAGAATGGGTGTGCCAGCAGCCTATCAGTCTCTGTGAACGAACTCCAGATGCATGCATCCCCTTGTGTCACTTAAAAAGTTTTTTAGAAAAGACTACAACAAATGAACTGAAGACACACACAAAACAAATAACATTCAAATAAGAAATTTATCTGTAATGCAAACATGTGGATATATATTAAACAATCTCTGAGTGGGGGGAAAAACCCCAAACAATAGAGCCAATTTCTCACCTACTAGGGCTTTTAAAAAACAACAGTATTCAATGTTATGACTGTACAGTGAAACTGGTGCCTGCATAAACTGAAGAAATAAACAGTAACATTTACTAAGGGAATTGCATTAAATGGGTCAGTCGTCCTCACAAATACTTTATGAAGTATTATAAATCATCCTCTTTTTTAAGGTAGGGTAAGAAGGAGGAAGAATGGTAAGTATTACATTAACATCTCATAACAATATCCAGAGCTACTGAATACTAAGCATGAGTAGAAAGACACCCCGAAAAAGATTTGACTTTGAGACACCAACTAAAAGCAAAAGAGGCTTGGGCCGGGCGTGGTGGCGCACGCCTTTAATCCCAGCACTCGGGAGGCAGAGGTAGGAGGATCGCCGAGAGTTCGAGGCCACCCTGAGACTACATAGTTAATTCCAGGTCAGCCTGGACCAGAGTGAGACCCTACCTTGCAAAAAAAAAAAAAAAAAAAAAAAAAAAAAAAAGAGGCTTGGGATACTCCTTCCAAACCTGAAAGAGGAAGTCCTATCTTAAAATATAAATCATTCACTCTTTCAAATTAAAAGTAAATCTTTACAATATCCCATACATTCTCTTTAGAGCACAAACATAAAAGTTATGGCCCAATGTTATGAAGAGTCTATTGTTGCTTCTCTCTGAGACTCTTCCATCTTTAATTGATTCCTGTTCTGAAAAGGGCATTCCCCCAAGGCCACTCCCCCTATCCAAACACTAAATGGTTCCATTCTGGCCTCACCTGTGAGGGTGATGTCTCCCAGCAAATCAAGAAGTTCTCCACCAGCAGAAGCAGGTTTGCTTGTAGGAGCAGTTGGAATAACAGGTGTTATATCATTTCCTCCCAACAAATCCAATAAATCATTGGCCTAAAGAAATAACACATTAACTCTTTAGTTACTTGTCTAAACTACATTTAATACAAAGCTCTTTCAGTACTTTAAAATAAGAAAGGGAATCACCAACCAATCCACATACCCTAAAAGGGTATCAACTAAAAATTAAACTACAAGTGACATTAAGATAGTCAGGAGCCTCAAACACGTGAATGAAAAGCTACCTGGCTAGTGGGCTGTGGCCCAGAAGGTGGTGGTTTAGTCTCTAATGGAGCTGGTTCTGTCTCTCCATTTGTCTGCACAATCTCAGTAGGGCCATTTGTGGTTACTTTTTCCATGACAGGCATTCTCTCAAGTAGAGCAGACCTAGAAGAATCTGAAGTGGTTAAATTCTGGCAGTTAACCCAGGATCCCTACATAAAATAATCACTCGTAATTACTTTGAAGGCTAACATGGACAGCCATGTCAGGGCCCCTCCCAACACACATATTAAAATAGAAGGTAGATTATAAGAATACATACATGACCTAAATTTCTGACAGGATTAAGGGTAGACAAGAAATCCTGAATGAATAAAATATCCACTTAAATCCCAAAACATATTTTTTCAGTGACAGAGATAGAGATAAAAGATAGATTCTAACAGTTTCCAATCGATAAGATGGATAACAGAAGGGATAGGAAGAGGAAATAAATGCCAAAATGCAAATAGTAATTTGAATGAGATTACTTCTCGTGAAAAAAAAATGCAGCCCCACATTTTAAACAAATAAAAATGATGTGAACTCTGCGTATCGGGGGGGGGGGGGGGTGGAAGGAAAAACACAATGTATTTCTTTTTTTGTTTGTTTTGTTTTGTTTTTAAAGGTAAGATCTCACTCTAGCCCAGGCTGACCTGGAATTCACTTTGTAGTCTCAGGGTGGCCTCGAACTCATGGCCATCCTCCTACCTCTGCCTCCTGAGTGCTGGGATTAAAGGTGTGTGCCACCACACCCGGCTCACAATGTATTTCTTTAGAGGACAGGTAGAACAGAAAATGGACAAAATAGAACTGGCCAAGCAACAAAAACTAAAGAGTGTTATAGACCCAGTTAATAAAGCACAAGCAATGAGTCTCCATTACATGTTACTGAGAAAAATGACTATTATCACCACAGGGGTTCTTTTACTCACCTCATGTGGTCATACTTCTTAAAAAGTGCATTATATTCTACTGCCCTCTGCTGGAGCTCTACATCAATGCTGCTTCCATAGATAGAAACCACTTTCTTAATTCGGCTGTGGGATAAAATGACAAACAATCAAATACCAAAAGAAAATCCATACACAAGCACATAAAATATCGAAAGTAGACTTTTCTGGGCCAGGCGTGGTGGCACATGCCTTTAATCCCAGCACGCAGGGAGCAGAGGTAGGAGGAGCACCATGAATTCAAGACCACCCTGAGACTACATAGTGAATTCCATGTCAGCCTGGGCTAGAGCGAAACCTTACCACGGAAAACCAAAAAAGAAAGTAGAGTTTTCTCATATTTCCTTAATTCACATAATTTTTTTTAAAAAAACATCTTTTTTATGTTTACTTATGTAACAGTCACTATTACACTATTCTAATTATAGCGCCAGATTTTAAATATTCATTTTTGAAGCCGGGCGTGGTGGTGCATGCCTTTAATCCAAGCACTCGGGAGGCAGAAGCAGGAGGATCACCGTGAGTTCGAGGTCACCCTGAGACTACATAGTGAATTCCAGGTCAGCCTGGGCTAAAGCGAGATCCTACCTCGAAAAACTAAAATGAATAAACAAACAAACAAATAAATAAATAAATAAATTTTATATTATAAATATAATATATAAATAAATATAATAAATATAAGTATTATAAATATTTGTTTATTTATTTATTTTTGAGAGGGGGGAGGATGGATGCAGCAGGGCCTCCTGCCACTGCAGACACATGAGTTACTTTGTGCATCTGGCGTTCCATGGGTACTAGGGAATTGAATCCAGGCTGTCAGGCTATCAGACTTTTTTACAAGCAAGCACCTTTAACCACTAAGCCATCTCTGCAGCCCCTAATTTTTTTTTAATTTTTATTTATTTGCAAGTGACAAATGGGAAAAGATGCAGAGAGAAAGAGAGAGAATGGGCACACCAGCCACTGCAAAGGAACTCCAGATGCAAGCACTACATTGGAATCCCAGCACTTTGGAAGTGAATGCAATAGGATCAGAAGTTCAAGGTCATTCTTGGCTAAATAAGAGTTTGAATACAGGGGTTGGAGGAATGGCTTAGCAGTTAAGGCACTTGCCTCCAAAGCCTAACAACCTGGGTTTGATTACCCAGTACCCACGTAAAACCATATGCAGTGGCGAGTACATCTGGAGTTCGCATGCAGTGGCTGGAGGTCCTGACATACCTGCTCTCACACACTCTCTCCCTATCTCTCTCTCTCTCTCTGCTTCCAAATAAATAAATAAAGATATTTTACAAAAAAGGAAAACCTATTTTTAAAAAAGCACCTCCTACAGACTTTACATTAAAAGTGAAACAAAGTTTAGGATAACTAACTTTGCCTTTAATAGGCTTGTGTGGAAAACTAACTCAAGTCAGCTTATATTTAAAATAGTAAAGCAAAATGTAAAAGACTTAATCATTAAAAGTACTATTTGGGGGCTAGAGAGATGGCTCAGTGCTTAAGGTGCTTGCTTGCAAAACCTAACATCCTAGGTTTGTTCCCCAATACCCACATAAAGCCAGACACACAAAGTGGCATACCCATATGTACTCTCTCACTCTAGTTAGTATTATAAAAATAATATATATATATATATATTTGAGCTGGGTATGGTGGCACAGACCTTAATTCCTAGCACTTTATAGGCTGAGATAGAAAGGATTATTATGAGTTCAAGACCAGCCTGGCACTACAGAGTGATTTCCAGGCCAGCTTGGGGTACAATAAGACCTTGCCTCAAAAACACAAAAGTGAGTGTGCGCGTGCATAAAACTTCAGTTTCAAATTAATTCATGGTAGAGTACGGCAATAACAGAAAAGCACATGTGAGATGCAGATCACTGTGTACACAAGATAGTAAATGCAAGCTCACTTTACTATATTCTCTTTTTCTGCCCATGCTTAGAGTTTTACATAACAAATCCTTTTTTAGGGGGCAGGGATTTGGTGGGGTTTGTTTTATTTTGAAACAGGGTCTCATGCAGCCCAGGCTATATTCAAGCTCTTTTTCTTTTAAATATTTTATTTTTATTTATTTATTTGACAGAGAGAGAGGGAGAGAGAAAGAGAGAAAGAGAATGGGCATGCTAGGGCCTCCAGCCACTGCAAACAAACTGCAGACACATGCGCCCCCTTGTGCATCTGGCTAACATGGGTCCTGGGAAATCAAACCTGGGTCCTTTGGCTTTGGAGACAAACACCTTAACCGCTAAGCCATTCCTCCAACCCCTGTATTCAAACTTTTTATTTAGCCAAGAATGATCTTGAACTTCTTATCCTCCTGCATTCACTTCCAAAGTGCTGGGATTCCAGGCAGGATCACCAGTTTATGCAATTATGGGATCAAACCTGGGATTTGCTTCTTTCTTTCTTTTTTAATTTTTATTTATTTACTTATTATTGACTTGATAAAGAGAGTGGCCAGGGCCACTAGCCACTACAAATGAACTATAGCCACAATATGCCACCTTGTGCATCTGGCTTACATGGGTACTGGGCTACTGAACCTGGCTCCTTAGGCTTCACAGGCAAGTACCCTAACCGTTAAGATATCCCTCCAGCCCAAGCCTGGGGTTTCATGCATGCTAGGTAGGCATTCTACCAACTTTACTACACCCTCAGCCCATAATGAACCATTTTTTTAAAGAACAATCTGTTGGCCTTTTCCTCAATACTCACTTTACAGTACAGGTGAATCGAGTAGAAAGCTTCATAATGGCAGTGAGGGCATAACCTCGTGTCACAGAGGTAGACATATTCGAGATTAGGACACTTTCTAAAATATCCAACACTTCATCCTCAGTTACCTGGGGGAGAGGGGAGAAAACACCATGCAGAATGAATGTAACAGCAAACATCTGAATCAGATTATCAAAGCAGAAGGAACTGCCAATCATAATGAATGCTTCTAACAAACTGTACTTTGTTGTTCCACGCTCAAAAGCAAGTTTAAAGAAAAGAAGGGAGATAGGAAAATGATTCAGCAGTTAAAGGCATTTGCTTGTGCCTGCTGTTCAATTCCCCAGCCACCCATGTAAAGCCAGACAGGCATTCATTTGCAGTGGCAAAAAAGACTTTGGCTTGCACACATACACAAATTAATTAATTAATTAAAACAAATAAATAAATAAATTCTTTTTTTTTTTTTTTAAAAAAAGAGCATTGGGGACTGAGAAGTACATAATATTTTTCAATGGCAGTAGGAAAAGAAGATCACAAGACATATCCAAAAGCTGTTGCCAAAACTTTTCCAAAACTCAATCATTGGAACAGGGCATGGTAGCACATGCCCTTTAATCTCAGTATTCAAGAGGCAGTGGTAGGAGTTTAAGACCAGCCTGAGACTACATAGTAAACTCCAGGTCAGCCTGGGCTACAGTGAGACCCTACCTAGAAAAATAAATAAATTTAAAAAAAAAAAAAAAAAAAAAAAACCTCATTCATTTTACAAACATGAATACAGGTCTCAGTTCTCTTTCACCCAATGGGTAAGAGAAACCATAATTCAGTTTTCTAGGGAGAAGAGTATGGCATAAAGCTCAACAACTGAGTAATACTTCCAGCTCCACAAAAGTAGCTTCAAAATTGCACAATTACCCATTAAGTTGCATCTCCATAAATGCTAGGTCTCCTATATAAATTCTAGCATTACTTCTTTAAGAAGTTTTCAAGGAATCAGCCTCAATTCCTCATTAAAATTAAACACCACTAAACTTCCAGTTAAGATGGTAGACTAGGAGCCTTGCCAAAGAAACTTGGGGGGCGGGGGGTGGGAGGGAAGAGGCAACATAACACACAATATACTTCTCTACCAAAGAGTGTGTAGGGAATTATTTACTCAGGTGAGACCCTAGTAAAGAAGCAGGAGGGAGCTAGGAGCTTCTAGCAACCATTAAAACAGCCAGTATCAGGCTCCAGCCAGAGGCCCCTAAGAAGAGCTTCTACTCAGCCCAGCTCTGCTCTGCTCTGCCTGAGCTGGCAGGAGCAAAACTTCAGTGAAGGGATTCTCCACTCAAATGCAGCCTTGTAAAATAAAAAAATCTGAAGACAAGGGGTCCAGGTGAGCAGCTCCAGAGCAACTTCAGACACAAGCCAGGCATAGTGATGCACGCCTTTAATCCCAGCACTTGGGAGGCAGAGGTAGGTGGATCACTGTGAGTTCAAGGCCACCCTGAGACTACATGATAAATTCCAGGTCAGCCTGGACTAGATTGAGACCCTATCTGGAAAACAAAAACAAACAACTTCAGACACTCTCCATGATCTCACCACCCCCATCCACCAGCACCAGGAACCACTTAAGATCTCAGGAGCCAAGGGATCAAAGACACCCTTCACCCACATATTATCCAGCACAGGTGATCTGGCTACCTAACCAGCCTAGCCAAGCCCACAGTGTATGAAAGAGGGAGCCAGCATCACACTAAACAGCAGGTGAGATAAAAAGTCACCCCAAAAGGTAAGTGGGAGCTAGAAAGATGGCTTAGTGGTTAAGGCACTTGCCTGCAAAGCCTAAGGACCCAGGTTCAATTCCCCAGTACCCATGAGAGCCAGAAGCACGTGGTGGCACATGCGCCTGGAGTTCGTTTTCAGTGGCTAAAGATCTTGGCACACCCATTCTCTCTCTCTCATTATAAATTAATTAATTAATTCATTAATTAATTTTTTAAAAGAAAGTAAGTGGGCTTTTACACACTGCGGCAAGACCTGCCCTAAAGTCAAGTATATTGGTCTTCGCTGTAAGCGCTAACTGTACCTTCTATATCAGAGCAGGCTACTAAAGAACAGAATCCCAGAGACAGAAAAAATTCAGAACCTAGTACACTAAGACAAAAATACTTATGTGAGCTGGGCATGGTGGTGCACGCCTTTAATCCCAGCACTCTGGAGGCCAGGTATGAGGATCGCTGTGAGTTCAAGGCCACCCTGAGACTACATAGTGAATTCCAGGTCAGCCTGAGCTAGAGTGAGACCCTACCTCAGAAAAGCAAAAAACCAACAAAACAAACAAAACAAAACAAATTACTTATGTGTTAGATTTGATTGAAGAACTTTTAGTTGACTTTACCATTCTTTTTTTTTTTTCTTTGTTTTGTTTTTATTCTTTTTGAGAGGTAGGGTCTTACTCTAGCTTCATAATAGAACTTACTCTGTAGTCTCAGGCTGGCCTGACTATATATATATATATATCCCCCCCGAGGTAGGGTCTCACTCTAGCTCAGGCTAACCTGGAATTCACTATGTAGTCTCAGGGTGGCCTCGAACTCTACGTGATCCTCCTACCTCTGCCTGCCTAGTGCTGGGATTAAAGGCATGAGCCACCATGTCCGGCTTGCTTTTGATATTCTTGATCTATGGTGCCCTTTTTCCCTTTTCTTCTTTCTTGGGGGCAGAGTCTCACTCCAGCCCAAGCTGACCTGGAGCCCACTGCGGCCCAGTAATATCACCCTCCCAGTTCCAGTATTAAGGACCTGAGCCAACATGTCCAACCAGTTTAAGACATTTAGCTGGTCAGCTCGAACGTTTGTGTTAATCTCCACTCATGCAAAATATTCCATGCTTGTTTCATTTGTGTGTATATATTACTCAGTTGGATTTTAGGAATGTTTTGTATTTTTCTCCACCCAGCCTACAATTGGTATCTTTCTACAAACTTTTCCTACCCACAACTCATTTTAAAACATTCCCTCTCTTTACAATCCCTGTTCCACATTCTCTCTGCCTTATTCTCCATAACTACAACCTCCCATAGCCCCAATAACCTCTAAAATCTGTGGAAACTCACAGTACTACAACTTCCCTTTCCCAGATACCTGAGCCACCTCCATCTTTTTTTCAAAGACAATACTAGCCTTCACATTAATTCACCTTACACTGCTCCCACTTCTAAGTAACCAGAATTCTAACAAATTTCTATCAGCCTTGTTCTTTTACCCACCGCAATCACTGAAATCAAAAGAATTGTTAATCTGATACTAGGGCATTTGCATAGCAGCCATCTCCAACATCTTGGGTCACTCCTGCTGCTACTCTGAGAATGTAGAAGCCTCATCTTGTACTTTGAGCTCCTACCCTGTAGATATAACTTCTGGTTTACAAATCTAAGAATACAGCAGATAACTAAGAAACCCAAGCGCTGGGGACTTGGGAAATGGCTTAGCAGTTAAGGCATTCACCTGCAAAGCCTAATTGAACCCAGGTTCAATTTCCCAGGACCACATAAGCCAGATGCACAAGGGGGCACATGCATCTGGAGTTCATCTGCTGTGGCTACAGGCCCTAGTGTGCCCATTTTCTCTCTCTCTCTCTCTCTCTTTCTCTGTCTCATAAATAAATAAATATTTTTAAAAACCTCTGATCTTTAAAAAAATCTACATTATAAGAAACACACACAAATCAAGACAACGGAATTCTTCCAAAAATTATAAATCCATCTAAAATAACCTCCAGTGAGAGTGATTTAAATGAAATGCCACACAGAGAATGCAAAAGAATGGTTATAAGAATGTCCAAAGTGCCAGGTGTGGTGGCACATGCCTTTAATCCCAGTACTCAGGAGAAAGAGGTAGGAGGATCTCTGAGAGTTTGAGGCCACCCTGAGACCACATAGTGAATTCCAGGTCAGCCTAAGATGGTGTGAGACCCTACCTCGGGAAAAAAAAATTCCAAAGAAAGCAAAGAAGAAAACAGCCTGGCATGGTGGTGCAGTCCTTTAATCCTAGCACTTGGGAGACAAGAGGTAGGAAACTTGCTCAGAGTGTGAGACCACCGTAAGACTACAGAGTGAATTCCAAGATTCCAAGTCAGCCTGTGGTAGAGCAAGACCCTACCTCAAAAAAAAAAAAAAAAAGAAAAAGAAAAAGAAAAAGGGGGCGGAGGGGGGGGGGAGGAGGAGGAGGAGGAGGAGAAAAAAAAGGGACTCTTTGCATCAAAACTACTGCCTGCTCAGTTGCAATTGTATGAGAGATTATAACCATTGAGATTGGGCCAGCTGACCTGCACTGGGACAACAGAAAGAAGACAGAGTCTTCTGAAGGGGCCTGAATGCTGAAAGAGTGTCCTGTTCCTCAACGTCTGCTTTACTCCCCCCTGGATTAACAAATTGGCACCCCATCTGGTATTATGGAATATAAGAAATGAAGGAAAGAGAGGGTCATTTAGTTTGAAATATAGTCTTGTGTTTTGGAAACAGCCATGAGCAGTGTAAGGCAGGTTTGCTGGACTGCCTGCATGGAGACCCAATGGAGCTGTGACGATGGACCATGGGTTGCAGTAGAGACCCAGAAAAGATGCTGGGACCACAAGATGGCTTTTTTCCCACAAGCTGCTTTTGGTTGGGTATTTTCTGCCAGCATGCGAACCTGACTACAACACTTCCCATGATAAAAATAGGCTAAAGGATATGACCACTAAGCCAGCTCTACAGAAAATATTTGAAGGGATCCAAAGGACTGAACAGAATACATGAGAACACAAGAAAAAATTAAGCAGTACTCTTCTATAACCAAAGGCACTATTTTCTCCCCTCCTTAGCCTACAAAGTAATAGTGGATACCTGAATAGGCTCTTCCTCTTCACACTGGCCAGATACAAGAAGATCACCATATTCACCTATACACCATGCAGCCACTTGTACCAAGGGTTGCTGTCAAAAGAAAATCCAGAACTTGAATCCTCCCAAAAATACCTACTATAAATTATATGTCCTCTAATTGTAACAGTTACAACTGAACACATGTGGAATGTTAAGTGACACACCAATTTCAAACAAAGATTAACTTTACAAGTAGAAAGAACAGCTTACTTGCGAATAATCACCAAGAATGGCTTTGTATAAGCGCTGGACAGTATAGGCGTGCATTTCAACACTGTTGGTTATTAACTGAATCAAATTGGGAACTGCATCATCACGAACATAACTTCCTGCCTAAAAGAAAACGTAGAGTTATCCTATAAACATACAGAAGTGATAACATAATTAAACAGTTACTGTTATGGAACAAAAGACCATAAAAAAACACCCTGAAAGATAAACCTGGCACTAATGTTAAGTCCCATAAACAGCTCAGAGTTCAAAGTCTAACTAAAAGTTCTTTTGGTTTTTTTGGCAAGTGTGTGTGCATGTGTAAGTGCATGCATGGGTGATCAGGAGTCAATATCAGATGTCAACTTCAGGACGTCCATATATCTCTTTCTGACCTCTGTCACTGGCCTGGAGCTCAACAATTTGGCTAAAATGGCTGGCCAATGACCTCTAAGTATACATTTGTCTTGGCATCCCTAGCCATGGGATTAAGGGGTGCATGCCAGGCATTTTTACACAGGTATTAAGAATAAAACTCAGAGCCAGGCATGGTGACGCATGTTTTTAATCACAGCACTCAGGAGGTTGAGATAGGAGGATCACTGTGGGTTCAAGGCCACCCCGAGACTATATAGAGAATTCCAAGTCAGCCTGAAACCCTACCTCAAAAAAACCAAAAAATAAAATAAAACTCAGGCCCTCATGTTTATGGGGCAAGCACTTTACTGATCTCCACAGCCCCAAATGTTGAATTCTATATTTTAAAAAATGATCTCTGAACCAGGTGTGGTGATTCAGGCCAACAATCCCAATAGAGGGATGAAGATAAGCATACTCTGAGGCCAGCCTGTCACAATAGGTAAAGCCTGAAATTTCAAGATTTAAGAAATATATTTACTAGAAATGTACCATCTCTGCTTTCCCACAACTCCCTGACACTTAAAATCACCTGAGGACATTAAGTAAGCATTCATGTTATTCTGGGGTAAAAGTGGATGGACAGACAGGGACACACACACACACTTAGAGGATAAATGGCATATGATCTTTCTTTGTAGTGCTTAGAATCAAACCTAGTGTTCTCATAAATACTAGGCAAACACTCTGACACTAAACATATTCATCATCTGTTGTTATTGTTTTGATTCAATGGCTTCACTTTGTACTCCACGCCAACCTGGAACTCAGTCTGTAGCCCCAGGTTGGCCTTGAACTCACAATTCTCTTACCTAAAGGTGTGTACATACCCAGCTAAAATCTCAATTTTAAGAGTGTCACTGCCTCCTATAGATATTTCATAATTTACTGAGTCAGTTCCCTTCCTAGTCAACCTTTATTATAAACTAACAATTGAGGTGAACACTTTTGGATATAAATTTTTTCTCTTATTTTTCTAAGCTAAAGTCCTAGAAATTGAATTAATGCGGCAAAAGGTATAAACTAAGATTTTTGCTACATGATACCAAAACCATGCTCTTAAAAAAAGTTAAAGGTGCTTGCCTACAAAGTCTGCCTGATGGGGTTCAGTTTCCCAGGACCCACGTAAAGCCAAATGCTCAAAGTGAAGCATGTGCCTGGCATTCATCTGCAGCAGCAAGAGGCCCTGGCACACCCATTCTTTCTCATTCATATTCTAATTCTCTCTTTCTTAAATGAATAAAAATACAGTTTTAAAAGGGTATGTTACTATAAAAATTTTAAATATCATTATGTTATAGGTTATAATATTTCTCCTGCTTGTCATTTACTTTTAAATTATATAAATTTTTTTCTAGCTTTTAATTAATTAACTTACTTTATTAGAGAGAGAAAAAAATGGGCACACCAGCGCCTCAAACCATTGCAAATGACCTCCACATGTATGCGCCACCGTGTGTATCTGGCTTATGTGGGTCCTGGGGACTCGAGCCTGGGTCCTTAAGCTTTGAAGGCATCACCTTAACAGCTGAGTCATCTCTCCATGAATTTTAATTTTTAATACGGTCATTATTTGCAAATATTTTCCTTCATAGTATCTACTTCTGGTAATATGCTGACATATAGTTATATTTTCTTAGTATGCCACTCTACTTTCTATTGGCTAAATGGTAAAGAAAGAAACCCAAAAATTCTAGAAAATGTCAAAGAAAGAAAAATGTCAAAAATATGAATTGAAAAATACTATATAGCCAGGCGTGGTGGCGCATGCCTTTAATCCCAGCACTCAGAAGGCAGAGGTAGGAGGATTGCCGTGAGTTCAAGGCCACCCTGAGACTACATAGTGAATTCCAGGTCAGCCTGAACTAGAGCAAGACTCTACCTGAGAAAAAAAAAGAAAAAAGAAAAATACTATATAAATTTAGCCATTCAAAACTCTGTAACAACTGGGTTGGAGATATCACTCAGTGTTAGATGCTTGCCAAGCACGTGCAAGGCTTTGAGTTTGAGCTGAGCACAGCAAGGAAAAAATATATGCAACATGTTCCAATTATATTTAAGATAAAATCCAAACGCCTACGAGGCCAAATATAATCTGGCAACTGCTTATTTCTATGACCAAAATCTATCCCTAGCTGGGCGTGGTGGCGCACGCCTTTAATCCCAGCACTCAGGAGGCAGAGGTAGGAGGATCGCCAAGAGTTCGAGGCTACCCTGAGACTATATAGTTAATTCCAGGTCAGCCTGGACCAGAGTGAGAACCTACCTCGAAAAACAAAACAAAAAAAAAAAAAAAAAAAAAAAAATCCATCCCCTGCCTCTCATCTTTTATTGGATTCACTTAGCTTTCTGTTGTTCTACGAGGAGATCAAACTTTTTACTTTCTCAGGACTTTGCAGTTCCTGTTCCCTAACCTCTGATTAGTATACTCTTACCAAGATCTTTATATGGCTTGTTGCTTATTCCACTAAGGTCACAACTCAAATGTTACCACCTCTGAGAGACATCTCTGACCTCAAACACTTAACAGCTGTCCACATAACACTCTAATCTGCCATCAGTACATTCTCTCATCCTGTTAATTTTTTTATAGCATTTATCCCTCCCTAACATTATGTTACATATTCTCCCATATATTATATAGTTTCCAATCTCCCCCACTAGACTGTGAACTCCATGAGAACAAGGGTTTTATATGCTACATTTTTACATATAGCCCAGCACATAGCATATACGCTGGCTGAAAAAGGTACTTACCGTTGTCAGGACACGCATAATTGTGTCTATATGCCACCGTTTGGAAGGTGCATACCTGAGAAAATAATGGGTGAAAAAAATGAAATTTATAAACTGCACTATATCCAGTGACTTTCAAAAAGTCTCATTCTATTATCTTTCCAGGTCTTCTAGTTAAGTGATTCTTTGTGGAGACATTTTATCATCAAAGCTAGCATCAATCACAGTTTCAACTGATGATCAAATATAATCAAACTCCTAAAACAGGTGTGGTGGCACACATCTTTAATCCCAGTACTTGGGAGGCAGAGGTAGGAGTGTTGCCATGAGTTCAAGGCCACCATGAGACCACAAAGTGAATTCCAGGTCAGCATGAACTAAAGTGAGACCCTACCTCAAAAACAAAACAAAGAAAAAAATGTACACACACACACACACACACACACACACACACACACTCTCTCTCTCTCTCTCTCTCTCTCTCTCTCTCAAACTCCCATGTTTCTCGTAGTACTGCAATAGGAGTAGGTAAACTAAAAAAAAAAAAAAAATGTGATGTGATTCTAATTTCTCACAAAACAAACCATAAACTCAGGGCAGAAGATAAAGAACACATCGACAAAAGACACCTTCCCCAGACCCAGATAAGACCTGGACTGAGAACTCAGTCCCTTAAATTCCGAGTGGAAAGAAAAGAAAGAATAGTAATACCATTATAATCTAGAAATACTTTTGCACAAAGCTTTAATTCAGATCCTGCAACTTCTCTAATTCCTTTATACAAACAGAATCATAGATAAGAGGTTAAAAACAGATATGGCATTGTCTATACTTATGGAAGTTGTCAATAAAAAGTTAAAGCAATAGATATGGGAGAAATTTCATAAAGGTGGAATTTTGTTTGGTCACAGCATATTTAAATGTTGACTACAATGACTATCCTCATAGCTAACTTATAACTCAAACATGAAATAAATGATAAATACCTTAAGTACATTTATAGCATATCTCCCCATGTTTAAATTTTGCTTTCAGAAAGTTTAAAGCACCTTTTACCAATTAAGATAAAAATTAATGCTTACTTTTCTGCAGCAAGAAAGATTCCAGATGCACAGTCTGCTTTAAATTCTGGCTCACACGAATCCAGAAAATAAAGTAACTCCTTCATCATGCCTCGGATATTATTCCCATTTACCAGTGCAAAACTCAATTCCATTGCACGTCTTACAGAGGAGAAAAAGTTGAAGAAAAACAAACAAACAAAAACATCATAATTTGAACAGTGAGAATGGAATAAATACCTACGTATATTGTCCAAACACCAAAGCACTGGAGACATACTAATATCCTTACACAATTCTGTGATATCTTTATAACCAAGATAACCAAGGACATTTCTTCATATGTTAGTCCTGATGTTTTGAATCTTTACTCAACATTTTTTTTTTCAAAAACCCCTAACAGAAACCCAGGCATGGAGGTGCATCCAGTAATCCCAACACTTAGGAGACAGAGGCAGGAGAATTAAGGTCATTCTGAGCTACATATTGAGTTCAAGGCCAGCCTGTGGGGATTCATGAGACCCAATTTCAAAAACAGAAACAAGACAAACCCCCTCCACCATCAAAAAAACACAAAACAAACAAACAAACAAAAAAAAACAAGAAGCCGGGCGTGGTGGCACACGCCTTTAATCCCAGCACTCGGGAGGCAGAGGTAGGAGGATTGCGGAGAGTTTGAGGCCACCCTGAGACTACATAGTTAATTCCAGGTCAGCCTGGACCAGAGTGAGACCCTACCTTGCAAAAAAAAAAAAAAAAAAAAAAACAAAAACAACAACAAAAAAAAAAAAAAAAAAAAAACACACAAGAAGTAGTTTGGATTTTACAGACTATTCTATAAACCTATTTAAAAAAAAAAAAACAAAAAAACTATTTTATTCATTTATTTGAGAGAGAAAGGCAGATAGGTACGCCAGGGCCTGTAGCCACTGCAAATGAACTCCAGACACATATGCCATCTTGTGCATCTGGCTTATGTGGATACTGAGGGACAGAACCTGGATCCTTAGGCTTCATAGACAAGTACCTTAACCGTTAAGCCATCACTCCAGCCCTAAAGCTGAAATCTGAAAGACTTACAAGGCTCAAAAAGAGAGGCAGCAAAATTATCAAATGACAATGCCTCCATATTATTATTTTAATGTGACACTTATTTACCACATTCTACTTTTATTATACTCCACTTCCGTCCCAATATTATTTAATTCTGTTCACACATCAGAAGGTACATAGTAGGCTGGGCTGGTGGTTCAACTGGTAAAAGTACTTGCCTAGAATGCACAAATCCCTGGGTTCAGTCTCCAACACTGCACAAATCTAGTATGATGGCACATGCTGATAAACCTAACACATGGGAAGAGGTGACAGGAGGATCAGAAATTCAAGGCCATCCTCAGTTATGAAGCAAATTTAAGAAAAGCTTGAGAAAGGGGGAGGAGGGAGGTAGGCAGAGGTCAGGCATGGTAGTACATACCTGCAATCCCAGCACTCAGAAAGTAGAGGCAGAAGGATCAACACAAGTTCAAGGCCAGCCTGGTCAACCTAATGAGCTCCAGGCCAACCAGGACTACATAACATTAAATTAGAACAAATAAGCCTCTAAGCCCATGGAGCTGGCAGCTAATCTAGCATTGCTCTGCACAGGATGGCTGGCCTTGGCTACAAGAACCCCAAATGAAGCAGAGGGAGTGTATCTCCAAGGATCCACATATCTGGCTGTCGGTCTCAGACTACGTTGAAAACACCTGTAAGTCACTGAAGCTGGGATGTTCTGACACTGGTGTTTCAACTGATTTACACCAGCTATTATTGCACTACAGTTCCAGCGGGAAAATGTCTCTGGTGAGATGAACATTCTTAAATATAGTAACCAGGGGTCCATATCCTGGTACAGGAATTAGAGCAGCAGAACTTTCATAACAGGGCAGTATGGCAGGCCCTTTTGTTTGATTCTCATGACTGAAGTAGGTGCAGTTATCTCATTTTACAGGTGAAGAAATGGGAGTTTGAGTTCCCACATATGAACAGAATATCTCTTAACAAGTAGTCTTGCATATGTAACTTTGGTTATATAACTAATGGACTCTCTGGAGACTTACTGTCTTGGGATTACAGTGACAATAAAAAAGACTACTTTCATGCCTACCAAAGCTCAGGGAATTTTGTGGAAGAGGGGGCAGAAAGATTGTAAGAGTCACAGGTTGGGATGTCACACCCAGAGGCACTACCTCCCCTTCCCCCCCAAGAACTGACTGCTGCTCCCACAAGGCATAACCCACAACTCCATGGGGAATACCAGCAACCTCACTGAGGAGAGCCCCTTGCAGAATGGGGCGAGGAGGAGGGAAAAGACAGTACCAACATGTGATGTACCCATAACAAAGTATGTTCTTAATAATAATAAAAAACAGACTAGTTTAAGGAGGGGGGACTACATACAATAGAGCTGTAAGTGCTTTGTGGTACTTGTTCTAAAGGTAGCTTACCAAAATTTGGCAAAGAAGGTCTGTCGGATAGGGTTTTATATTTATTTATTTATTTATTTATTTATTTATTTATTTATTTATTTTTGATTTTTCGAGGTAGGGTCTCACTCTGGCCCATGCTGACCTGGAATTAACTATGTAGTCTCAGGGTGGCCTCGAACTCATGGCAATCCTCCTACCTCTGCCTCCCAGGTGCTGGGATTAAAGGTGTGCGCCACCATGCCTGGCTTAGGGTTTTATTTTCAAAGGAATGTAAAAAAGGTAAGTAAAGGAAAGTGCTAGATATATAAGAATATATAGGTATCAGATGGTGAAAAAAAAATTATATGGGAAGAAAGAGGACAGTCTGGCAAGATGCACAATACCCACTGGATGCTAGCAGGCTTAATACCTAATCACTATGTATAGTAATATTTTACTAACCTGTATGCCAGTTACAAGTAACTCATTTTCTAGAACATTTAAAGGCATTTTATATTTTGAATCTAGAATGGCTATTTCATGCATTGTTTTGGCTTTTCTAAACATTTTATATTGCATATACTCCAATGTTAAGCCTCATAGGTTCTTCAAGACATTCTTTAATGCCCCCCCCCACAAATAAACAGGAAGATAAGGGCTATAAAAAAGAGAAGAAAAAGGGGCTGTAGAGATGGCTTAGTGGTTAAGGCGTTTGCTTACAAAGCCAAAGGATCCCAGTTCGATTCTCCAGGATCCACATAAGCCAGATGCACAAGGGGCAGGGGCGCATGCATCTGAAGTTCATTCGCAGTGGCTGGAGGCCCTAGTGTGCCCATTCTCCCCCCCCCCCCGCCTCTTTCTCTCTCAAATAAATAAATAAATAAAATATATTTAAAAAAAAAAAAGAAAATGCTAGCGAGATGGTTTAGTGATTAAGGTACTTGCCTACAATGCCTAAGGACCTGGCATGTCACCACCACCCCCTCATAAAAAAGACAAATAGAAGTTCTATAAATGCCTATCAAGTTTGGCAATAAAGACAAAAATAAAAATGTGTAACCTACAAGAAGACTATATTAATATGATCAAACCTGGTCATAAATTTAAATCTCATACATAGCTAGTGTGGTACTGCACACCTGTAATCTCAGCACTTGGAAGATGGAAGCAGGATAATCAAGGAGTTCAAAGTCGTCCTCAGCTACATAACCAGTTCAAGGCCAGTCTGAGCTATATGAAATCCCATCTCAAAACACACTGCACCCTCCCAAAAAAATATTATACACACACTATCAAAATGAGCAATTTGTTAAGTATATAATGCTTCCATCTTTACTGATACACTAGCAACAACAATTCCACCCTTAAAAAATATAACAACCAGGCCAGGAGTGGTGTCGCTTATCTTTAATCCCAGCACTTGGGAGGCAGAGGTAGTAGGACCGCCATGAGTTTGAAGCCACCCTGAGACCACATGGTGAATTCCAGGTCAGCCTGAGCCAGAGTGAGACCCTACCTCGAAAAATCAAAAAACTAACTGCTATATATAATCCTAAAGTAATGTACATATATATTAGTTCTGTATAACCCTATGAAGTAGGTGTTCCTTTATCTACATTTTACATCTGAGACTACCAATGCACTCAAAGGTCAAGCAATTTTACCTAGTCTATTAAAGTAGACCCAGGCTTTGAAGTGGGACACATCTGGCCCTAGAATCTGAGCTCCTACTGTTCTATGTTCTGTTAAAGAGACACAGATTTTATTTTTGAAATTCAAAGCCTAAAAATAAGCTATAGAAAAACAAAACTAGGAATCAAAAGGTTTAATTTCTATTCCCAGGATTTTCCTTTATAAGAGTTAGTTTAGGGAAAGTTGGTTGATACCACTGTGAGTGTATTTTAACTAATCTATTAATTAGGGTAGAAAAGTAGTACCCTAGTCTCTCTCACTGGCTTACTCTGAGAACCAACTTTCAAAGCACTTCCTAACAGTTGATGTCACTGAGTCTATGTCTTATCTTTAGATTGACCACAACTCAGCATTTGTTCTATATAAATAAAAGGAATTTAGATGACTGGATAGTTTCAGAGACCATTTTAAACCTATTTTGTTCTGGATTTGAACACATAACCTAAAATTCATTGAACCTGACTATTACATTGAAGGAAGAAATTTATGCCTTCTGAGAGTGCCAACAGCTGCCTAAGTCATTCCTAGATGTATTATTCTAAGAGACTGATTTCCCTACAGTTTGCTGGATCATAAGTACTGTGAAATATATATGCTGTCAGCAATGTGAGTTTCAGCATAGTGGTAAGACACTTAGCCGATGGATCACTCATTATTTTCATCCTCCAGCACACAGACCACAGTACTTCTTTTAAGCAAGCTTTTGCCCAGTTTATTGTACCCTGTTATATTTATGAAAGATTTAAAGACAACATTAGTGTGCTCTTAAGTATTTCCTACTGGTACTAGCTTCTTCAGCTGCCCTAAACTCTTATCAGTCCTTTCTTTAAAAAAAAAAAAAAAAAAAAGGAATCATATACACTCTAAACAAAGTTCGTCTCTGAACACAATGACTAAATATCTTAAGATCAATGCTTGGCTCTAAAAACTACTACCAAAGGGAGTTACCAAGGGGGACTAGAGAGCACAGAACTATCAATATCTGTTTCTAACTTCATTTGGCAAAAAGTAGAGTGAGAACAAGTCTACTCGTTACCGTTTTATGGAGACATCCAGATCTTTCAAACAGTCCACGATTGTGCTTCTGTGCCTCTGCACTGCATTATGATCTGTTTGCACAGTCTTCAACAAAGATGTCAGAGCTACATACCTGGATAAAACCAAAGTTCAGAATAACAAAGTGAAAGTGTAAAATTTGGCATAAAGAATGGCAACCAAGATATCTAATGAATAAGGGAATGCCTGCATTTTACAATATTTAAAGGTAAAGACAGAATATATGAAGAGGAAGCATAATCTAAAGTAGCAGCAAGTGAGAGGCTTTGAATTTAAACTTGCTTTTACAGCATCAATTTTAACTTCTAAAACTAACTGACTCAATTCTTTTAAAATCTTCCAAATAGCAAAACAAAATGAGCATATGCCCTCAAAATGTAAGTATATACCCCCAAAATGTGTTATCATTTGGGTTTTGACAACGGTACTGAAACTGCTCTATAAAAATTCGAATTTAAGATCCAAAGCCAGGCAGGGTGGTAAACCCCTATAATCACTAAACTGAGGAGCCAGATAGAGGAAGAATGCATGTTTGAGGCCAGCCCAGGCTACACAACAGGACTCTGCCTCCAAAAAAAGGAAAGTGTTTAGGGCTGGAGGGATGGCTTAACAGTTAAGGCATTTGCCTGCAAAGCCAAAGGACCCAGGTTCGATTCCCCAGGATCCATGTTAGCCAGATGCACAAGGGGGCACATGCATCTGGAGTTCATTTGCAGTGGCTAGAGGCCCTGGTGCACCCATTCTCTCTCTCTCTCTCTCTCTCTCTCTCCCTCTCTTCCTCCTTCCCTCCCTCCCTCCCTCCGCTTTTCTGTGTCAAATATAAATAAATAAAAATAAAATATAAAAAAGTGTTTAGGACGTTTATGTCCACATCTTTTATGCTTAACATGAATAGAAAGAAATCTTTTTCTTAGGTAGAAAAATAGAGTAACTAAGGGATATATATGTAAAAGTAACAATAGAAGAGATGATACTGACTGATTCATCTGCATTACTGCATTCCAGTAACTAACTGGAATTCTCAAAGATGTTCCATATTTACAATTATTTTCTTTCTTAATTTAGGGCAGGGATCAACAAATTACAGCCCATCTGAAGAATCCAACCCATGGGCTTAGGGGTTAAGGCATTTGCCTACAAAGCCAAAGGATCCTGGTTCAATTCTCCAGGACCCATGTAAGACAGATGCACAAGGGGGTGCATGCATCTGGAGTTCATTTGCAGTGGCTAAAGGCCCTGGTGCACCCATTCTGTCTGTCTGTCTGTCTCTCTCTCTCCCTCTCTCTCTCTCTCTCTCTCTCTCTCTCTCAAATAAATATATTTTTAAAAAGAAAAAAGAATTCAGTCCTGTGCTATTTTTTTGTTTGTTTGTTTGTTTTTTTGGTTTTTCGGGGTAGGGTTTTGCTCTAGCTCAGGCAGACCTGGAATTCACTATGAAGCCTCAGGGTGGCCTTGAACTCATGACAATCCTCCTACCTCTGCCTCCCTAGTGCTGCATTAAAGGTGTACACCACCACACTCGGCTATTTACATACTTTCTATGGTTGATTTCACATGATGAGACAGTGTTGAGCAATTGCTACCAAGACTCTGTAGCCCAGAAAACCTGAAATATATATCACTTGACCCTGTACAAGCAGATTTTGCTAATTCTTGACTTATAAATAGGAGTAAAAGTAAGCTATAAGGCAAATCCTCAAATTCTTTACAAATAGCAGCTCTAAGGCCAGACAAAAACTAAAAATTCTGAGTTCAAATTCACATAACAAGCATCTAATCTTGAGCAAACTCATCTTAAAAAAAATTATTTCCTTGAGAGAGACTGAGAGAAAGAGGCAGACGGAAAGAGAGGGAGTATGGGTGTGCCAGGGCCTCCTGACACTGCAAACAAACTCCAGACACATGTGCCACTGTGTCTGACACATGTGTATCTGGCTTTATGGTGGTACTGGGGAATCAAACCCAGGTCATCAGGCTTTAAGGCTTAGGAAGCAAACAAGTGCCTTTAACCACTGAGCCATTTCTCTAGCCCCCAAACTCACTCCTGAAAATACTGCTGGGAAGATGGCTCAGCAGTTAAAAGTACTTGCCTGTAAAGCCTGCCAGTCTGTGTTCAATCACCAGACCACCCACGTACAGATGCAAAAAGCAGCAGCCCAGTATTTGGCATTTATTTCCAAAAGCAAGAGGCTATGATATGCGCGTGGCATAGGCAGACACATACGCACAGAGGAAGAGGGAAGAGAGGAAAGGAAGGAGTGAATAGCAATATTTATAGACCCAAGATACAAGGTATTTTTATGTTTCAGTTGACTTACCTAATATTTTTGTCATTGTTCAATAAAAAACGACCCAGAATATTTATGGCTAGAACCTAAAAAGAAATAGCATAGGTTTTTTAAAAGGCAAGGAAAACTAAACATTTATATTTTTTCTGACTCTAAGAAATTCCTGGCCTCTGGTTGGAAGCTATGTAAAGGTGGTAGTTAGTATCTATATACTGTTAGCACAAGAAAATTCAATTTCAGCAGTAATTTCTGGGAGATTATTTTAAGGTTTTGATGTTGTTACTTGAATAATATAAATACAGCTCCTTTATAGAGAAATCAGATATTTAGCTATAAATATTTAAAATTAAATTATAGTGAACACATTCTATTTATAGAATGCTGCTCAATTCTAGAATCACAATAAAGCCAACTAAGATTTTAATCTAAAAGCAAAATAAAATACATCCTCTACTTCACTAATTTCAATTCTAAAACATATACACCAAAGTCTACTGGAGCACTGTCATCAAGTCACAAATGACAGAAGAGACCATCGATGGCAAATATGCTGCATATAATACTGGCAATGGAATCCTAGGCAGACATTTAAAAATGCATTGTGACACATGGTAAAACTTGGTTAAACCAAATAAAGACACATATCAAAGGATAAATACTATATGATTCTATTTATATGAGGTAATATAATATACTAAAAGATATTTGGTCACTGTCATCATTTCTTGTCAAATAACTCCTAAATATCTTGAAATTTCTTGGGTGGTAATAGGCTCCTACAAATCCTTACAATAGGTCTGGTTTTGTCAGGGAAACCAGTCATGTGAATGGAAAACTGAAGCTTTCAGCCCCATCCCCAAGCTCCAGGGAAAGGAGGGATGCTAAAGGTTATGGTTGTCACCAATGGCCAAGAATTTAATCTAACATGTCTACATAATGAGGTTTCCATAAAAAATCCAAGAGGGCAGGGTTCCTAGGAGCTTCTGGATATCTATGCATATGGAGTTTCCTGGAGGATGGGACATGTATGTGAGGGGGGTAAATTTCATCACCCCTTCCCATATGCCTTGCTGTATACTCTAGCTATTCACCTGTATCCTCTGTAATATCCTTTGTAACAAACCAATACAACAAAGTAAAGTGACCCCTGAATTCTGTGAGATACTCTAGCAAAGTAATCAAACTGAGGAGGGGAGAATTTAAGAATCTGCATTTCCAGATGACTGGTTAAAAACATCAGTCAGAGCCAGGCATGGAGGCAGATGTAGGAGGATCACCATGAGTTCAAGGCTGCCCTGAGACTATACAGTGAATTCCAGGTCAGCCTAAGCTAAGTAAGAACCTACCTCAAAAAAAAAAAAAAAAAAAAAACCACTAGTCAGGGTTGGGGAGATCGCTTAGCAGTGAAGGTGCTTGCCTGCAAAGCCAAAGGACCTAGGTTCGATTCCCCAGGACCCACATAAGTCAGATGCACAAGGTGGCACATGCATCTGGAACTCTTTTGCAGTGGCTGGAGGCCCCAGTGTGCCCCCTTCTTGCCCTCTCGTCCTCCCGTCCTCCCTTCCTCTCTCTTACTCTCACTCTCAAATAAATAAATAAAAATAAAAGTATATAAAAAAAAAGAAAAAAAACAGTCATATAACTGGAATCTAGGCAAGCACTCTACTGCTAAGCTGCATCTCCTGTTCCAGTTTTGTTTTTCTCTATCCTTTCAGAGGAACCAAACAGTAATCAAATTAAATGCAAAACAAAAAACAAAACAAAAAAAACCAGGGGCTGGAGAGATGGCTTAATGGTTAAGGCGCTTGCTTGCAAAGCCTAAGAACCCTGGTTCAACTACCCAGTACCCATATAAGCCAGATGCACAAGGTAGGACATGCATCTAGAGTTGGTTTGCAATGGCTTAGAGGTCCTGGCACAACCATATTCTCTCTCCCACCTCCCCCTCCTTCCCTCCCTCCCTCTCTTCCTCTCTCTCAAGTAAGTAAGTAAGTAAAAATTAAATGCAAAGAAACTGAAGGTATAGAATGGCAGTTGTCAAAGACTAAGAGTATTTTTTTGTTTTTGTTTTGTTTATCAAGGTAGGGTCTTCTGATTAAGAGTACTGAACCATAAAAAAATCCTTATGCTAGGCATGGTGGTGCACATCTTTAATCCCAGCACTGGGGAGGCAGAGGTAGGAGGATTGCTGTGAGTTCAAAACCACCCTAAGACTACATATTGAATTCCAAGTCAGCCTGGGCTAGAGTGAGACCATACCTTGGAGGAAAAAAAAAATTCCCTCTTCACTACAAGAAGAAGGACTGGGAGAGTAGGGCATAGGAGTCATTTAATGGAGACATAGTTTAGGAAAACAAAAAAGTTCTGGAGGAAGACTGCAGTACAAATTACTGAGTTATAAATTTTAAAATGACCGAAATGGTATATTTGGTTATATAAATTTACCACAATCAAAAGAAACAAAACTGGTCTCTTTATATGAATACAGAAATAGCTTCAAGATAACATTATCTGAAAAAAGTATAATACAATGCATATGCTATTACCTTTTTGTTTAAAAGGGGATGAAAAAAACTTAACCTACATTATTTTGGTTAGACAGGGATAACATCTTGTGATGACATTTTACTCAAGTAAATTTATTTCTTTCAAAGTTTTGGGATAGCAATTCTAACATTAACAAATGAACAAATCCATGAGACAAAAGGGACAACTTTTGTTTATAGAACTCCAACTATTCTCTGTAGTGCAGGCTGGCCTTAAACTCACAGCAATCCTCCTACCTCTGCCTCCCAAGTGCTGGGATTAAAGGCATGAGCTACCACGCCTGGCAACTTCCAACTATTCTAATAAGGAAAAAAAAGTAAAGAAAATAAAAAAGTATCATCAGAACATCATGCTAGCATTATTACAAACAATAGTCTCTGGTAGGTACCAAAACTGATGGGCAAAAGCCTGTAAACATATTTACTATCTCAAAATGTTACTATCTCAAAATGTTTCCTCCAAGATATTTTAATTACAAAAGGAAAAATAACTTTACAATAAGGAGCCCAGCAGATACCACCTCAATCAAATGATTACAGTTAATAACATAGTAATAGGAGAAACAGCATGTGCCACTTGAAATGATTAAATAAGAAGGGCACATCATTTCTATAGCAGTTTTGCCAAAAAAGTATAACCATAATCTATAAAATATGAAAATATATCAGACTGACTCAAATTAAATTACATTCTACACAGCGACTGATCAGTATTTATAAATAAAAAAGTGTTGGGCTGGTGAAATGGCTTAACGGTTAAGGTACTTGCCTGCAAAGCCTAAGGACCCAGGTTCAACTCCAGAGGTCCCACATAAGCCAGATGCACAGTGACACAAGTTCGCACATGCGCATAAGGGGGCGGATGAGTCTGGAGTTCTACTGCAGTGGCTGAAGGCACTGGCATGACAATACTCTCACATTAAAAAAAAAGGCAGTCATGCTGGAGAGATGGCTTAGTGATCAAGGTGCCTGCCTGTGAAGCCTAAGAACACCCGTTTGATGCTCCAGGTTCCACGTTTAGCCATACGCAAACAGTGACACAAGCGTGCAATGTTGCACATATGCAAAAGGGAACGCATGCATCTGGAGTTGGTTCACAGCAGCTGAGAGGCTGCTAGCACGCCCATTCTCTGTCTCTCTTAAATAAAAAAAAAAGGCAGTCTGTTGGGCTTGCCTCAAAAAAAAAAATATAGCAATAAACAAGTGTCAAAATCATGAAACTTAGGCATGGTAGCATTGCCTTTAATCCCAGCACTTGGATGGCAGAGGTAGGAGGATCATGGAGAATTGAAGGCTACCCTAAGACTACACAATGAATTCAAGGTCAGCCTGGACTACAGTAAAACCCTACCCTCAAGAGGGAGAGGGAGGGAGAAAGAAAAGAAGAAAAGAAAAGAAAAGAAAAGAAAAGAAAAGAAAAGAAAAGAAAAGAAAAGAAAAGAAAAGAAAAGAAGGAAGGGAAAGGGAAGGGGAGGGAAAGGGAAAGAAAAGAAAAGAGAAGAGAAGAGAAGAGAAGAGAAGAGAAGAGAAAAGAAAAGAAAAGAAAAGAAAAGAAAAGAAAAGAAAAGAAAAGAAAAGAAAAGAAAAGAAAAGAAAAGAAAAGAAGAAAAAGAGGGCTGGACAGATGGCTTAACAGTTAAGGCTTGAGCTAGAGTAAGACCCTACCTTGAAAAAACCTAAATAAATAAATAAATAAATAATCATGAAAAGACAAGCAGAGACTGAGAAACTGTGATGGAGAAGACTGAGGAAGTATGACAATTAACTGGAGTAATGTAGGATCATAGATTAGATCTTAGGCAGATAATGAATACCAGTTGTAAACTTAGTGAAATCTGAATGAAGTTTACAATTTAATAGTACAGTGTCAATATTAATTTCTTGGTCTTGATAATCATAAGATCTATATTTCTGTAAGATCTTAACATTAAAAAAAGCTGGATGAATGATATAACTATTTTTGTAATTTTTCTCTAAATCTAAAATTATTTCGAATAAAAAGTTTATGATAGCCGGGTGTGGTGGCACACGCCTTTAATCCCAGCACCCGGGAGGCAGAGGTAGGAGGATCACCATGAGTTCAAGGCTACCCTGAGACTACATAGAGAATTCCAGGTCAGCCTGGACTAGAGTGAGATCCTACCTCAGGGAAAAAAAAAGTTTATGGTAAGTGGAGAAAACTGGGTGTGGTGAATGCCTGTAATATCAGAATGGGGAAGGAAGAGATGGGCAGATCCTGGAAAGCTAACTAGCCAGCTGGCATTTCTACAAGTATTGGCTATCAAACCCAAGGCATACACCTTTAATGATTGAGCTATCACCCCAATGAAGTACTTTTACACCTTTCCTTCCTAAAATCAAATACCAAATGGAATCTGTTTCCAAAGTACTGAAGTCCAATTCAATCACTCTAAATAAAATGTTTAAGGGAAGAAAGATTAAAAAAGACTTACTCGCAATCCACTCTCTGATTTAATATCCATGATAGTCAAAACCGTTTCATAAAGAATAGCATTTCCTACATTTTTACTAGTCTCTGTATTAGTGGCAACCTGAAAAAAACAGAGGGCAGTACATTGTGATAAAACAATGCTTCAAAAGCCATCCAACACATACTGTGACTATAGTCACCAATTTTGAGGAACAAAAACTATTCTACCTAATAATTACAATCATTCTACTTCCTAAATGAATGTTTAATATAACACAAATTGGGGAAACTCACCTGTGCTAATATATCATTCATTGCTTCACTTGAGTCATCATCATTTCGTCCTAAAATTCTTAATAACCGTAAAATTCGTACCTAGTATGCAAAATATGACAGGTATCAATCAACAAATTATGTCTGGCACAAAGAAATCTCATTTGGTATGAAAATCAAGTAATTTACATAAAGTTTTAGATTCCATCAGAAATAATCAGAAGAATTCTAAGCATTATTTTAGAGAAGCTCTGCACCCTTCTACACTGTTATTAGATAGCCCACCCTTTACTGTTCCATATCCCTTAGCTACAGCATACTGATAATCAAATGCTAAGTACTAAATAATTTAGACATTGAAACTACCATTTTAGGGCTCGAGAGATGGCTTAGCAGTGAAAGACACTTGCTTATAAAGCCTGATGACCTGGGTTCAATTGCCTAGCACCCACATAAAGCCAGATGCACAAAGTGGCGCATGCACATGGAATTCATTTGTAGTGGAAAAAGGCTCTGGCATACCCATCCCCCCCCATGCTTAATAATATTTTTAAAGGTAGGAGGATCACCATGAGTTTGAGGCTACCCTGAGACTACATAATGAATTCCAGGTCTGCCTGGGCTAGAGTAGGACCCTACCTTGGGGGAAAAAAACATTTTAAAAAATTTTTTAATTTAATTCATTTTATTTTTTTAGAGACACAGAGAGACAGACAGACAGAGAGGGGAGAGGAAGACAGATAGAGATGGGCGCGCCAGCAGCCTCTCAGCTGCTGTGAACAAAATCCAGATGTGTGCGCCCCCTTGTGGTCACGTGCGGCATTGCGCCCTTGCGTCACTTTGCATCTGGTTAAACGTGGGACCTGGAGATTGGAACCAGCGTTCTTAGGCTCAGGAGGCAGGCGCCTTAACCCCTAAGCCATCTCTCCAGCCCCCAAAAAACCATTTTTTAAAAGATTTTATTTTTATTTATTTATTAGAGACAGAAAGGAGAGAGAGAAAGAGAGAGAGAGAGGGAGAGGGAGAGGGAGAGGGAGAGGGAGAGGGAGAGGGAGAGGGAGAGGGAGAGGGAGAGGGAGAGGGAATGGGCATGCCAGGGCCTCTAGCCATGCAAACAAACTCCAGACACATGCACCACCATATGCATCTGGCTTACGTGGGACCTGGAGAATTGAACAGGCATGTGCCTTAACAGCTAAGCCATCTCTCCAGCCCCCCACAAAAAACATTTAAAAAAAAAAAAAAAACTTTAAAGCAGTGTGTGGTGGCACATGCCTTTAATCCTAGCACTCAGGAGGCCAAGGTGAGAGGATCAGCATGAGTTCAAGTCTACCTGAGGCTACAAAGTGAATTCCAAGTCAGTCTGGGAAAGAACAAGACTCTACCTCAGAAAAAAAAAATCATAAAAACTTTTTAAAAATTATTTATTTGGAAGCACAGAGAGAGATACAGAAAGAGAGAGAGAGGGAGGGAGGGAGAGGGAAGGAGGGAGAAAGGGACAGACAGACAGAGACAGAGAGGGAGAATGGGTACACCAGGGCCTCTAGCCACTGCAAACAAACTCCAGACGCATACATCACCTTGTTCATCTGGCTTTACATGGGTACTGGAGAACAGAAACTGGGTCCTTAGGTTTCTCAGGCAAGCACCTTAACTGCTAAGCCATCTCTCCAGCCCTCCATAAAAACTTTTTTAAACTGCCATTTTATTAACCTGGAATTGTGTCCCTATTCATTTATTACCATAATTAGTTTAATCAATTAACTACAGAATTTGTACCCAAAAAAATCTTAAGGAAATGGTCTCTTTAAAAGTATTAAAATCACTGGGCTGGAGAGATGCCTTAGCAGTTAAGGCGCCTGCCTCCTAAGCCTAAGAACGCTGGTCCCAATCTCCAGGTCCCACGTTTGGCCAGATGCAAAGTGACGCAAGGGCGCAATGCTGCACGTGACCACAGGAGGTGCACGCATCTGGATTTCGTTTGCAGCAGCTGAGAGGCTGCTGGCGTGCCCATCTCTATCTGTCTTCCTCTCCCTCTCTGTCTCTCTCAAAAAAAAAAAAAAAAAAAAAAAAAAAATTAAAATCACATGGCATTTATCCAAGATTTTTTTTTTAATCTTACCTGCAAAAAAGGGTCACTGATACCAGAAACATCATGTTCTGGGGAATATCCGGACATGATGAGGTTCTTTAGAATACGAACTAACTGGGGCACAAGCTGCAGAAAAGAAAGATGTATCAAAAAACAGTAAATATTTAAAACTGTCTCTTGAATAAGCAGGATCTTTGGTTTAGAAATGCAAGGGTCTGACTCCAAGAAACTTCTTTTGATACATATACAGTACTACACTGCACACAGCTAGAAAATATACCTTATATTCTGATCAAACCCTAGAAGTACTATGTATTTCATTGGGGCAAAAATAAACCATACTTTACTCCAGAGTTATATAAGAAAAGCTAATGCAAGTAACAGTGTTCCAACAGCCTACGGTAACCAAGAAAAACAGATGCCTAATGGGCATCATGCAATTCTACTTTTTTTGACCTTAACACATCTAGGTAGCAAAAAGAAGACAGACAGTCCAGTTTTTATCCATTCAAACATTTGCATATAAAAAGTTGATACACATTAGTATAACTAATGATTGTCTTACAATACAACTTTAGAACATACCACCTCAAATAGAGAAAAAAAATAATAGCATTATAGTTATATCCTTTTTCCAACAACAGAAATACCAAAGCCATAAAAACCAACCAAATTTTTAAAAAAAAAATGAAGAAAATACATTTTTCACATTTCCTTTCCCTGTACTTAATTCATATGACGCAATCTTTACCAGCACTCAATTATACATTCTACTTTGTGGCCTGTTTTGTTATCTACCAATAAGACTATACATTCCTGATAATCAGGAATTCCCTTCTCCTTCCTTTTATTTGATCCATTAGCTGTAATAGGCAATATAGGCAACTATTTCTACCAATCTGAACTTATAAATGCTTTATTAGCTCTCATTTCATTGTTGTTGATCAGGTGCTTCATGTTAAACCCCTATTCCAAAATGTCTGCCACAAATAGGAATTTTTCCAGTCTCCAACTTAAAACTTAACTATATAAAAATTCTAATGACCTAAAATTAAATAAAGTACCCTAATTCTGCTACAACTCAATTGTTTTTCCTCCATGTACTTAGACTGTTTCATCCCTACTCTCCAAACCTAGAAAGGGATTGAACTTAAAATGATAAATCAAGCTATACTCAAAGTATGCACCCAAAATAGTCAAAACACTAAAGCCACTTCTACATGAAAGAGTATGCAGTAAGTATGGATTAAGTAAAGCCAGCCATAATATTTCAAAATTAAGTGACTCACCAGTCACCAAAAAAAAAAAAAATCTACTTTGGACAACTCCAAGAATAAGACAACTCTAATCCATGGTGATCTATGAATTCAACAAATTTTCATTGAATCGGTCAACTGTGGGCAAACCTCTGTTAGCAATAAGCAGCTCACCTTGCATACTTCCTAATAGTCTTTTTTGTACTGTACACAACCCTAATTACTTTATAAAATCTAATTTAGTTCTTGGAGAAGTACCTTTTCCTTGGGCTACTAAATTCAGGAATTGTTTTATTCACTGCTAAAATACCAGCGCATCATCATGTAAGATTACTCTGGGACAAAATGCATAAACGTTTAAGTGTTCAGCTACAGATTCTTGGAACCCAGCTTTACTTTTCAGACAATAATGCAAGTTACTAAACTGATGACAGGACAAACAAAATAAGATGACAGAGGGAAAAGCTACAGCCATGAAAATCAGTTGGTGCCCACCTATGCTAACACTACATCTTTTTAATATTCAAAAACTTCTAGAAAAGATTTAGCCAAGGTAAGAGGAGAAAAAAAAAGCTCTAAGTCTGAACCAAAAGTTCAGAAGTACACATGGAGCTTTTTAAAGTATGAAGTTACCCATGGATGGCTCTAAAGTATTAACTTCAAAAAGAAGCAGTGTTTTGTGTCAAGGCTCCAGACAGATCTGGAATTGCCATCACCAAAGCCACTGGGCAAGTGCTCAAAATTTCTCAAGGGACGATGAAGGCAAGGCAGAGGAGGAGGCTTACAACTCAGGAAAGGCTGCAACTGAAATCCAAGGCTGATTTTGGAGTCAGGAGTTTAAGAGACAAGACAAAAACTGGACTAGGGAGTTAGCCAAAAATGCTAGGACAAATAATTCACAGTATTAAGCACAGCTCAGCATTAGTATAGTTTAAAAGCCACACTTGTGGATGGATACACAAAAGCTACTAAGGACCTAAAGCCAAGCATGCACCATCTAAAAGAGGGTTAATTCTTACCTTTTCATTCTAACATACAGCAGGATTCCAAACAGACAACAGGAACAAAACATACAAAGCAAGCATTAGGGACAGATACGGGTCTCATACTATTTTACAATAATTTAATCAAGACATGAACATCTCATGGGGTGGGGGTAAACTATAAAAAGAACTACTATTAGATCTAAAATACAAAATGAGTCCTATTTATATACAGTGACCAGCAACCTACTATTAGAATTAGATGAATGTAACCACACAAAGAACAATCTTTGAGTCTTTACTGCCTTGTAAATGTAAAAGGAGAAATAAAAACGTCCACTTAAAAATGCTAAAAATGGAGAAGGGGAACTAAAAAAAAAGCTAGGACTTTTATTAAAGAACTCAATTGCCTATAATGAACAGGGGGTAAAGAAATAAAAATCAAATTTTACTCTGTAGTTTTCAGCTTAAAAAAAGAAAAAAAAACTACTTGTCTTAAAAAATAAATCCTATTTGTAATTTGACCTCAGGTTACATTTACTGACTTAATGTGAGAACAGCAGATAAAACACAGGAGAGATTTGTGTGTCTGCCAACAAGAAGACTCCTATTCTGAAAAGAGAAACATTATACTACTGCCAGCTCTTATATTCCTAAATCTGGCTTCCAGCCCTACCACACAGCAGGGCTAGTCAAATCCTTTTTTCACCTTCATAGCTTGCTTTCAGAAGAAAATCACAAGTGAGAGAATCATGTACTTTTCAGGAAAGTAACGTTTTAATCATGAAAGACTTAGGCATACATAATAGCACCTACCTTTCTGAAATGTGCAAGCATGTCTGGGCTTCGCTCACACATTTCTGTGAGGAGGACTACAGAAGTGTGAAGGACACCTGAAGGAAAAGATCAAAGGAAGTAAACAAAAGTGAAGATCTACAATTCAGAGGACAGAGCAAAGTCCCTAGTTGCTACTTCTGCTTTTTAATCACTCAAAGAATTAAAGCATTGTAGTGAATACAAAGTACTTAATATAAGCTTGCTGATTTAATATTGCTCAAATTGGAATGATTTAAGTCATATGACCAAAATAATTATTATAAAATGTCAACAGTTTCTCCATACTGCCTAAACTAGGTTCTGATAAGACAATCTAGAAGAGGGCTGGAGGGATGGCTTAACGGTTAAGGCATTTGCCTGCAAAACCAAAGGACCCAGGTTCGATTTCCCCAGGACCCACGTTAACCAGATGCACAAAGAGGCACATGCATCTGGAGTTTGTTCATAGTGGCTGGAGGCCCTGGCACGCCCATTCTCTCTCTGTCTCTATCTCTGTCAAATAAATAAAAATAAAGATAATCTAAAAGACAAACTTAGATTTTAAGTTTCCAGGAAATAAAATATCAAAACCCTAAAATAATAATGAATGACAAAGTAAATTTGCTTTTCTCACAATACTTTTCATTCAGTAATAAATGAGTAGCCTAAACATTCAATCTGCTCAATACATAAATTTGATCATTCTGGACACAGCACCAAATTAACCAAATAAAATACAGTGTATCATATTTTTTCTTTTAATATTTAAGACACAAAAAAATTCTTAGAACTCATTTCACTATCTTCAAGACTAAAATGTTTGAAAAAAAGGAACACTCATATTCCACTTCATTCCTCTCAAAGCTTTATATTAAAATATCTGGGCTGGAGAGATGGCCTGGCGGTTAAGGCGCCTGCCTGCCAAGCCTAAGAACGTCAGTTCCAATCTCCAGGTCCCACATTTAACCAGACACAAAACGTGACGCAAGGGCGCAATGCTGCCCTTGCCCACAAGGGGGGTATACACGTCTGGAGTTCGTTCGCAGTGGCTGAGAGGCCGCTGGTGCGCCCATTCTCTCTATCTATCTATCTCTGTACCCCTCTAGCTCCTTCTCTATCGGTCTCAAAAATATATATATATCTGAGGGCTTGGGAGATACTCAGTGGTTAAAGGTGCTTACTTGCAATGCCTGTCAGCCTGGGCTCTATTCCCCAACACTCATGTAAAGCCAAGTGCACGAAGTGCACGTGCATCTGGAGTTTGTTTGCAGAGTCAAGAGGCACCATTGTGCCCATCTGCTCGTTTACTCTCTCTCTCTGCTTACAAATAAATAAAAATATTTTTAAAATATCTGAGTATCACTACAAATACTTGTTAGAAATAACTCAGAAGAATCTTTGCTCCTCTAATACACCTAGTATATGAAATTTTTTTTTTAATGATGTTTTCAGGGTAGAGAGATGGCTCAGCAGTTAAGATGCTTGCCTGCAAAACCTAATGACTCAGATTCAATTCCCCAGTACCCACATAAAGCCAGATGCACAAAGTGGCACACACATATGGAATTTGTTTACCATAACTGGCAGCCCTGGTGCACCCATTTTCATTCATTCTCTCTCTTTCCTTGCAAATAAATAAATAAAATATTCTTTTCAGAAAAAGATGTTGAGCTGGAGAGATGGCTTAGTGGTTAAGGTGCTTGACTGTGAAGCCTAAGAGCCCAATTTGATTCCCAGTACTCATATAAGCCAGATGTACAGGGTGGCACAAGCAACTGGAGTTTGTTTGCAGTGGCTGGAAGCCCTAACACACCCGTTCTTTTTATCTGCCTACCTTTCACTCTCTTAAATAAATAAAAGTAAATTTTTAAAAGATGTTTCTTTTATTATAAAATGGCCAAGGGCTGGAGAGATGGCTCAGCAGTTAAAGCGCTTGTCTACAAAGCCTAAGGACCTGGGTTCGATTCGCCACTACCCATATAAAGCCATATGCACAACGTGGCACATGTTTCTGGAGTTCATTTGCAGTGGCTAGAGGCATGGGTGTGAGGCATGGGCATGAATGAATATTCATTCTCTCTCTTTCTCTCTCTCTCAAA
This sequence comes from Orientallactaga sibirica, assembly GCA_036365145.1. Classification (NCBI taxonomy): domain Eukaryota; kingdom Metazoa; phylum Chordata; class Mammalia; order Rodentia; family Dipodidae; genus Orientallactaga; species Orientallactaga sibirica. The sequence continues at coordinate 1,884,280 of JAEOAD010000017.1, forward strand.
ATAAATAAATAAAATATTTAAAGTGGCTGAAACTTCAGAGGGTTTTTATGTGAAAATCAAGGATTGGATCACTTGTATATCATGTTAAATATTACTAACTTAAGAGAGGACCAGAATTGAAAGGTAAGTTTTCTATGAGGGACTAACTGAACTTTAAAGCTAGGATATCAGAGCAAAGATGACATCTGGCAGACCAGATCTTCCTGAATACTGACTAAGCAGAACAGAACAAGAACTCCACTGCCCTAAGACACAGGGTAGACACAGCCTTAAGCCTTTTTGCTTTCTCCCTCAGTATTTCATGAGTTCACCCAAATCACATTACCATGGTTCTTCTCATTCAATAAATTTTTTGTTGCTGGTAAAAACATCTCCATAAGTTCAGGAACCTTCCTGATGACATGAACAGCACATAGTGCTGCCTATAAAAAAAAATAAAAGGACAAAACATTTTATTTTAAGTATATACATATATATATATATATATATATATATATATATATATATATATATATATATATATTTTCAACAACAACAACAAACATCAACTAGATGATCTGCTAAAAAAAAAAAGAAATAAATTACATATGAGACTTAATATCTGTGAAGTGGTTGCTTCTTTTCAGTGTATACTAGAGTATTAATGTGAAACTTCTACTTCAGTTGCTCCTTTGTTAATACATTGCTAGAGTGTGGAAAAACGTTCCCAACTGAACTATGGTTAATATCAATCTACCATAAAAGTTCAACATAAACATAGTTCTGAGGAAGTAAAAAAGTAGTTAAGGCCTTTCATTGCTTATAATCATTCCTCTAAATATGAAGATCAGTAGGTCTAAGATTATCATGCAACTGGAAAATAACTGAATGCTATAAAGCTGATGTTAAATTTAATAGTATCTATTCTGCCCCCAATTTGAGGGCTAGGGGTACAGCTCAATGGTAACTGAGATTAATCCTCAGCAGAAAGAGGAGAGGGAGGAAAAAAAGGAGAGTGGGGGAAATCATTTGAAATACACTAGTCTCTAGTAAAGAAAAATTAATCTTACAAATTTGTTCCCCAGAAAGAAAGGTTTACTTAAAGGCTGATTTTGGTTACTCTCATTGCCACCAAAGTAATCACAGCTTTTATTTTAGTCAAATGTCATTAACAGGTTAGAAAGATTAATAAAAAAGGATTTCTAAACCAGGTGTGTTGATACATGCCTTTAATCCAAGCACTAGGGAGGCAGAGTTAGTAGGAATTCTGAGTTCAAGGCCACCTGACACTACATAGTGAATTCCAGGTCAGCCTGAACTAGAGCAAGACCCTACCTCAAAAAACCAAAAAGCAAGCCGGGCGTGGTGGCGCACACCTTTAATCCCAGCACTCGGGAGACAGGGGTAGGAAGATCTCCTTGAGTTCGAGGCCACCCTGAGACTACATAGTTAATTCCAGGTCAGCCTGGACCAAAGTGAGACCCTACCTCGCAAAACCAAAAAAAAAAAAAAAAAAAAAAAAAAAAAAAAACAAAACACAACAACAACAACAAAAAGCCAGGTGTGGTGGCGCATGCCTTTTATCCCAGCACTTGAGAGGCAAAGGTAGGAGGATCTCCATGAGTTCAAGGTCAACCTGAGATTACACAGTTAATTCCAGGTTAGCCTGGACCAGAGTGAAACCCTACCTCGAAAAACAGAAACAAAAACAGAAATTTCTGCTAATTTCTTCTCAAGTTATAAGAAGGGTTCTAAACTAAAAGAATGGCTTAGGCTCATTTCTTAGACTTCCAAGTTGTATACACTTTGTTTGTAAAGGTTTTAAGATTGAAGCACAATTTTAAAACTCAATAAAATGTATCAACAAACAAATCAAGTAAGTTGGGCAGATAAAAAGATCATTCTCTTTTCCATTACTATTCCAATCTGACATGTTTATTTTAGAAAATGGGACCTACATCATTCCCTCAAACTCACTTTGGTCCCAATGGAACTGCCCCTCCAGAGATACAAAGGCATGAGCACTGGTTATTAGTACAAAAGTCAGTTCATAAAGATCTGTTAATTATCCCTTTATTTTAATACTGTAAGGAATAAGATGTCCCCACCTAAGACATAAAGCACATTTTTTATACATAATTTGTCCCTGAAAAAAGATGAATTAAGAGTAATCTATAATCATTTAAAATATATTGATGCAACAGAGAAAACTAAATTATCATTCAAGCTTTCAAAAAAAAAAGTAACCTAGCCTCTCATTTCCATAATACTCCCTAACCTAAACACTGACATTTGGTTTAATTAAACGTTACCTTTTTCCTTAAATAAGAGTTGGAGGTTTTCAGAAGCTTCTCTACTTCTCCTGCCAAATCTCTGCACATCTCAGAGGAGCCCATACAGCCAAGAGTACACAGAGCTAGCCCCTGTACGAACTGGGTGCTATGATTAAGATCACTGCAAAAGAGAAAGAGGAAGTGATTGCATGCTGAATCTACAGCATCCCCAAAGAAGCTTTACAACTGAATAAATGAAATAACCCCAGAGTTCTCCAGTAATGAAAATCATACCAGGTTAAATTAGAAAAACAATGTTTATCCCAACTTTATTATAAATTATTAAGAGTGACAGTCTCTAAGTTTACTACCCAATGTTCCCCAAAAAAAACAAAATAACAGAAATTAGACAATGTGTTATCTGTTAAGTATACTCATTTTAGAAGCTTTAGCTAACCAGTGAAAATGAAAACTGGCAATGATAAAAAGATGTAAATAAAGGTGTCTTTGAGTTTTAATATGATCTATTATTAACTATATTTTTTAAAAAGGTTGGGCTGGCGAGATGGCTTAGCAGTTAAGGTGCTTGCCTGCAAAGCCAAAGGACCCAGGTTCAATTGCCTAGGACCCATGTAAGCCAGATAAACAAGGAGGTGCTTGCATATGGAGTTCATTTGCAGCAGCTGGAAGCCCTAGCACTATGCATATTCTCTCTCCTCCTCTCTCTCTCTCAAATAAATAAAAATTTTTAAAAAATTTTAAGGGGGCTGGAGAGATGGCTTAGCAGTTAAGTGCTTGCCTGTGAAAACCAAAGGACCCTGGTTTGAGGCTCGATTCCCCAGTACCCACATAGGCCAGATGCACAAGGTAGCACATGCATCTGGAGTTCATTTGCAGTGGCTGGAGGCCCTGGTGCGCTCATTCTCTCCCTCTCTCTCTCTCTCTCTGCATCTTTATCTGTCTGTCGCTCTCAAATAAATAAATAAAAATAAATTTTAAAAGGTTAAGATATGGGCTGGAGAGATGGCTTAGTGGTTAAGGCATTTGCCTGCAAAGCCAAAGGACCCCGGTTTGATTCCCCAGGACCCACATAAGTCAGATGCATCTGGAGCACATGTGCAGTTGCTAGAGGTCCTGGCACATCCATTCTCTCTCTCTCTCTCTCTCTCTCTCCTCCCCCGCCCCCCCCCCGCCTATTATTGTACCTCTCTCAAATAAATAATAAATAAAAATAAAATATTAAAAAATATTTCTATTTCTGTAACTCTCTCTCTTAAATAAATTAATAAAATATTTTTTTAATTTTTTAAAAGGTTAAGATACATAGTAACAAAAACTTTTATTTAAAAGGATCATAATTCACTTGAGAAGCAGAGGTAGAAGGATCGCAGTGAGTTGGAGGCCACCCTGAGACGACATAGTGAATTCCAGGTCAGCAAGAGCTAGCGTGAGACCCTACCTCAAGAAACAACAATAACAACAACAAAAAGTGGAGATAAAGGGTCATAATGAAACATAATCTCTACTGCTAATGCATTTAAGATGATGTAAGCACAACAGGAAATAGTTACCACAACACTTCTCCATGAACTTAGGTGTTAATGATGTTGCATTAGATATTTATTTATTTATTTATTTATTTATTTTGGTTTTTTGAGGTAGGGTTTCACTCTTAGCCCAGGCTGACCTGGAATTCACTATGTAATCTCAGAGTGACCTTGAATTCATGGTGATCCTCCTACCTCTGCCTCCGGAGTGCTAAGATTAAAGGTGTGTACCACCATGCCCATTAATATAATTAATATAATTACAATGTAATTATATTTAGTCAAAAGAAAAATTAGGGCCAGAGATAAGGCTTAGCGGTTAAGGCATTTGCCTGCAAAGCCTGAGGACTCATGTTAGACTCTCCAGGTCCCACGTATGCCAAACAAAAAAAGGTGGCACAAGAGCACAAGGTCAAACATGTACACAAGATAGTGCACACATCTGGAGTTTGATTGCAGTGGCTGGAGGCCCTGGCATGCCAATTCTCTCTCTCTTTCTCATATATAAATACACACACACACACACACACACACACACACACACACACACACATACATACACATACAAAAGAAAAAGAAAAATTAGGGCTGGAGGGATGGCTTAGTGGTTAAGCACTTGCTTGTGAAGCCTAAGGACCCCAATTTGAGGCTCAATTCCCCAGTACCCACATAAGCCAGATACACAAGGAGACATGCATCTGGAGTTTGTTTGCAGTGGCTGGAGGCTCTGGCATGCCCATTCTCTCTCTCTTTCCCCCTGCCTATTATTGTATCTCTCTCTCAAATAAATAATAAATAAATAAAATAATAAAAAGTAAAATATTTTTAAAAAAGAAAAATTAGTGACTGTTACTATCATAAAAATGAGCTAAAAACCACCTTTAACACACTAAGCTAAACAGGGAGGCCATACATGTTTTTTAAAGTTATTTATTTATTTATTTATTTATTTATTTATTTATTTATTTATTTGCATGAGGGGGACAGATAGAGACAGATAGAGAATGGGTGAACCAGGGACCCCAGCCACCACAAAAACACTCCAGACACATGTGCCACCATGTTCACATAGCTTTATGTGATTACTGGGGAACTGAACCTGGGTCCTTTGGCTTTGCAGACAAACACCTCAACCGCTAAGCCATCTATCCAACCCCCTCTACATGTTTTGATTTTTTTTTTTTTTTTTTTGAGGTAGGGTTTCACTCTAGTCCAGGCTGACCTGGAATTCACTATGTAGTCTCAGGGTGGCCTTGAACTCATAGCAATTCTCCAACCTCTGCCTCCCAAGTGCTGGGATTAAAGGAATGCTCCACCATGCCCAGCCTACATGGTTTTTTAATAAGCACTGACTGCTATGCTTTGAGTGTGTCCCACAAAGATTCATATGTTAGAAGTTTGTTCTCCAGTATGTTGTGAGAGGTAATGGAATCTTTATGAGGTAGAACTACAGTAAAAGGGAATTGATACTAAAGAAGAAGGGAGTCCTGTATCCCATGTGATCTTGCCCTTCCCATGCATGGGCTCCCACTTGGGATACTGTCAACAATGTGGCCCTCCCCAGAAGCCAGCAGTTTTACAGGCTGCTTAATCTTAGACTTGCAGCCTACAAAACAGTGTACAAAACAAATTTTTATTCTTCATAAATTTCAGCCTTAGCGGTTTTGTTACAGCAAAGGAAAAGTAAGACATTGCTATATAAAACCATCCAACTTATGTTTCAGAAAAGCTACATAACCAATTCTTTTTATTCAGGAACCAAATTGGTAATCTAAGTTATTCTACTTCTACCAGCTTTTGCGCATTTAATATCCTTTACCATACCATTATTCAAAAAGGTCACTAGAAATGAAGTCTATTTCAGCCTTATGATCCAAAAGAGTCTTCAGAATCCAAACACACTGTCAACAGAATTGGCATTTGTACTAAATACAAAAGCAGTGATGGGAAAAACTGCCTGCCCACTAGCACAAATAAAGGCAAGGCACCAAACAATAACAATCACTGTACTTATCACATGGCAGAGAGAGAGAAAAGGAAGAAAAGGAAGCCAGAAGGCAGGCAGTTCTATTTAAACAGGTGGGTGGACAGGGCATATGGCATAAGCCTGTAATCCTATCACTTAGGAGGCTGAGGCAAAAGAAGATGGTGAACTGAATGAGAAATAGCTTCAGATACAAAGACTTTATATTGTGAAAACAAAATAAACAAAATTATGTTGCCCATAACAAAAAAAATAAAATTTACAAGTTTATTATATCTCAACTCCTCTCTAAAAACTCTCTTTTCCTCTTGGTCCCATCCCCACCCCACCAAAACTAGGGATTGAATCCCGGGCCTCTCATACAAACTAAGAAAGCACTTTAAAGCCAGCGTGGTAGCTTGAGCCTTAATCCCAGTACTTGGAAGGTAGAGGTAGGAGGATTGCCATGAGTTAGAGGCCACCCTGAGACTACATACTGAAGAACAGGTCACCCTGGGCTAGAGTGAGACCCAACCTTATAAAACAAAAAAAAGAGGAAAAGAAACAAAGAAAGGAAGAAGAAGAAGAGGGAGAGGACAAGGGAGAAGAGGAAGAAGGGGGGAGGAGGAGGAGGAAGAAAAGAAGGAGAAGAAAACAAGCAAGCAGCAGAGAGGCAGACACACATGCAAGCACCCCACCTTTGAACTACACAGACAAAATTAAATCTCAACTCAGCCAGCTTTAGTGGCTCAGGCCTATAATCCCAGCTGAAGGAGGAACATCACAAATTCAAGGCCAGCCTGGTCTACAGCATGAGACTCTGTCTCAAAACCAAACAACAAAATCTCAACTCTTGAGGCCAACTTGAAACAAAGTGAATTCCAGGTCAGCCTGGACTAGGGCAAGAGTACCTCAAAAAAAAAAAAAAAAAATCTCAAATCCTGAGAATATTATTTTATATTGTATTTATTTATTAGAGAGAGAGAGAAAAGAAAGAGGAAGAGTAGAGAGAGAACAGGTGTGCCAGGGCCTCTAGCCATTGCAAACAAACTCCAGACGCATGCACCACCTTGTGCATCTGGCTTACATGGGTTCTAGGGAACTGAACTGGGATCTTAGGCTTCACAGGCAAGTGCCTTAACTGCTAAGCCATCTCTCCAGCCCCACATTAACCAGATGCACAAGGTGGCGCATGCGTCTGGAATTCATTTGCAGCGGCTAAAGGCCCTGATGCACCTGTTTTCTCTCTTATCTCTCTCTCTCTCTCTCTCTCTCTCTCTCTCTCTCTCTACACACACACACGCAGAGAATATATACTATTCTTTCTATATGACAAAATGGAATAAATGCTTCTATTATAGTGAAGTAAAATCGCAGCCACATGGGGAAGTTTAAAAAGCATGTGGATCTCATGCCTACAATCCCAGTACACAGGATGCTTTAGCCTCCTAAGTGACTGAGATTACAGGTGTGAGACACTACACACGGTTATTCTTCCCTTTCTTTTTCTTTTTCTTTTTTTTTTATTTTTATTTTTATTTTTTTTTTTTTTTTTGAGGTAGGGTCTCATTCTGGTCCAGGCTGACCTGGAATTCACTGTGTAGTCTCAGGGTGGCCTTGAGCTCAGAGCAGTCCTCCTACCTCTGCCTCCCAAGTGCTGGGATTAAAGGTGTGCACCACCACCAGCTATTCTTCCCTTTTTTTTTTTCCTTTTTAAAATGTTATTATTATTTTATTTATTTTTGTAGAGAGACAGACAGAGAGGGAGAGGGAGACAGAGATGGGTGCGCCAGCAGTCTCTCAGCTGCTGGGAACTTTCTACTGAGAACCACTGAGACAATTTTCCTTTATTTTTTTTATTTTTTATTTTTAATTTTTGGAGAGAGACACAGAGAGAGAGACAGAGAGAGAGAGGAAGACAGAGATGGGCGCGCCAGCAGTATCTCAGCTGCTGTGAACGAAATCCAGATGTGTGCGCCCCCTTGTGGGCAAGTGCGGCATTGCGCCCTTGTATCACTTTGCATCTGGCTAAATGTGGGACCTGGAGATTGGAACCGGGTTCGTAGGTTTAGCAGGCAGGCGCCTTAACGGCTAAGCCATCTCTCCAGCCCTACTCCTCTCTTTTTTAACTATACCATCTCTGAGAGAGGCAAGGGTTTTCTTTACCTATTTCAGTCAATACAGTATGACACACAAAAAAAAAAGTATATGAAGAGGGCTGAAGAGATAGCTTAGTGGTTAAGGTGTTTGCCTGTGAAGCCAAAGGACCCAGGTTCCATTCCCTAGGACGCACATAAGCCAGACGCACAAGGTGCTGCATGCGTCTGAAGTTCATCTGCAGTAGCTGAAGGCTCTGGGGCACCCATTCTCTGTATCTCCTTCTTTCTATCTCTCTCTAAAATAAATTTAAAAAAATAAAACTTGCCGGGCGTGGTGGCTCACGCCTTTAATCCCAGCACTCGGGAGGCAGAGGTAGAAGGATCGCTGTGAGTTCAAGGCCACCCTGAGACTACCTAATGAATTCCAGGTCAGCCTGAACTAGAGTGAGACCCTACCTCGAAAAATCCAAAAAAAAATAAAAATAAAAATAAAAAAATAAAACGTAATGGGGTGGTACTGTATATATGAAATAGAAGAACAGATTATAGGCAGGGGAAAGGCCTAAGCAAGGCCGTGGAAGAGAATGTGTAAAAGAAGGCTGGGGGGAGGGTCAATCAAAATTCAAGATATTCTGAATAAGACTTACGTAAACCTATTTTTTGAATAATGGCACATCCAGAAGCTATTATTATCCAGAAGCTAGATTATTACTAGAAAATTTTCAGTGCCTGGGATGGGATACCTCCCAGTGAGTTGTTGTCCAGGGAGGTCACAGATACCCCCAAAACATTATAGGTTATTGCCAAGGCCCTTGGTTTCCCTTGAGAAACAGATAGTAAGACCCTATTGCTGAAGACCCCACTTGCCTGAGTGGCAACGTCACTGAGAAATCAAGCTGGTGCTGAGCAGAAAACCTTCTCCCTGTAGACCAGCCAACTGAAAGCTGGAAAAAGCTTCACTGCATGCAGCCGTATGGGAGACAGAAATCACCAGTAGTGAAAACAGTGGACACTGGAAACCACAAGTTTGGCCAGATAGGCCAAATGATCCAAAGGGTACAATAGTGGCATGTCTGCTCTGGTGGAAACCAACTGCTCCCTAATTGGATTGAAGGCCTGCTCTATGGGAGGGAATACATGCTTAGTACTGAAAAAAACTAATCAAAAGTCTATGGCAGGGGAGGTCATTACCCTTAGTGGTTATAAAGCCTGCTCTTGTCTGGCTAAATGTATAAATTATTCCCACCAAACTGCCCTGAAAGCACTACAATTAATGTTCATATTCACATGTTAATGCTACTCTCACTTCTGGTTAGAGAAGCTTCTCTTTTCAGATGGTGATGACCACTGGGATGACCCAAAAGGCAACATAATGCTGAGAAGGGAGGGAGGAGTGTCCATCACTGAAACATCTCTATCACACCCTCCAAGGCTCAGGGTCCATTGCGAAGAGGGGGGAGAAACAATTTAAGAACCAAAGGAAGGGTACAACTCCTTACAATGCAACTGTCCAGACAGAAATTGGCCTCGATATCCATGACCTCGCAGTCCCTAGCAATACCTTCACAGGACCCTCATGATAGAAGAAAAAGATGATGACATCAAATTAAGAGAGATTAATGGAGAGAGGGAGGGGATATGATGGAGAGTGGAGTTCTGATGGGGAATGGGGGAGAGGAGGGAAATATCATGGTTTATTGTCTCCAAGTATAGAAGTTGTCAATTAAAAAAAAAAATCAGCCAGGTGTGGTTGCACATGCCTTTAATCCTAGCACTCGGGAGGCAGAGGTAGGAGGATCACTGTGACTGCAAGGCCAGCCTGAGAATACAGAGTGAATTCCAGGTCAGCCTGGGCCAGAGTGAGACCCTAACTTGAAAAAAATTAAACAAAACAAAAATCAAAAAAAATTTTTTAAATACCCGGGCGTGGTGGCGCACGCCTTTAATCCCAGCACGCGGGAGGCAGAGGTAGGAGGATCACTGTGAGTTCAAGCCCACCCTGAGACTACATAGTGAGTTCCAGGAGAGTCTGAGCTAGAGTGAGACCCTACCTCAAAACAACAAAATAAATAAATAAATAAATAATTAATTAATTAAAAAACATTGTATGAAGACATGAGAATACAATTGTCTTGCTTTAAGTTAGACTAAATTTAATTGCTACAAAAATAGTGGATATGGTGACACACACCTTTATTCCCAGCACTCAGGAGGCAGAGGAAGGAGGATCATTGTGAGTTCAAATCCACCCTGAGACTACATAGTGAATTCTAGGCCAGCCCGGGCTAGAGTGAGACCCTACCTTGAAAAAACAAAAAAACAACAAAAAAAAAGTTACAAAAATATAAAATAAAATAATGCTAGTCTTCATACAGAAAATGTGTTTTATAAAATATTTTATAAATAAGTATTTTATAAATAAATATTTTATAAAATATTTTATTAATAAATTGGAACTGGGGAGATGGCTCAGCAGTTAAAGGCACCTGTTACAAAGTTTGCATGCCAGGGGTTCAATTTCCCAGCACCCACATAAAATGAGATGCAAAAGGTAGCATGTGCATCTAGAGTTTATTTGCAACAGATAAAGGCACTGGTGCACCCATACTCACTCATTCATTCACTCTTTCTAATAAACAAATGGAAATTCTTTTTGAAAAAAATTTTATGAGAAAGATAGAGAAAGAAAGAACCGGACTGCCAAAGCATCTAGCCACTGCAATTGAACTCCAGACACGTGTGCAACCTTGAGTGCTTGCATCACCGTCTGTGTCTGGCTTACATGGGACCTGGAGAGTGAAATATGGGTCCTTAGGCTTCACAAGCAAGTGCCTTAATGGCTAAGACATCTCTCCAGCCCTCTTCTTTTTTTTTTTTAGTTTTTCAAGGTGAGTCTCACTGTAGTGCAGGCTGACCTGAAATTCACTTTGTAGTCTTAGGGTGGCCTCGAACTCATGGTGATAAACCTACCTCTGCCTCCCTACTGCTGGTATTAAAGGTGCGCACCACCACATCCAGCTCTCCATCCCTCTTTCAAATTTTTTTTTAAGTGTAAATTAGTCAGCCTGGCATCTTTTTACCAATCTGCATAGTTTAGGACAAAAATTACTGCTTAACATCTCTATCACACTTTCCAAGGCTCAGGGTCCATTGCAGAAGAGGTAGTGGAAAGAATTTAAGAGCAAAGGGGAGGGAGGTCTCCTTACAATGCACTCTTCCAGACACAAAATGGCCTGGATATCCATGACCTCATACTGCCTGGCACTACCCACACAAGACCATCATAATAGGAGGAAAAGTGGGTTACATCAAAATAAAAGAGACTGATTGAGAGCGGAGGGGATATGATGGAGAGTATAGTTGCAAAGGGGAAAGCAAGGGGAGAGGGAATTACCATGGTTTATTGTCGATAATTATGGAAACTGTCAATAAAAATAAATAAAATTTAAAAACAATTTTAAAATACTGTTTATGTGCTGGAAAGATGGCTTAGCAGTTAAGGCACTTACCTGCAAAGCCAAAGGACCCAGATTCGATTCCCCAGAAGCCAACGTAAGCCAGATGCACATGGTGGCACATATGTCTGGAGTTCATAAGCAGTCGCTAGAAGCACTGGCATGCCCATTCTCTATCTACCTCTTTCTCTCTCCTCTCTCTCTCTCTCTCAAATAAATAAAAAAAATTAAATTGAAATTAAAATGAAGCCTGGATATTTACTATAGTTTTTACATTTAAGGGCCAAGTTCTCTCAAATACTTAGCTGACTTTGTCTTCATATTTTTTAAATATTTTATATGTATATGTGCATTTTTAGCAGGTCTCTTGCAGCTGTAAACGAATGCTAAACATTTGCACTACTTTTTGCCTCTAGCGTATATGGGTGCTGGGGAACTGAACTCAGGCTTCAGGCTTTTCAAGCAAGCACCTTATCCAGTGAGCCATATTCCCAGCCCTATGTATTCATTGTTGGATATTTAAGATTTTTTTTCAAAGTAGGGTTTCACACTAGCACAGGCTGACCAGACTCACTATGTAGCTTCAAGGTGGCCTAGAATTCACAGTAATCCTCCTACCTCTGCCTCCCGAGTGCTGGGATTAAAGGCGTGTGCCACTACACCCAGATTTAAGACTTTTTTTTTTTTTCAAAGTAGGGTCTCACTTTAGTTCAGGCTGACCTGGAATTCACTACGTAGTCTCCAGGAGGCCTCGAATTCACAACAATCCACCTACCTCTGCCTCCCAAGAGCTGGGATTAAAGGCGTGCGCCACCATGCCCAGCTAAGAATATTTTTTATTTAGTTTTTAAGTATTTTTAAATTTTTATTTATTTATTTGACAGAAAAAGAGGGAGAGAACGAGAGAGAATGGGTGCACCAGGGCCTCCTGCCACTGCAAACAAACTCTAGACACATAGAACCCCTTGTGCATCTGGCTAACATGGATCCTGGGGAATCGAACCTGGGTCCTCTGGTTTTGCAGGCAAAGGTCTTAACTGCTAAGCCATCCCTTCAGCCCTAAGAATAATTTTTAAATGGAAGTTCTTAAAATATTAGATTTAGTGGCTGGAAAGATGGCTCAATGTTTCTCAAACACTGGTTAAGGTGCTTGCCTAAGAGGCCAAGAACCCAGGTTCAATTCCCCAGTACCCTCGTAAGCCAGATGCACAAAGTGGTGCACATGACTGGAGTTTATCAGTGGCTAGAGACCATGATATGCCCATTCTCAATCTCTCATAAATGAATAAATAAATAATTTTTTAAAAAAGATTTCTTGGTGTCAAGCATAGTGGTATACTCATTTAATCCTGGCTCTCAGGAGGCAGAGGTAGGAGTTCAAGGCCACCCTGAGACTACATAGTGAATTCCAGGTCAGCCTGAGCTAGAATGACAACCTACCTTGAAAAACCATAAAATTTCTTGGACAGTAGGCCTTTTGCTCCACCTTCTTGATTGGCCTCTGGGTCACCAACTCCCAGATCCCCTGCTCCAGAATTAGTAGATCATGCCTCCTGGTTCCTTCCCAACCTCCCAGTTACCCAGTCCCAGTACCCCAACCCCTGCTGCTGGTTTGGGGTTACCTGTACCCTGCATGCCTGCTGCAGATGCAGGCCCCTTGCTCCACCTTCCTTACTGAATGGCCCCTTGGGCCCCAACTCCCAGATCCCCTTCTACAGAGGGTGTGCAGAGTGAATAGGCCAGAGCTCCTGGTTCCTTCCCCAACTCTCGGTTAAATGGTCTCAGTACCCCTGCAGCTCTGTTGGGGCTGCCTGGACCCTGCATGTGTGCTGCTGAGACAGGTTTTAGCTCCACCTTCCCAAATGACCTGTCCCTGGGTCCCCAATCACTGAATCCCCTGCTCTGGAGTGAGTAGGCCAGAGCGCCTGGTTCCTTCCCTACCTGCCAGTTCCCAGGTCCCAGTACCCTACTCTGGCTTGGAGTGTCCTGGTCCCTACATGTGCGAAGGCCATTTGCTCTGACTTGCTGACTGAACAGTCCCTGGGTCCCCAAATCCCTGTTCCCATGAGCCAGAGAGTGTACAGACCACTGTGGGAGCTGGCCTCTTGCCCTTGGATGCCCAGCTTTCCCAACCTGATTCCCTTGTGCTGAAGAAGAGTGCACACAAGTGCAGTGAGGCCTGAGGTCCCTATCTCCCAATTCCCCAGACACCTTTGATGTACTTGCAATCTCCACCATCTGTGCATGTGAAATTATAACCCTATCCTACACAAATCCATTTAAAACAACACTCACTGAAGATCCTACAAGGACAAATACTTGCTTCCTCCTCAATAAAATAAGACTTTTCCCTGAGATGGGTAGATCACAATGCAAAAATCTAACACAAGTCAGAAAACGAAGAGATCACCACCAAGAAGGCCTAGTCCCACAATGGAAGGCACCAATGAAATCATAGTGAATACAACAGAACTTGAATCACAATATGAAACCACAAGCTATGTGACCCTGATCAAAAGAATTGCTGAATTGGAAAGAAAAGATCAAAAAGCCAATAATTGCATCAGTGATACTGAGCACCCAAGCTTTTGTCACTAGGTTTAACTTAATTGACGAAAACCAGAGAGGCCTCAAAAGAGAGATAAATGAATTGAAGGTGAGTCAACAATTAGAGGATCTCAATAAATAGCTGATTAACCTTAATGAAGACATGATCAAGTGCATAAATGAATTCCAGAAGTGATCAAGAAAATCAGACCTCAAAATGAAATCGTACCTCAAAAAAAGAGATGGAGGCCGGGCGTGGTGGCACATGCCTTTAATCCTAGCACTCAGGAGGCAGAGGTGGGAGGATTGTCATGAGTTCAAGGCCAGCCAGAGACTACATAGTGAATTCCAGGTCAGCCTGAGCTAGAGTGACACCCTGCCTCAAAAAAAAAAAAAAAAAAAAAAAAAAAAAAAAAAAAAAAAAGATGGACACAATGCAAAATAACACAACAGAAAAATCAAATAGAGCTTTTAAAAACCTTTCTAGAAGCTGGGCATGGTGGCACATGCCTTTAATCCCAGCACCCAGGAGGCAGAGGTAGGATGATCACCATGAGTTCAAGGCCACCCTGAGACTACAGAGTCAATTCCAGGTCAGCCTGGGCTAGAGCAAGACCCTACCTCGAAAAACCACACACACACCAAAAAAAAAAAAAAACTCTCTGCAATATCCACTAAGAGAGTCATGTGGAAGACAGCCCTCTGAGATGGAAGACAAGACAGAAGAAGTTGATCGGGAGTACAAAAACACTGCTAAGTTCAAAAAATCACGAGAACAAAACAAAGGGGAATTGTGGAATGACCCCAAAACGACCAAACATCCAGATCATGGATACGCCAAAAGGAGAAGAAATACAGGCCAGAGGCATAGAGAACATATTCAACAAAATCATTAAGGAAAAATTTCCCAATCTCATAAAGGAGAGAGGCCCATCCAGATACAAGAAGCTCACAGAACACCAAACAGGCAGAACCAAAGAAAAAACTCTATAAGGCACATCATAGCTAACCCTGAAAGCCAGAAGAGTCTAAAATGGAACACTTCAAGCCGGGCGTGGTGGCGCACGCCTTTAATCCCAGCACTCGGGAGGCAGAGGTAGGAGGATCGCCGAGAGTTCGAGGCCACCCTGAGACTACATAGTTAATTCCAGGTCAGCCTGGACCAGAGTGAAACCCTACCTCGAAAAACAAAAAAAAAAAAAAAAAAAAAAAAAAAAAAAAGGAACACTTCAAAATTTAAAATACAATGGCTTCCAACACAAACTGCTGTATCCAGTGAAAGTATCCCTCATAATAGATGGTGAAAGGAAAACTTTCCATGAAAAAAAGTCAGCTCTAAGATTTATGAACACAAAGCCAAACCTACAAAGAATGCTTCTGGGAATACTCCACACAGAAGAGGCAACCAGCCAATCTTAAGAGCTTACAAGAAGGAGATCAAAATAACCAAAACTAGAGCAGGCTCAAAAAAGTACAAAGTCCAAGAAAGCACCAAACCTCATAAAGCACCCCATGATGGCAGGGATTAAATTGAATCTTATAGTTAGTTATAACCTTAAATATTAACAGTCTAAACTCACCCATCAAAAGACACAAGTTGGGCTGGAGAGATGGCTTAGTGGTTAAGCGCTTGCCTGTAAAGCCTAAAGGACTCTGGTTAAAGGCTCAATTCCCCAGTACGCACCTAAGCCAGATGCACAAGGTGGTGCATGCATCAAGAGTTTGTTTGTAGTGGCTGGAGTCCCTGATGCACCCATATTCATATTCTCTCTCTCTCTCTCTCTCTCTCTCTCTCTCTCTCTCTCTCTGACTGTTGCTCTCAAATAAATAAAAATAATTTTTTTTTAAAAAAGACACACCTTTCAAATAATAACTCTTCATATCAACGGCCTCAATGCTCCAACCAAAAGACATAGGTTGGCAGCCTGGGTTAAAAGGCAGGATCCTTTAATTTGTTGCCTCCAAGAAACTCACCTTTCTACAAAGGATGGACACTATCTTAAGGGGAAATATGATGTTTCAAACAAATGGGCCTAGAAAACAAACAGGGGTCACGGTCCTAATATCTGACAGGATAGACTTCAGACAAGCATTACTTAGGAAAGGTAAGGAAGGTCACTTTACATTGATTAAAGGAACACTCCAACAGAAGGACATTACAATCCTAAACATATATGCACCTAACACAGGGGCTTCCAATTTAATCAAATGCTATTAGAATTAAGGTCACAGATAACACCAAGCACAGTTGTGGTGGGTGACTTCAATACCCCACTCTCACCAATTGACAGATCATCCCAAACAAAAATAAAGAAATGCTTTTGCATTAAATGAGGTCATAGAACAAATGGACCTAACAAACATATACAGGACATTTCATCCAAATGCTGTAGAACACACATTCTTTTCAGCAGCACATGGAACATTCTCTAAAATAGACCATATATTAGGACACAAAGCAAATCTTAACAAATACAGAAAAACTGAAATCATTCCTTGCACTCTATTTGATCACAATGGGATCAAACTACAAATCAATAGCAAGAAAAGCTATAGAGCATAGACAAAATCATGGAAATTAAATAATACGCTACTAAATGATGAATGGGTCAATGAAGAAATCAAGAAGGAAATCAAAAAATTCATGGAGTCAAATGATAATCAGAACACAACATACCAAAACCTTTGGGACACAATGAAGGCAGTCCTAAAAGGGAAATTTATAGCGTTAAGTGTCTATACTAAGAAATTAGAAAGGTCACAAATAAACAACTTAATGCTTCACCTTAAGGTCTTGGAAAAAGAAGAACAAGGCAAACTGAAAATCAGTAGACTGGGAAAAAAAAAGATTAGAGCAGAAATTAATGAAATAGAAACCAAAAAAAAGAAAAAAAAACACTCAAAGAATCAATGAAACGAGTTAGTCCTTTGAAAGGATAAATGAGATTGATAAATTCTGAGCAAATCTGATCAAAAGAAAGAGAGAAGAAACACAAATTAATAAAATTAGAGATGACGAAGACACCATCACAACAGATACCAGAGAAATTTTAAAACACCATAGGGACATGCTATTAAAAACATATACTCCACTAAGTTTGAAAATATGAAAGAAATGGATGATTTCCTTGATTTATATGACCTACATAAATTAAATCAAGATGAGATTAACCACTTAAATAGACATATAACAACTATGGAGATCCAAACAGTTATAAAAAGTCTCACAACTAAAAAATGTCCAGGCCTAGATGGATTCACTGGTGAATTTTACCAACCTTCATGGAAGAAAACCACTACTTCTCAAACTTTTCCATAAAATAGAAAAGGAAGGAATTCTATCAAACTCCTTCTATGAAGTCAACATCACCTTGATACCAAAATCAGACAAAGAACAAAAAAAAAAGAACATTACAGACCAATCTCCCTCATGAACATAGATGCAAAAATTCTGAAGAAAATACTGACAGAATACAAGAATGTATCACAAAGGTCATTAACCCTGACCAAGTAGGCTTTATCCCAGAGATGCAGGGAAGGTTCAACACACACAAATCAATAAATGTAATGCACTATATAAATGGACTGAAAGACAAAAATCACATGATCATCTCATTAGATGCAGAAAATGCATTTGACAAAATCCAGTATTTCTTCATGATGAAAGTCCTACAGAGAATTGGGACTAGAGGGAACATATCTCAATATAATAAAGGCTTTTTATGAAAAACCCACAGCCAACATAATACTAAACGTTTAAAAACTTGAAGCTTTTCCACTAAAATCAGGAACAAGACAAGGGTGTCCACTGTCCCCACTTTTATTTAATATAGTACTGGAAGTCTTAGCCATAGCAATAAGGCAAGAGATACACATAAAAGGGATACAAATTGGAAAGGAAGAGATAAAGTTATCACTATTTGAAGATGATATGATTCTAAGCATAAAGGACCATAAAAACTCTACCAGCAAACAGAACTGATAAACACCTATAGCCATGCAGCAGGATACAAACTAAACACAGAAATCACTAGCCTTACTATATGCTAACAACAAACATACAGAGGATGAAATCAGAGAATCACTCCCATTCACAATTGATTCCAAAATTGGGATAAACCTAACCAAGGAAGTGAAGGATCTCTACAATGAAAACTTTAAAACACTCAAGCGAGACATTGCAGAAGACACAAGGAAATGGAAAGACATCTCTTGTTCTTGGATTGGAAGAATCAATATTGTGAAAATGGCAATCTTACCAAAAGCAATTTACACATTTAATGGAATCCCAATCAAAATTCCAATGGCATTCTTCATGGAAATAGGAAAAAAAAATGAAAAATTCATTTGGAAGAACAAAAAACCTCAAATATCTAAAACAATTTTGAGCAACAAAAATAAGGCTGGTTTTATCACCGTACCTCATTTTAAGCTGTATTACAGAGCCATAGTAACAAAAATCGCATGGTACTGGCACAAAAACAGATGTAGATCAGGGCTGGAGAGATGGCTTAGCGGTTAAGGCACATGTCTACGAAGCCTAAGGGCCCAGGTTCGATTCTCCAGTTCCCACATGAGCCAAATGCACATGGTGGCACATGCATCTGGAGTTCGTTTGCAGTGGCTAGAGGCCCTGGCGTGCCCATTCTCACTCTTTCTCTCTCCCTTTCTCTGTCTCTAGTAAATAAATAAAAATAAAATATTTTTTAAAAAAATATGTAGATCAATGGAACAGAATAGAGGACCCTAATGTAAGTCTGGGTAGCTATAGCCACCTGATCTTTGACAAAAATGCCAAAACTACTCATTGGAAAAAAGACAGCCTCTTCAGCAAATGGTGCTGCGAAAACTGCATGTGTACCTGTAGAAGGATGAAAATAGGTCCTTATCTCTCTCCATGCACAAGAAAGTCCAAATGGATCAAAGACTTTAATATCAGACCTGAAACTCTGAAACTGCTAGAGGAAAAAGTAGGGGAATCTCTTCAACATATTGGTCTTGGCAAAGATTTTCTGAATATAACCCCAATCGCTAATAAAATAAAACCACAGATCAACCACTGGGACCTCATGAAATTACAAAGCTTTTGTACAGCAAAGGACACTGTGAATAGAGCAAAGAGGCAACCTACAGAATGGGAGAAAATCGTTGCCATCTATACATTTGACAGAGGATTAATATCTAGGATATACAAAGAACTCAAAAAAAATTAAACAATAAGAAATCAAACAGCCCAATTAAAAAATGGGCTGGGGGGGGGGGGCTGGAGAGATGGCTTAGTGCTTAATTCTTGCCTGTGAAGCCTAAGGATCCCAGTTTAAGGCTCGATTCCCCAGTACCCACGTAAACCAGATACACAAGGTGGCGCATGCATCTGAAGTTCATTTGCAGTGGCTGGAGGCCCTGGTGCACCCATTCTCTTTCTGTGTCTCTCTCAAATAAATAAAATAAACCAAAAAATGGGCTATGAAACTAAATAAAGAGTTCTCAGAAGAAGAAATACAGATGGCATATAAACATCTAAAAAAAAATGTTCTACATCCCTAGTCATCAGGGAAATGCAGATTAAAACTACTTTGAGATTCCATCTCACTCCTGTCAGATTGGCTACCATCATGAAAACAAATGACCATAAATGCGGGTGAGGATGCAGAAAAAGAGGAGCACTTCTACACTGTTGGTGGAAATGCAATCTGGTTCAGCCACTGTGGAAATCAGTGTGGAGGTTCCTGAGGCAGCTAAAAATAGATCTACCATATGACCCAGCTATACCACTCCTAGGCATATATCCTAAGGACTCACCTCACTACCTTAGAGATACTTGCTCAATCATGTTTATCGCCACTCTATTCACAATAGCTAGGAAATGGAACCAGCCTAGATGACCCTCAACTGATGAGTGGATAATGAAGATGTGGCACATTTATACAATGGATTTCTACTCAGCAGTAAAGAAAAATGAAGTTATGAAATTTGCTGGAAAATGGATGGATCTAGAAAGGGTTAAACTTAGTGAGGTATCCCAGGCCCAGAAAACCAAACATTACATGTTCTCTCTCATATGTGGATCCTAAGTACAAATGATTGGATTTCTATGTGAATAGGAATAAAACTCAGTAGCAGAAGCCAGTAAGCTAGAAAGGGTATATAAAGGGAACAGAAATGGAGGGAGGGGGGACTTAATAGGATGGTATTGTATATATGTAAGTAGAAGAACAGATTAATGGGGCTGAAAAGGCCTAAATGAGGTCAGAGGAAGGTGGAAGGAGGGCTAATGAAAATCTAAGAGGACATAAGTAAGCCATATAGAAACCTACTTTTCGGACAATGGAACATTCAGAAGCAATAGATTGTTATTAGAAAATTTTCAGTGCCAGGAATGGGATACCTTCCAGTGAGTTGCTGGCCAGGGATGTCACAGATACCCCCAAAACATTATATTATAGGCCATTGCTGAGGCCCTTGGTTTCCCACCAGGAATAGATGTTAGGACCCTATTGCTGAAGACTCCACATATTTGCGCTGCAAGGGCACTGAGAAATCCTGCTGGAGCTGAGCTGAAAGCCTCCTTTGTGGACCAGCTGACAGAAAGCTGGAAAAAGTTACACTGAGCAGTTCAATGGGAGAGAAATCACCAGTGAAGATACTCAACAGTGGACACTGCAAGCCTTAAATTTGGCCAGCCAGGCCAAATGAGCCAACGGGTGCAATAGTGGCATGTCTGTTATGGGGGAAACCAACCACTCTCTAATTGGACTGGTGGCCTGCTCCATGGGAGGGAACACATCCCTGATACTGAAAACCTACAACAGGGGTAATCATGAGCCCTAGTGGGTGTAACATCTGCTGGCTAAATGTATAGACTATACTCACCAAACTGCCCAGTAAACACTTCTCCTAATGTCCATACCCATATATTAATGCTGCTCTCACTTTTGGTTAAAGAAGCTTCTCTTTTCAGATGATAATGACCTTGAGATGACCCAGAAGGCACCATGGTGCTGTGAAGAAGGGACAGAGGAGTGCTCAGCACTGAAAACCTCTAACACACCTTCCTAGGCTCAGGGTCCACTGCGGAAGAGGTGGCGGAAAGAATGGAAGAGCCAAAGGAAGGGTAGAACTCTTTCCAACATGTTCTTCCAGACACAAAATGGCCTAGATATCCATGACCTTGCAGTGCCTGAAACTACCTACATAAAAACATCATAATAGGAGGAAAAGATGATGACATCAAAATTAAAAGAGAGACTGATTGAGAGGAGGAGGAGATATGATGGGAGAGTGGAGTTTCAAAGGGGAAAGTAGAAGGAGGGATGGAAGTACCATGAGATATCGTCTACAATTAAGGAAGTTGTCAATTTAAAAAAATTCTAAATGAAAATAGAGACTGAGAGGGGCAAGAGATATGATGGAGTGGAGTTTCAAAGGAAAAAGTGGGGGGAGGGAGGGAAGTACCATAGGATATTGTCTACAATTAAGGAAGTTGTCAATAATAAATAAAGAAATAAACAACAACAAAAAAATCCTAATGATAATTATAGTTTAAAAAAAAAAAAGAAGAAGAAGAAGCCAGGCGTGGTGGTGCACGCCTTTAATCCCAGCACTTGGGAGGCAGAGGTAGGAGGATCACCATGAGTTCGACGCCACCCTGAGAATACAGAGTGAATTCCAGGTCAGCCTCAGCTAGAGTGAGACCCTACCTCAAAAAAGGGAGGGAGGGAGGGAGGAGGGAGGGAGGGAGGGAGGGAGGGAGGGAGGGAGGGAAGGAAGGAAGGAAGGAAGGAAGGAAGGAAGGAAGGAAGGAAGGAAGGAAGGAAGGAAGATGGAGCTGGGCATGGTGGTGCATGCCTTTAATCCCAGCACTTGGGAGGCAGAGGTAGGAGGATCGTCATAAGTTCAAGGCCATCTTGAGACTACATAGTGAATTCCAGGTCAGCCTGAGCTAGAGCGAGACCCTACCTCAAAAAACCACACACACAAAAAAAATAATAAAAAATAAAATAAACATGGAATAGAGAACTGAATAGGGAGTTCTCAGAAAAAGAAATACAAATGGCTAACACACACTTAAGAAAATTTTCAACATTGGGCCATAGAGATGGCTTATTGGTTAAGGTGCTCACCTGGGAAGCCTAAGGACCCATGTTTGACTCTCCAGATACCACATAAGCCAGACACACAAATGTCAGGCAAGCGCAAGGTCATAAATGGCCACTCAGTGGTGCAAGCATCTGGAGTTCGTTAGCAGTGGCTGAGGCCTTGGCGCACCAATGTTCTCTCTTGCACGCGCGCACGCGCACGCACGCACTCACTCAAGAAAAAAATAATAATAATAAAATAAAATAAAATAAAATAAGAAAATGTTCAACATCCCTAACCATCAGGGAAAGGCAAATCAAAACAACTATGAGATTTCACCTTATACTAGTAAGGATGGCAACCATTAAAAAATCAGATGACAACTAATATTGGCAGGATGTGGAGAAAGAGGAACCCCCACTTACTGTTGGTGGGAATGGAAGCTTGTACAACCACTATGGAAATCAATATGGAAATTCCTGAAAAGGATGAATATAGAACTACCAACAGACCCAGTTATTCCCTTCCTGAGCATTTACCCTCAATGTTCCATGCTTCACTACAGAGGTATTTTCGCAACCATGTTTACAGCAGGGTGTAGATACCAGAGATGGAAAGATGAAGACAGGTAAATCCCTGGGGCTTACTGGCTAGTTAGTTTAGCCAATTTGGTGAGCTCTGGACCAATAACAGATTCTAATTCCCAAAATGTGGGTGGCACCTGAAAAGAACGACATTGAAGGTTGTCCTCTGAGCTACACACATGCATAAACATATGTAAACACATTTTAAAAAAAACTAAACACAAGCTGTGCATGGTGATACAACACCTCTAATCTCAGCATATGGATTCTGAGGCAGGAGAATACTGAATCCAAGATCAATCTGAGCTACATGTAAGACCTGCTTTGAAGAAGTATTTCTTCTTCATCTATGTGCCGCATTCTTCACGCTTTACCAAGCTACAAACCTAGCAAAAGTTTAGTATTAACACTCTAACATAAACTTGCTGCCATGCAGAACTACCAAATTATCTGCATCTGTTTGAAAGACTGAGTATTGGGGGAAACAGAGCATGCAAAAACAAAGTGAAAGAAATTTTCAGAGCCCTACCCAATATAAATGAAGAATCCCACTGAACATCCACAATATATACTCCATGTCACCAAGGATTTCTGTTCTTTTTGTTGTTGTTGTTATTGTTGTTGTTTTGGTTTTTCGAGGAAGAGTGTCACTCTAGCCCAGGCTGACCTGGAATTCACTCTGTATTCTCAGGTGGCCTCAAACTCACGGTAATCCTTCTACCTCTGCCTCCCGAGTGCTGGGATTAAAGGCATGAGCCAAGTGAGACCCTACCTCGAAAAACCAAAAAATAAAAAAATTTAAAGGCATGAGCCACCATGCCCGGCTTCTGTTCATTTTTTTCCCATTCTCCATACTAGCAACTGCAACAGCACATAGCAGGTATATAATAAAACTGACTATATGAATTTAGATTTTTCAGTATTTATTAAAAAATAAGAATCCTTCCTTATTCACAAACTGAAAATTACTTTGGGGGGGATTTTTCAAAGTAGGGTTTCATTCTAGCCCAGGCTGATCTGGAACTCAATCTGTAGATTCCAGGCTAGCCTCAAATTCACAGTGATCCTCCTACCTCTGAGTGCTGGGATTAAAGGTGTGCACCACCACACCCAGCTTGAAGATATTTAAAGGCTACACTTTGCAATTACAACCAAATTTGTAACCTGTCATTTTGAAAGTTTCTATTACTGGAGCTAGAGAGATGGCTCAGTGGTTAAAGGTACTTGCTTGATTTTTTTTATTACTGATTAGAAAAATTTATAGTAGTACATTAGTTCCTACAGGAAAAAATTTTAAATATTTAATATCTACAAGTTTGATCTATATCCCTGTTTCCCTACCTAAATTTCTGTCAAATACAGAAATATTACTAACAAATAAAGAAATCAGGGGCTGGAGACATACATGACTTATGGGTTAAGGAACTTGCCTATGAAGCCTAAGGACCCATGTTTTATTCCCCAGTACGCATGTAAGCCAGATACACATGATGGTGCATTCATCTGGATTCATCTGGAGTTTGTTTGCAATGGCTAGAGGCCCTGGCATGCCCATTCTCTCCACCCCCCCCCCACACACACACTCCTTTTCCCTCCCTCTCTCTCTACCAGGCTCTTTCTCTCTCAAATAAATTTTAAAAAAAATTTTTTTAAAGGAAATCAGAAAAGGAGATTAATTTCACAACGAAACCAAAACCAAAGTAAAACCAGAACATACTTTTAACCACTTAAGGACAGCAGAATTTCCATAACTTACGTTCTTTTTTTTTTTTTCTTTCAGTTTTTTTGAGGTAGGGTTTCACTCTAACTCTATACACACAAGCTGGCCTCAAACTTATGGCGCTCCTTCTACCTCAGCCTCCCAAGGGCTGAGATGCACCAACACACCTGGCCCAGTAACTTTCTAGTAGATAATTCTTTAATATATATTAGCAATTTTTAAAAATATTTTATTATTTATTTATTTGAGAGAGAGAGATACAGAAATAGGCAGGAGAGAGAGAGAGAGAGAGAGAGAGAGAGAGAGAGAGAGAGAGAGAGAGAGGGATGGGTGCACCAGGGCCTCTAGCCACTGCAAACGAACTCCAGATGCATGCACCCCCTTGTGCATCTGGCTTACGTGGGTCCCGGAGAATCGAGCCTCGAACCGGGGTCCTTAGGTTTCGTAGGCAAGCGTTTAACCGCTAAGCCATCTCTCCAGCCCTATATTAGCAATTTTTAAAATAAATGTAATATTATCCATGGCCTCCAAATGTCCTGGACATATGATAGGAAGGGCTATATTTTACCAGTGCTTTCTGTTTAATGAAGATCCAAATGTTTCTTTCATTGCTAACTTCCACCTGTATGCAGAAGATGCATAGTAATACCCTTGTTTTCCTTTGCTTAGCCTCTTCATTATAAAGAACAGCAAACGGTACAACTTACTTCTTGATACAGTTGGTCATGAGAAGATGGACATCTTGTCTTTCGTCCAATAGCAGCATTGCTCCTAAATACCCAATTCGTTTGTCTGTAAATTTTTGTGAGGCAATAAGCTTGAGGCACTCCAACTACAAAAAAATAAATAAATAAAGTGAGGGTGAAGGTGAGTGGAGAAGAAAACCAAATTAAGAGCTTGCAAGCAATGTTTTTAATCCAGGGTTCACAGACACTAATGCATATAAGCCTGCATCATCAAACTACCTAAAGTAAGAGAGGACTAAAACCCTTTGGATATAGATTTTTGAAACAAGGTCTCATATAGCTCAGGCTGGCCTTAAACTTATTATTTGGCAGAAAATAACATTGTACATCTGATCCCCAAGCCTCCACCTCAAAACTTCTGGATATTTTTTGAATATTTTATTTTTATTTACTTATTTATGAGAGTGAGAGAGAAAAGGAGAGAGAGAGAGAGAATGGGTCCAACAGGGCCTCTAGACCCTGCAAATGAACTCCAAACACATGTGCCACCACATGCATCTGCCTTACATGGGTTCTGGGGAATCGAACCTGGGTCTTTAGGCTTCACAGGCAAGTGCCTTAACCACTAAACCATCTTTCCAGTCCTGTATTTTAATAATAGTAAACAGGTTCTGAAATAGATCATATTTCAAGATCTTATATACTACTCACTACCCAAACGATCTATAAGCATGAACTTAGTTTTGTTTTGTTTTGTTTTGTTTTCTTTTTGGTTTTTCAAGGTAGGGTCTCACTCTGGCCCAGGCTGACCTGGAATTCACTATGTAGTCTCAGGGTGGCCTTGAACTCATGGTGATCCTCCTACTTCTGCCTCCCAAGTGCTGGGATTAAAGGTGTGCACCACCATGCGCGGCTCCTTTTTTTTGTTTTTTTGTTTGTTTTCGAGGTAGGGTCTCACTCTAGCCCAGGCTGACCTGGAATTCACTCTATATTCTCAGGGTGGCCTCAAATTCATGAATTCACAGTGATCCTCCTACCTCCACCTCGAGTGCTGGGATTAAAGGCATGCGCTACCATGCCTGGCTTGAACTTAGTTATTTCTATAGTTTCACACCAACAAGTAAAGTATCCTAAGATATATTTACAAACTCTAGCTGATATAAAAGAACACCAAATGCATATGCTTAAGATTTGATTCCTATTTGGGCAGTCATACCCAACAACTGGAAATCTACCAAAGTACTAAACCATATCTTTTTTTTTTTTCTAAACCATATCTTAAACATCAGAAAGGTACAAATGACTAAAGAACAAAAAGCAAAGCTAACTTCAATATCACATGGGAAGTACTACAATTAGGACTTAAACCAAGGAATCAAACAAACAAAATCCAGGGGGAAACCACAGTAGTGATATTAACATAAAATTTTATATGATTTCTTCTTTATATAATTAATAACAAAGCACTTGTCTATTGCAGTATAAGATACCCAGCAGGAAACAAACTGACGTAATGCTCAAACAAGTGCAGTAGTGGCACATAGACAAGGATAATAGATCCACTCAGTGGAATGGAACTCATTGCTAGAACAGGGAAATAAGTCAAAACCATGTACAAAAAAATGAGCTCAGTCTCCAAGATCAAGATACCACCAAATGTGGTCTAGAAGAGAACCTACACATATAAAATTCCCTCCAAAATATCTATGGCCATCCCCTCTATCTAGTACTAACTTCTCTCTCCATTGGAGAATTCGCTTATCTTTTTCAGATGGACAATGATCCTGAAGGGAGGATCAGCCAATCACACCTCACCAGGGTCCCAGCTGAAACCATAGAACAATGTGGGGGGAGGGGCAAGAATACAGCTTTCGCCAGGCGTGGTGGCGCACGCCTTTAATCCCAGCACTCAGGAGGCAGAGGTAGGAGGATCGCTGTGAGTTCGAGGCCACCCTGAGACTACATAGTGAATTCCAGGTCAGCCTGAGCTAAAGTGAGACCCTACCTCGAAAAACCAAAAAAAAAAAAAAAAAAAGAATACAGCTTTCTTGGTGATCATGACACCAGAAAAAGGCTGAAGGAGATAAACACAGAGAACATCCAACTCCAACTAAGCCAGGTATCCAGAGACACAGAGGCTCCCAAAACCTCATCACTGAAGTAGAACTAAAACGACCCCAATGTGGCTCAGGGAAATTTGCGGAAGAGGGAGCGATAAGAATGTTAGAGCCACAAGTTAGTTGGGGCATTATGCACAGAGACTTGGCCTATCCCCCAGAACACTTGACACAATGCATGACCCACAATCTCCATCGATGAGGGTACCTTTGGAAGAGGGAGGACAGGGAGGAGAATAATGGAGTCAACACTATGAATGTAAAATCAGAATAATATAAATAAAAAATAAATTATTTAAAAAAGCACTTGTCTAGCATGTATGAGGTCCTGGGTCAATCTTCAATACCACAAAATAATAATTACAATTATTAAATAACTCTTCAGGACCTAAGAATCTTGGTAGTTAAATCTGGCCCTTCTTGAACTCCATAATAGCTTTAATATAGTTTATCATTCATCTGGACAAATGAAGAAATGGTCAAGGGGCTGGAGAGATGGCTCAGCAGTCAAAGGCACTTGCTTGAAAAATCTGAAGGCCTAGCGGGGCGTGGTGGTGCACGCTTTTTATCCCAGCACTCAGGAAGCAGAGGTAGGAGGATCACCGTGAGTTCAAGGCCACCCTGAGACTACATAGTGAATTCCAGGTCAGCCTGGACCAGAGCGAGACCCTACCTCGAAAAAACAAACAAAAAGAAAAGAAAAGAAAAGAAAAGAAAAGAAAAGAAAAGAAAAGAAAAGAAAAGAAAAGAAACGAAACGAAACGAAACGAAAAGAAAAGAAAAGAAAAGAAAAGAAAAGAAAAGAAAAGAAAAGAAAAGTCTGAAGGCCTGAGTTCCCCAGGACCCACATAAGGCCAGATACACAAAGTAGCACATGTGTCTGGAGTTTGTTTGCAGTGGTACTACGCCCAGGTATGTCTATTCTTATTCTCATTCCCATTCTCATTCATTCATATTCTCATTCTCTCTCTCCTGGCAAATAAATAAATAAAATATTTAAAATATAAAGTTTTTTTTTTTTCTAAATGGCAGAACATTCCCTCTGGACTAATGGTTTGCAAAGGGTATACATACACAAATCAGACTCTCCAAGACGTTTGCAAACTACACTTTCCTTGTGAGGCACGCATCCTACAGAAAGGGGCTCCAACACAAACTTGTGTACATAGGAAGCTAAGATCATGATACTACTTCCCATTATGAATTCATCTAATAAGTTCAAAAGTGAAACTTCTCTCACCCTGCACAAACGTCAACTCCAAATAGATTAAGGATTTCAATCTAAGACCTGAAACTCTAAAACAACTACAAGTAAAAACAGGGAGAACACTCTACAATATAGGTAGAGGGAAACACTTCCTGAATAAGACTCCAGTAGCACAGGAAATTAGATCCACACTCAACCACTACCATCTCATGAAACTAAACAATTACTGTACAGACAAGCAGCAAATCATTAACAGAGACAATAGACAACCCACAGAATGGGAGAAAATTTTCACCAGCTACAGCTCTGACAAAGGTCTATTATCTAGAATCTATTTTTTAAAAAACTCAAAATACTAAACAATAAAAAAAATCAAACAACCCAATCAAAAAATGAGGTGGCTGGAGATTCTGGCATACCCATTCTCTCTATATATCTGCCTAGTCCTCTCTCCCTTTCCCCATTCTCTCTCTTTCTCAAATAAATAAAATATTTTAAAAGACTGTTTTATTGTTTCATTTTAATGGTACTGGGGATCAAACCAGAGTCACTGTATACCATGCTAGCTGTCCACTAGTAAGCTACACTCCCAATACCACTTCAGTATCTCTAACAGCAAATCTAGCAAAAATCCTTTAAGACCACTATAAACATCACCACCAAGTTAAAAGAAAACTTACTCCAAGACCTATAAACAAAGTCAAAAGACAAATGCAACCTTGTAGAAAATATCTACAGGCTGGAGAGATGCTCAGCGGTTAAGGCACATGCTTGCAAAGTCTAAGGACCCAAGTTCCATTCCACAGCACCCACATAAAGCCAAATATACAAGGTGGTGCATGCATCTGGAGTTTGTTTGCAGTGGCTAGAGATCCTGGCTCACCCATTCTTTTTCTATTTCTCTCTCTCTCTCTCTCTCTCTCTGCCTCTTTCCCTCTCTTGGCTCTCTCTCAAATAAATAAATATTTTTAAAAAATTCATCTAAGAGCAGCAGCCAGAAGCCCTGGTACGCCCATTCTCCTCCCCCCTTTCTCTCTTGTTCAAATAAATAAAAAATATTTTAAAAAGATAAAAGAAGGAAACCTGAAGCAGGGACCAGCTGAGCAGCTTCTCAAGGAGAACACAAATGGTACCAGCTGAGCAGCTCAGGTACTACTCAGGCATCTTGCACTACTTCCTATCACCCAACCGTAGGGCTATGAACCTCCAGAGAACTCATTCACCCCCGGCTGATAGCATTCAGCACAGCCAATCAGAACACCAGATCCACAGCACAACAGAGTGTGATCAAGGTGGGAACTCAGTGTTGGTGACATTGAAAGCTATCCCAAAAGACAGCTTACACCTACTTACACAAAGGTAGGTACATAGGCCAACAATGGAAGTGCTAATCTCTAAATCAGGGAAGATTATAGGTTACATATTCTTCATTGGTTTTATACCATTCTCATATAAACTCTATTTTGGGCTTGACTATTGTTGCCTTTGTTGTTTCCTGATTTATAGGGCCTTTGTCTTTTTCTTCTGTCATTGGGGGAAGGGTCTGACTAGGTCCCAGGCTGACCTGGAACCCATTTCACATGAGAAATCTCAACCTCCAAGTTGACAGAATTAAAGGTGTGGAACAATACACACCCTTAGGGACTTTGGCTTTATTACATTATCTGTTTGTTTTAATTCCCACTACTGCATTAATACCCTGTGCTGGATTGGACTGAATGTGTTTATTGCTTACCTGTATTTTAGAATTTGCCAGTAAATTGCTCCACCCAATATACTAGAACACTTGAATAGCAGACAAACTCAACACTCCTGCTGTTTCCCTGGAGTATAAGAGCTACACTTGGCACCTTAGACTCCAACCCTAAAGATATACAAAGTCGGATTTACATGGCTAAAAACACAGCAGATAATTAGAAGACCCAAGCATCAAATTAACCCAAGATGCAAAATCTCTACATTATACTACAAGAAACACACACACAAAATCAAGATAATACAATCCCACCAAAGATTAAAAGATGTGTTTTTAAAAACCCATTGATAGGGCTGGAGAGATGGCTTAGGGGTTAAGGCGCCTGCCTCCTAAGCCTAAGAACGCTAGTTCCAATCTCCAGCGGTTCCAATCTCCAGGTTCTACATTTAACCAGATGCAAAGCGACACGAGGGCGCAATGCCGCACTTGACCACAAGGGGGCGCACACATCTGGATTTCGCTCTCAGTAGCTGAGACACTGCTGGTGCGCCCATCTCTGTCTTCCTCTCCGTCTCTCCCTCTCTCTCTCTCTCTCTGTGTCTCTCGCCAAAAAAATTAAAAGTAAAATTAAAAAACCCATTGATAGACAGAGGAGTGCTCAGAACTGAAACATCTCAAACCCACCTTCCAAGGCTCAGGGTCCATTACGGAAGATGGGGCGGAAAGAATGTAAGAGCCAAAGGAAGAGTAGGACTCCTTACAACATGCTCCTCCAGACACAAAATAGTCTGGATATCCATGACCTCACAGTGGCTGACACTACCTACACAAGACCATCATAAAAGAAGGAAAAGATCATGACATCAAATTGAAAAGAGAGACTGATTGAGAGGGGGATGGGATATGATGGAGTGAAGTTTCAAAGGGGAAAGTGTGGGGGGGAGGGAAGTACCATGGGATATTGTCTACAATTAAAGAAGTTGTCAATAAAAAATAAAATTAAAAAAAATTAAAAATTAAAAATCCATTAAAAAGACCCTATTGCTGAAGACTCACATGCTTGGGCTGCAAGGTCATTGAGAAGTCTTGGTGGAGCTGAGCTGAAAACTTCCTTTGTGTAGACCAGCTGACAGAAAGCTGCAAAAAGCTACTCTGCATGCAGCTCTATGGGAGAAAAGTCAACAGTGGAAATAACAGTGGGCACTGCAAATCTTAAGTTGGGCCAGCCAGGCCAAATGAGCCAATGGGTGTAATATTGGCATGTCAGTTATGGGGGAAATCAACCACTCACTAATTGGCCCACTCCAAGGGAGGGAATACATACCTGATACTGAAAACCTATGACAAGGGAAATCATGAGCTCTAGGGGCATAAAGCCTGCTGGTGTCTGGCTAAATGCACCTATTATGCTCACCAAACTTCCCAGTAACCACTTTTCTTAATGTTCATACCCATACATTAATGCTACTCTCACTTCCAGTTAGAGAAGCTTCTCTTTTCAGATGGTGGTGACCTCTGAGAAGACTCAAAAGAGACCATGGTGCTGAGAAGAAGGGACAGAGGAGTGCTCAGCACTGAAACATCTCTATCACACCTTCCAGGGCTCAGGGTCCATTGTGCAAGAGGTGGCAGAAAGAATGTTAAGAGCCAAAGGAAGGGTAGGACTCCTTACAGTGCATTCTTCCAGACACAAAATGGCCTGCATATCCATGACCTCGCACTACCTGCCTGGCACTACCTACACAAGACCAGTACAAAAGGAGAAAATGATGATAACATCAAAATAAGAGAGACTGATTGAGAGGGGGAGGGGATATCATGAAGAGTAGAGTTGTGAAGGCAAATGAGAGGAGGGAGGGAATTACCATGGTTTATTGTCTATAATTATAGAAGTTGTTAATAATAAAAAAAATTTAAAAACTATTAATCCAGGCGTGATGGCACACACCTTTAATCTCGGCACTTGAGAGGCAGAAGTAGGAGGATCACCATGAATTCAAGGCCACCCTGAGACGACATAGTGAATTCCAGAACAGTCTGGGCTAGAGCTAGAAACTACCTCAGGAAAAAAAAAATTATTACAGAGGGGCTGTAGAGATGGCTTAGTGGTTAAGATACTTGGCTGCAAAGTCTAAAGACCCAGGTTTGATTTCCCAGTACCCACGTAAACCAGATGCACAAGGTGGCACGTGTGTCTGGAGTGCATTTGCAGTGGCTGGAAGCCCTGGCATACCCATTCTCTCTCTTTCTTTTTATGTCTCCCTCTCTCTCGAGTAAATAAATAAATAAATAAATAAATAAATAAATAAATAAATAAATAAATAATATATTTAAAATAAATTATTACACAGCCAGGTGAGTTCAAGGCCAGCCTAAGACTATAAAGTGAGTTTCAGGTCAATCGAGGCTAGAGTAAGACTCTACCTTGAAAAACCAAAAGAAAAACAATAGCAAGGTGTATTGGCACATCTTTAATCTCAGCCTTTGGGAGGCAGAGGTAGGAGGATCACCATGAGTTTAAGGCCACCCTAAGATTACATAGTGAACTCCAGGTCAGCCTAGGGTACAGCAAGACCCTACCTCAAAAAACTGGTAAAGAGGGAGAGAAAGAATGGGCACACCAGGGCCTCCAGGCACTGCAAACAAACTCCAGACACATGTGCCACCTTGTGCATCTGGCTTATGAGGGTCCTGGAGAATCGAGCCTCAAACCGGGGTCCTTAGGCTTCACAGGCAAGTGCTTAACCACTAAGCCATCTCTCCAGCCCTATATATATATTTTTTTTAACAAAACTATTCTAAGACTCATTTTAAAAACCAGTTTAGCCAAATGTGGTAGTACACGCCTTTAATCCCAGCACTCGGGAGGCAGAAATGGGAGGATTGCCATGAGTTTGAGGCCACCCTGAGACTACATAGTGATTTTATTTACTTGAGAGACAGAGAGAGAAAGGGGAGAGGGCAGAAAGAATGGGCAAGCCAGGGGCTCTATCCACTGCAAACAAACTCCAGATGCATGTGTCACCTTTTGCACCTGGCTTATGCAGGTACTAGGGAAGCAAACCTGGGTCCTTAGGCTTCATAGGAAAGAACTGTAACCACTGAGCATTCTCTCCCCAAAGTACTAAGAAAAAAACATTAAGGGACTGGAGAGATGGCTCAGCGATTAAGATGTTTGCCTGCAAAGCCTAAGATCCTGAGTTTAATTCCCCAATATGCACTTACAGCCAGATGCACAAAGGGATACTGCATCTAGAGTTTGGTTTGTAGTGGCTAGAGACCCTGACCCACCCAATCTCATTCACATTCTCTCTCCTCCCTCCCTTCCTTCCTATTTACCTCCCCCTAACCCCTT
Source organism: Orientallactaga sibirica (assembly GCA_036365145.1). Lineage (NCBI taxonomy): Eukaryota > Metazoa > Chordata > Mammalia > Rodentia > Dipodidae > Orientallactaga > Orientallactaga sibirica. Next base: position 1,917,587 of record JAEOAD010000017.1, read on the forward strand.
CCACCCTGGGCAGTGGTGCATACCTTTAAACCCAGCACTAGGGAGGCTGAGGAGAATCACTGTAAGTTCAAGGCCAGCAAAAGAACTCCAGATGCATGTGCCACCTTGTGCATCTGGCTTTATGTGGGTAACAGGGAATCAAACTTTTGTCAGGCTTCACAAGCAAAGCAGTTTAACCACTAAGCCATCTCCAACCCCTCTTTTTTTTTTTTTTTTTTTTTTTTTTTTTTGAGGTAGGGTCTCACCGAAGCCCAGGCTAACCTGGAATTCACTATGTAGTCTCAGGCTGAGAGAGAAGGAGAGAGAGAGAGAATGGGTGTACCATGGCCTCTAGCCCCCGCACTCAAAGTCCAGACACATGCACCACCTTGTACATCTAACTTAAGTGTGTCCTGGGGAATCGAACCTGGGTCCTTTGGCTTTGCAGGCAAGCATCTTAACCACTAAGCCATCTCTCCTACCTCTGTAATACATACTGTATTAGAGAGATATCAGTATGAGTTAGGAGCTGGACCTCTCTACTTCTAATCCCACCTAAAAGCCTGGATTTCCTCATCACTGAGGCAACTGAGCCATATCAGGGAAGAAAGCCTTTCCTTAATAGCTGCTTTCAGGGGAATCATTAATTTTCTGCAGCTGATCCTTGAAGTGACCCCAGAATTCTCCTCTCAGCAAAGCATGCTACTCAACCATTACCAATAAGCCTAAGAGATTTGAAGCTATCCATTTTTGGGACACACATAAAGCCTTAGAAGTGCTTCCCAAACTGTACTGAAGAGTATCACCAAGCAGTTTTGAAAACTATAGGTCACATCTAGGAATTTCTTTGTTGTTTTTTGTTTAGTTTGCTTTTTGTTTCTTGAGAAATGGTCCCATGTGGGCTGGAAAGATAGCTTAGCAGTTAAGGCTCTTGCCTGCAAAGCCTAAGGAATCAGGTTTGATTTCCCAGGACCCATGTAAGCCAGATGCACAAGGAGGCACATGCGTTTGAAGTTCATTTGCAGTGCCCAGAGGCCCTGGGGGCCCATTCTCTCTATCTGCCTCTTTCTCATAAATAAATAAATAAATAAATAAATAAATAAATAAATAAATAAAGCTCTAATTCAACCATAATCATTGTAACTCCCCGCCCCATCCAATTCTTTATTAGGACAAACAGACTGTTTCCTTTTTTTTTTTTTTTTTTAAAATCAGAAACAATGCTACTTTGAACATTCTTTTTTTGTTTCTTTTTCAATGTAGGGTCTCTCACTCTAGACCAGGCTGACCTAGAATTCACTATGTAGTCTCAGACTGGCCTTGAACTCACAGCAATCCTCCTACCTCTACCGAGTGCTGGGACTGAAGGTATGGACTAAAGGTATGTGCTTAGCAGTTAAGATGCTTGCCTGCAAAGCCAAAGGACCTAGGTTCGAATCCCCAGTATCCACTAAAGCCAGATGCACAAGGTAGCACATGTGTCTATACTTCGACTGCAGTGATTAGAGTCCCTGGCATGCCCATTCTCATTCATTCTCTCTTCCTCACCCCCCTCCACCCACCCCATAAATAAATAAAATATTTTGAAAAATATTTTATTTGAGAGAGAGACAGAAAGAGACAGAGTGAGTGAGTATGGGTAAGCCAGGGCTGCTACAACAGCAAAAGAACTTCAGATGCATGTGCTATTTGGCGCATGTGGCTTTGAATCAAACCTGGGCCCTCTGGCTTTGCAAACAAGTGCCTTTAACTGCTAAGCCATCTCTCCAGCCCTTTACTATGAAAATTCTTGTCTCTTGGGAGGCTGGAAAGAGGACTTTTAACTCTTTAACTCCATTTATTAGCTCAGCAGCTGTTATAAGATTCTTTAACTCCATTTATTAGCTCAGCAACTATTATAAGAAACAACTTCTAGGAGGGGGATAGGAGAAAGGGTTAATTAAAATTTAAGATGCTATGAGTAAGCCATATGGAAACCTACTTCTTTGTTAGCTAATAACATATATGTTTTTAAAAAGGACAGGTGGGGCTGGAGAAATGGACCCACGCAAGCCAGATGTACAAGGTGGTGCATGCATCTGGAGTTCATTTGCAGCGGCTGGAGGCCCTGGTGCACCTATTCTCTCTATCTCTATGTCTCTCTGCCTTTCTCTCTTAAATAAATAAATAAATTTTTTTTAAAAAAAAAAAAAGGAGAGAAAGGTTTGGGCATAAATATCTTATGGATGTGGATAATGTGGTTTCCAGAAGCCACAGATTGCTATTATAAAAATTTCAGTGCCAGGGATGGGATAACTTCCAGTGAGGTGTTGGCCAAGAGGTCCTGATGCCCCCAAAATATTATAGGCCATTGCCAAGGCTCTTGATTTCCCACCAGGAATACATAGTAAGACCCTATTGCTGAAGACTCCACATGCTTGGGCTGCAAGGTCACTGAGTTTTGCTGGAGCTGAGCTGAAAACCTCCTCCCTGTAAACCAGATGACAGAAAGCTAGAAAAAGCTATGCTGTATGCAGCACCATGGGACAGACAGAACTCATCAGTGGAAATAGGCAACAGTGGGTACTGCAAGCCTTAAGTTGGGCCAGCCAGGCCAAATAAGCCAAGGGGTGCAATAGTGAAATGTCTGTTATGGGGAAAACCAACCACTCTCTAATTGGACTGGAGGGCTGATACTGAAAACCAATGATGGGGGAAGTCATGAGCCCTAGAAGTATAATGCTTGCTGGTGTCTGGATAAATACATATATTATGCTCACCAAACTGCCCAGTAAGCACTTTTCTTAATGTTCATACTCATATATTAATGCTACTCTCACTTTTGGTTAGAAAAGCTTCTCTTTTCAGATGGAGTAACCTCTGGGATGACTCAGAAGGCACCATAATGCTGAGGAAAAGTGACAGAAGAGTGCTCAGCACTGAAACACCTCTAACACACCTTCTAAGGCTCAGGGTCCATTGCAGAAAAGGTGGCAGGAAGAATGTAATAGCCAAAGGAAGGGTAAGACTCCTTACAATTCACTCTTCCAAACACAAACGGCCTGCATATCTATGACCTCTAAGTGCCTGGCACTACCTACACAAGACCAATATAATAGGAGGAAAGATGACATCAAAGTAAGAGAGAGACTAATTGAGAAAGGGAACCAATAGGATGGAAAGTGGAGTTGTAAAGGGTAAAGTGATGGGGGGGGGGGAAGTATCATGGTTTATTGTCTAAAATTATGGAAGTTTTCAATAATTAAAAAGAGAGAGAGAGAAAGAGCCAGGTATGGTGGTGCACGTCTTTAATCCCAGCACTCGGGAGGCAGAGGTAGGATCACCGAGACTTCAAGGCCACCCTGAGACTACATAGTGAATTCCAGGTCAGCCTGGACTAGATTGAAACCCTACCTTGAAGGGGAAAAAAAAAAAAAACGAGAAACTCTGGACAGAAGTATCTTATGGATATGGATAATGTGGTAACCAGAAGCCATATTAGAAAAATTATTAGAAAAATCTCAGGTACCAGGGATGGCATACCTTCCAGCAAGTTGTTAGCCAGGGAGGCCCTTGATGTCCCCAAAACATTACAGACCATTGCCCAAGCTCTTGGTGGCCCATCAGAACTAAATGATTAAGACCCTACTGCTGAACACTCCACATGATTGTGCTGCAGGCCACTGAGAAATCAAGGTGGAGCAAAGCACCAACACACCCAACAAATCTGACTTTTCTAAGACATACTAGAAATCCTTGTTTTTATGAGTCCTTGATTTTTATATATTGGCAACAAATTCAAAACAATTTTACATAATACATCTGTGGAAGAAATTTGTCCCTGAGTTACCAGCAGTCTTTTACTACAATCTACTTTTTATAAACTCAACTCTATTTTGGATTGTGTCTAAGCCAGACAGGTGAGAGGTTACACATCATACTGAAAAACCTACTACTGCTTCTGTTACAAAAATGTGAAGAATGATATGATGGAGATTGGAGTTCTAAAGGGGAATAGGGGAAGGGGAGGGAAATATCATGCATTTTTTTGTATGTAAGTATAGAAGTTGTCAATAAAAAAAAAGAAAGACTAATGGAGAGAGGGAGGGGATATGATGGAGAATAGAGTTCTAAACGGGAATGGGGAGGGGAAATATCATGGGGTTTTTTGTATGTAAGTATAGAAGTTGTCAATAAAAGATATTTTTAAAAATAGAAAAAAATTAAATAAAAATGTGAAGAGCACTGTTTCTTATATTATAGAAAATATAAGATCAAAAAAAACCAAATTAGGCCGGGTGTGGTGGCGCACGCCTTTAATCCCAGCACTTGGGAGGCAGAGGTAGGAGGATCGCTGACAGTTTGAGGCCACCCTGAGACTACATAGTTAATTCCAGGTCAGCCTGAGCCAGAGTGAGACCCAACCTCGAAAAACCTAAATTAATTAATTAATTAAAAAATAAAAAATGTCTTACAATTCAGTGCTTCCAAAAGTTTTGTTTGCTGTTCTTGAAGAAATGATAAAATAGATAGTCTGAAGGCTTTTTATATACAAGACATAATGTTCAACACTTAGTAACTTACTCATCATCGTAATAACCCTATAAAGTAGGCATTAGGACTGTATTCATGTTATAAATGAGGAACAGTAACACAGAAAATGCAAAATCTTAAAACGGTAAAATAACAGATAGTAAGATAGCAAAGCTACAATTTACTTCCCAGCAGTCTGGTTCCCACTCTTGCATTTGATTCTGGCAGTGACAGCCATAAAATTGAATGTCTTTTCTTGCCTTGACTACCTTGGCCTCATGTTTCAAGTTCTTCTATCTCCCAACGGATGTTTAAGATTAGTTTTCCCTTTCAGATAGATGCTAGAAGTTAAACTCTGAATTTCAGTTTCTTCATCTATGAAGTATTGCCAATTCCAAAGATTTACTAGAAAACTTAAATGACATATTTTTTCATTTGGCTACTAGAAATTTTAAATTTTTTAAAATTTATTTTGAGAGAGAAAAGCAGATAGAATAAGTGTGCTAGGGCTTCCAGCACCTGCAAACAAACTCCAGACGCATGCACCACCTTGTGCATCTGGCTTATGTTGTTCTTGGAAAATTGAACCTGGGTCCTTTGGCTTTGCAGGCAAGCACCTTAACCACTAGGCCCTCTCTCCAGCTCTCATTTTTATTTTTCTTCTTCTTCTTCTTCTTTTTTTTTTTTTTTTGGTTTTTCAAGGTAGGGTTTCACTCTAGCTCAAGTTGACCTGGAATTCACTCTGAAGTCTCAGAATAGCCTCAAACTCACGGCAATCTTCCCATCCCTGCTTCCTGAGTGCTGGAATTAAAAGTGTGCACCACCACACCCGGCTCTTCATGTTTTTAAGATAGAGAGTCTCACTATGGGGCTGGAGAGATGGCTTAGTGGTTAAGGCGCCTGCCTGCTAAGCCTAAGAACGCTGGTTCCAATCTCCAGGTCCCACGTTTAGCCAGATGCAAAGTGATGCAAGGGTGCAATGCCTCACTTGCCCACAAGGGGGTGCACGCATCTGGAATTCGTTCACAGCAGCTGAGAGACTGCTGGCGCGCCCATCTCTGTCTCCTTCTCCCTCTCTGTCTGTCTCTCTCCAAAAATAAATAAAATAATTTAAATAAAAAAGAATCTCACTATGTAGCCTAGTCAAACCTTCACCTTGCAGCAAGTCTCCTGCCTCAGCCTCTCAAGGGCTGAGACTACAGGCATGTACCACCATGCCTAACTCTTCATATTTTATTTCAATTGATAGCATCATGCTAGATACTGTGGTAAAAATTAAAAAGAAACAGGTAAGATTAGTTTTAATAATGTATTTTATTTAACCAATTTATCTAGAGTATGATTTAACATGTAACTACCATAAAAATTATTGGGTATTTTAAACTTTTGTGTATTGAGGCTTCTAAATACTTAACACTGATAGCATATTTCAATTTGTATACATTTTCAGCAGAAATATGTGAACTGTATTTCAATTTCATAAAATTTACAACTGATAAAGTAGACTTACATATCCAAGTTATTTAAAAGATGCTTAAAAGTATTCCAATAACGGAATTAATTCCTTTTAATATTCACCATCAATGAACCAGCTGTGTTTCAGAACCAGCTGTATTTTGAGTTCAATGGCTGCACACAGATCCTGACTACCATAATGAACAGCACACCTAACAAATAAAATGCAATAAAAGGTAACTGTTATACATACTTTAACAAAAATGGCTGTTATTCATATATACAGATGAGAAAACCAAGATATGAACCTTTTTATGGGCTGTGGTAGTTTGAATATATGTCCCCCAATATATTCAGTGTTGTTTTTTTTTAAGTTATAGTTTGCATCTGCAATCACCTTTCTAGAGGCAAGGTCACTGGGGGCCCCTGGTCTTAAGGTGTGGTGATGGTTTGAGATTCCATTGTAAAGATATACAAATGTGCCTAGCAGGAGTTCCTGAAGTGTGCTGTGTGACCTTTTGGCTGTAGTTTTGCTCTGTGTGCTGTGGTGGCTGGTTGGCTTTTCTCTATCTGCTTGGCCCTGTGGAGAGCAGGCCGCTTCTCTTGCCATTATGGAACTTCCCCTGGATCTGTAAGCTTCAATAAATAATATCCCTTCCTCCATAACTGTGCCTGGTCTGAAAGTTCATCTCAGTAAACCTGAAGCTGTCTGCTACAGTAAAGTGGTACCAGGAGTGGGGTGAGATGAAACAGATCGTGTGGATATTCGTCTTTTAAAACCTTTGTTTTGGAGAAATGGGCATGGACTTGGTGCTTGCAACTGAAGATGCCTTCTGGAGTGGTAAGCCAAGTTTTACGGACTATTCTGATGAGAGTTTGAGAATGCTAAGTACAGATAGTACTAAACTTTGAGGCTTGGCTTACGAGGTTTCTAAGGGGAAAAAAAGACTACAGAGGACTTTGTTGGAACTGGGCTACTGACATAAAAAATGGCTACGTTCTGCTATCCAGGCCCAAAAAGTTTGATCAAGGTTAAATTTGTAATGGACTGATGTGCTTGACTGAAGATATCGGACTGAGATTTTAAGATTTTAAGTTGAAAAACCTCAAGCAAGTTAAAAGCAGAGGCACTCAGACTGGTTTTAGGTTACTGGAGCTGCTATTGTCAACGCATTAGCAATCTTAAAAAAGGTGAAAAAAAGGTTGCCTAACTGATTTACATTAAAACAATGGAGAGGAGGCCTAAAAAAAGACTGTTAAAAATACAAATTCTTAAAAAGAGCTGACTGGAAAAGTAACCTGCTTTTCAAGGCTATAGTTTATTTTGTCCCTAAATTAAGAATATGGCTGTGTCCTACACACCTGGTATTAATTTTGAAAGCATAAAAAATACATAGATTGGTCATAAATTACACACAGTTCCAGGAGCCGCTAATAAAATGCGACATGAGGCAGGGCATAAAAACCCTCAAAAATAGGCTAAAAAAGCCTTTAAAAGATAGACCGTGATTTACATGGAGACCTGAAGATGTTTTGGATATACCAGGACTGTACAAAAAGACTACTATGGAGTACAATGTTGACATGGGAAAAAAGTTTTCCCTGGCGACTCTGCCCAGCTGGAGGGGCGGAATTAAAAAACCTGGAGACTGTCAGTCTCTGGTTATTTTAAACTTAAACTGCAGAAGTTTGATGACTGCTGATGGTGGTTAAGTTTACATTATTCTAGTTTCTCCTTGCTATGCCTTATAATAGTTAAAAATGTTTACTCTGTGCCTTTATATGTTAAAAGTATTTAACTTGTTTAATTTTACAGGACTCACTATCGTAAGTTGATCAAGACTGTAAAAACCTTTAAAATTAAACTAAGTACAATTTACAATGTGTGATAGTTATAAATCTATTAGGGGCCAATAACTAAATATATTGGGGGCCAGGGGCGAAATGTGGTAGTTTGAATATATGTCCCCCAATATATTCAGTGTTGTTTTTTTTTAAGTTATAGTTTGCATCTACAATCACCTTTCTAGAGGCAAGGTCACTGGGGGCCCCTGGTCTTAAGGTGTGGTGATAGTTTAAAATTCCATTGTAAAGATATACAAATGTGCCTAGCAGGAGTTCCTGAAGTGTGCTGTGTGACCTTTTGGCTGTAGTTTTGCTCTGTGTGCTGTGGTGGCTGGTTGGCTTTTCTCTATCTGCTTGGCCCTGTGGAGAGCAGGCCGCTTCTCTTGCCATTATGGAACTTCCCTGGATCTGTAAGCTTCAATAAATAATATCCCTTCCTCCATAACTGTGCCTGGTCTGAAAGTTCATCTCAGTAAACCTGAAGCTGTCTGCTACAGTAAAGTGGTACCAGGAGTGGGGTGAGATGAAACAGATCGTGTGGATATTCATCTTTTAAAACCTTTGTTTTGGAGAAATGGGCATAGACTTGGTGCTTGCAACTAAAGATGCCTTCTGGAGTGGTAAGCCAAGTTTTATAGACTATTCTGATGAGAGTTTAAAAATACTAAGTACAGATAGTACTAAACTTCGAGGCTTGGCTTACGAGGTTTCTAAGAGAAAGAAAAGACTACAGAGGACTTTGTTGGAATTGGGCTACTGACATAAGGGATGGCTACGTTCTGCTATCCAGGCCCAAAAAGTTTGATAAAGGTTAAATTTGTAATGGACTGATGTACTTGGCTAAAGATATCAAACTAAGATTTTAAGATTTTAAGTTGAAAAACCTCAATCAAGTTAAAAACAGAGGCACTGAGACTGGTTTTAGGTTACTGGAGCTGCTATTGTCAACGCATTAGCAATCTTAAAAAGGTGAAAAAAGGTGGCCTAACTGATTTACATTAAAACAATGGAGAGGATGCCTGAAAAAGACTGTTAAAAATACAAATTCTTAAAAAGAGCTGACTGGAAAAGGAACCTGCTTTTCAAGGCTATAGTTTATTTTGTCCCTAAATTAAGAATATGGCTGTGTCCTACACACCTGGTATTAATTTTGAAAGCATAAAAATACATAGATTGGTCATAAATTACACACAGTTCCAGGAGCCGCTGCTGAGATGCGACATGAGGCAGGGCATAAAAACCCTCAAAAATAGGCTAAAAAGCCTTTAAAAGATGGACCGTGGTTTGCATGGAGACCTAAAGATGTTTTGGATATACCAGGACTGTACAAAAAGACTACCATGGAGTACAGTGTTGACATGGGAAAAAGTTTTCCCTGGCGACTCTGCCCAGCTGGAGGGGCGGAATTAAAAACCTGGAGACTGTCAGTCTCTGGTTATTTTAAACTTAAACTGCAGAAGTTTGATGACTGCTGATGGTGGTTGAGTTTACATTATTCTAGTTTCTCCTTGCTATGCCTTATAACAGTTAAAAATGTTTACTCTGTGCCTTTACATGTTAAAAGTATTTAACTTGTTTAATTTTACAGGACTCACTATCTTAAGTTGATCAAGACTGTAAAACCTTTAAAATTAAACTAAGTACAATTTACAATGTGTGATAGTTATAAATCTATTAGGGGCCAATAACTAAATATATTGGGGGCCAGGGGCGAAATGTGGTAGTTTGAATATATGTCCCCCAATATATTCAGTGTTGTTTTTTTTTAAGTTATAGTTTGCATCTACAATCACCTTTCTAGAGGCAAGGTCACTGGGGGCCCCTGGTCTTAAGGTGTGGTGATAGTTTAAAATTCCATTGTAAAGATATACAAATGTACCTAACAAAAGTTCCTGAAGTGTGCTGTGTGACCTTTTGGCTGTAGTTTTGCTCTGTGTGCTGTGGTGGCTGGTTGGCTTTTCTCTCTCTGCTTGGCCCTGTGGAGAGCAGGCCGCTTCTCTTGCCATTATAAAACTTCCCCTGGATCTGTAAACTTCAATAAATAATATCCCTTCCTCCATAACTGTGCCTGGTCTAAAAGTTCATCTCAGTCAGAAAAATGCTTAACATACAAGCATGAGGACCTGCGTTTGATCCCCAGAACCCACATTTAAAACAAGGCAGTTAAGGCGTTTGCCTGCAAAGACAAAGGACCAAGTTTAGATTCCCCAGGACCCACATTAGCCAGATGCACAAGGTGGTACATGTGTCTGGAGTTCGTTTGCAGTGGCTGGAGGCCCTGGCGCACCCATTCTATCCCCTTCTCTGTCAAATAAATAAATAAAAATAAAACATTTTAAAAAAATGGGCCGGGGAGGTAGCACAGTTATTAAAGGTGATTGCAAAGCCTGCTGACCTGGCCACCCACCTAATAAAGCAGGGCATGCACTGTCACTCATTTGCAATGGCAGGAGATCTTGGTGTATTAGAAATATACATACAAGAGCTGGGCACAGGCCTTTAATCCCAGCACTCAGGAGGCAGAGGTAGGAGGATCACCATGAGTTTGAGGCCACCGTGAGAATACAGAGTGAATTCCTGGTCAGCCTGAGCTAGAGTGAGACCCTACCTTGAAAAACCAAAAAAGAAAGAAATAAAGGAGGGAAGGGAAGGGAAGGGAAGGGAAGGGAAGGGAAGGGAAGAGAGATATACATACAAAAGGCCAAAAAGAGCTGGGAGTGGTGGCACATGCCTTTAATCCCAGCACTCGGGAGGCAGAGGTAGGAAGAGCACCGTGAGGTAGAGGCCAGCCTGAGACTACATAGTGAATTCCAGGTCAGCCTCAGCTAGAATGAGACCTTACCTCGAGAAGAAGAAAGAAGAAAGAAGAAGAAGAAGAAGAAAGAAGAAAGAAGAAAGAAGAAAGAAGAAAGAAGAAAGAAGAAAGAAGAAAGAAGAAAGAAGAAAGAAGAAAGAAGAAAGAAGAAAGAAGAAAGAAGAAAGAAGAAAGAAGAAAGAAGAAAGAAGAAAAAGAAAGAAGAAAGAAGAAAGAAGAAAGAAGAAAGAAGAAAGAAGAAAGAAGAAAGAAGAAAGAAGAAAGAAGAAAGAAGAAAGAAGAAAGAAGAAAGAAGAAAGAAGAAAGAAGAAAGAAGAAAGAAGAAAGAAGAAAGAAGAAAGAAGAAAGAAGAAAGAAGAAAGAAGAAAGAAGAAAGAAGAAAGAAGAAAGAAGAAAGAAGAAAGAAGAAAGAAGAAAGAAGAAAGAAGAAAGAAGAAAGAAGAAAGAAGAAAGAAGAAAGAAAGAAGAAAGAAGAAAGAAGAAAGAAGAAAGAAGAAAGAAGAAAGAAGAAAGAAGAAAGAAGAAAGAAGAAAGAAGAAAGAAGAAAGAAGAAAGAAGAAAGAAGAAAGAAGAAAGAAGAAAGAAGAAAGAAGAAAGAAGAAAGAAGAAAGAAGAAAGAAGAAAGAAGAAAGAAGAAAGAAGAAAGAAGAAAGAAGAAAGAAGAAAGAAGAAAGAAGAAAGAAGAAAGAAGAAAGAAGAAAGAAGAAAGAAGAAAGAAGAAGAAGAAGAAGAAGAAGAAGAAGAAGAAGAAGAAGAAGAAGAAAAAAAAAAAAACAGGCATATACCTATAATCCTAGTACTGGGGAAGCAGAGAAAGGAGGGTCTAGAGAGGGTTGTTGGCCAGCAAATTTCTGAATGAGTTTCAGACCAATGGTAGACAGTGTTCCTGAGAAGCAACACTTAAGGATGTCTTCTGACCACTACACTTGCACTCACATGAACATGTACACAGGCATACACATCATACTCACACACACAAAAAAAATTGATGTGAAAAACAATGTATTTAAGACAATTCTGTGCAAAACCAAATACACGTATGAGTATTTTCATAGTACAAAGTTGTTGCTTTTGCCTACTCTCTTCTAATCCAGTCTACCTTTCTTCTTATATTAGTACTTCAATTTTAATTCGAAGAACCATTGTCTCCTATATACAATCATCTATTTGTTTTTTTTTAATTGAGGTTTTAAAATTTATTTATTTATTTGAGAGCGTGAGAAAGGGAAAGAGGCAGACAGAGAAATAAAGAATGGGTGTTTCAGGGACTAGCCAGTGCAAACAAACTCCAGATGCATGTGCCACCTTGTGCATCTGGCTTCCTGGGGTGCTGGGGAGTCAAACCAAGGTCCTTTGGCTTTGCAGGCAAATGTCTTAATGCCAGGACACCTCTCCATCCCTCAATCATGTATTTTTAAAGAGGCTGACCCCACTCCCAACACCCCAGATGAGCCTAAGAATTAAAAGCCATTCTGATAAAATCCAATCCCAGTACTTTTTGTTTTAACTTGGCAAATTTCCTATCATTGAAGTTACTTAGCTAAATAGAAGATGCGCTGATAGCCATCTTCAATGATAAATACATCATTCTCTTTGAAAAACAATATGAATACTATTTTTCTTTCCTAGTGTTGTACATATTTTTCTTTTAATTTTGAAGTCTGTTCCTTAAAAAGACTAATTTAGCATATGACTTATAAATTAAGTGAAATAAAATCAAAGTATTAATAAATTTTAAAACGAGGCTGGGGACATGGCTTAGCAGTTGAAGGCACTTGGTTACAAAGCCTGCATGCCTAGATTCAATTCTCCAATACCCACAAAAGGCCAATTGCACAAATTGACACATGGATCTGGAGTTGGTTTGCCAGAGGACCTGGCAGCTCCACAAAAATATTTTTAAAAAAGAAATTTAGGGCAAGAGAGATGCCTCAGTGGTTAAGGCACTTGCCTGCAAAGCCAAAGGACCCAGGTTGTATTCCCCAGGTCCCATGTAAGCCAGATGCACAAAGTGGCACATGTTTCTGGAGTCTATTTGCAGCAGCCAAGGCCCTGGAACGTCCATTCTCTCTCTACCTCTTTCTCTCTTAAATAAATAAATGAAAAAAAAAATTTTTTTTAAGTAATTTAGCCAGAGCTGGAGAGATGGCTTAGCGGTTAAGGCGCCTGCCTCCTAAGCCTAAGAACGCTGGTTCCAATCTCCAGCGGTTCCAATCTCCAGGTCCCATATTTAGCCAGATGCAAAGTGATGCAAGGGCGCAATGCCACACTTGACCACAAGGGGGTGCACACATCTGGATTTCGTTCTCAGCAGCTGAGAGACTGCTGGTGCACCCATTCTCTATCTGTGTCCCTCTACCCTCTCTCTCTGTCTCTCTCTCTAAAAATAAAAAATAAAAAAAGTAATTTAGCCAAGTGTGTTAGTGCATGCCTTTAATCCCACCACTCGGGAGGCTGAGGAAGGAGGATCATTGTGAGTTCAAGGCCAGTCTAAGACAGCATAGTAAATTCCAAGTCAGCCTGGGCTAGAGAGAGACCCAACATTGAAAACACAAAAAACCCTGGGGTGGTGGTGCATGCCTTTAATCCCAGTACTCGGGAGGCAAATGTAGGAGGATAGCTCTGAGTTTAAGGCTAGCCTGGAACTACAAAGTGAGATCGAGGTCAGCATGAACTAGAGTGAAAACCTACCACAAAGTAAGTAAATAAATAAATAATAAGCCAGGTGTGGTAATGCATGCCTTGAGTTTGAGGCCAGCCAGATACTATAAAGAGGTCCAAAATAGTTTGGGCTAAAGTGAGACCCTAGCTCAAAAAAACAAGACATGAAAGTAGAAGGAAGGCAAGTTGGGAAGAAGGAAATCAACACAAGTATAAGGGAAACAACAGAGGTAATGGTGAAGAAGGATAGAGAAAGCTAACTTCTTTCATGCAGTTGCAGCTAGATATTGAGGCCCAGAGAGAACCAGGAGATGCCACCTCGCCCTGACACAGGAACTTAACTCTTGGCAGAAATGGAACTGGTGTCTGATCAAGATTGATCTACACCTCTCTTGCTCTCTGATAACTTGGGAACTTCCAGCTGTGGGTAAGTTTTTCCCTCAGCCTGGCCTGAGCTGGCTCGACTGGGCTCAGGCCCAGGCCCAGCTGGGAGGGTCCCCTATTCCTTATTCTCCTCATGGGTTCTTTATCTCCTCCAGCTCCCCACATGGCAGGAGCACCTTCAATTTCCTTTTCTCTTTTCTTTCCATGCTTTTTTCCCCAGTTCCCTATCTGGTCACATTGATTCCTGAGCTACACAAGGCCCACATGGGCTTTTGGGCTCCATATGGTGTACTTCTCTTCTCCCTCCTTTGTTTCTCCTTACCTCTCAGTCTTCCCCTTTCCACATGCCTTTGTAAAAATCTGAATAAAATGTGGTATTTTAAAAATAAAAATTGCCGGGCGTGGTGGCGCACGCCTTTAATCCCAGCACTCGGGAGGCAGAGGTAGGAGGATCGCTGTGAGTTCGAGGCCAGCCTGAGACTACATAGTTAATTCCAGGTCAGCCTGGGCTAAAGTGAGACCCTACCTCGAAAAACCAAATAAAATAAAATATAATAAAATAAAATAAAATAAAAATAAAAATTAACCGGACAAAGACAGATCAAAAAAAGAAAATTAGGGCCTGGAGAGATGGCTTAGTGGTTAAGTGCTTGCCCGTGAAGCCTAAGGATCCCAGTTCAAGGCTCCATTTCCCAGGACCCATGTAAGCCAGATGCACAAGTGGCTGGAGGCTCTGGCACACCCATTCTCCCTCTATCTACCTGCTTCTTCCTCTCTCTGTCTGTCACTCTAGAATAAATAAAAAATAAACAAAAATTAAAAAAAAAAAGAAAGAAAATTATAGACCAATCTCCCTCATGAACATAGATGCAAAAATTCTCAACAAAATACTGGCAAACAGAATACAAGAATATATCAGAAAGATTATTCACCCTGACCAAGTAGGCTTTATCCCAGAGATGCAGGGATGGTTCAACATACGCAAATCCATAAATGTAATACACCATATAAATGGTCTGAAGGACAAAAATCACATGGTCATCTCAATAGATGCAGAAAAGGCATTTGACAAAATCCAACACCCCTTCATGGTGAAAGTATTACAGAAACTGGGAATAGAAGGAACATATCTCAACATAATAAAAGCTATTTATGACAAACCTACAGCTAACATAATTCTAAATGGGGAAAAACTTGAAGCTTTTCCTCTAAATTCAGGAACAAGACAAGGGTGTCCACTTTCCCCACTACTATTTAATATAGTACTGGAAGTCTTAGCCATAGCAATAAGGCAAGAGACACTCATAAAGGGGATACAAATTGGAAGGGAAGAGATCGAATTATCATTATTTGCAGACGATATGATTCTATACATAACAGACCCTAAAGACTCTACCAGCAAACTGTTAGAGCTGATAAACACTTTTAGCAATGTAGCAGGATAAAAAATAAACACACAGAAATCAGTAGCTTTTCTATATACTAACAACAAATGTGCAGAGGATGAAATCAGGGAATATCTCCCATTCACAATTGCCTCAAAAAAAATAAAATACCTTGGAATAAACTTAACCAAGGAAGTGAAGGATCTCTACAATGAGAACTATAAAAATCTCGAGCGACAAATTGCAGAAGACACAAGGAAATGGAAAGACATCCCATGCTCCGGGATTGGAAGAATCAATATTGTGAAAATGTCAATCTTACCAAAAGCAATCTACACATTTAATGCGATCCCCATTAAAATCCCAATAGCATTCTTCACAGAAATAGAAAAAGCAATACTAAAATTCATCTGGAAACGCAAAAAACCTTGAATAGCCAAAACAATTTTACGCAATAAAAATCAGGCAGGTGGTATAACCATACCCAATTTAAAGTTATACTACAAAGCCATAGTAACAAAAACAGCATGGTACTGGCACAAGGACAGACAGGTAGATCAATGGAACAGAATAGAAGACCCAAATATTAATCCAGGCAGCTACAGCTACCTGATATTTGACAAAAATGCCAAAAATATTCATTGGAGAAAAGATAGCCTCTTTAACAAGTGGTGCTGGGAAAACTGGACATCTGTATGTAAAAGGATAAACATAGATCCTTGTCTGTCTCCATGCACAAGAGTCAAGTCCAAATGGATCAGGGACCTTAATATTAGACCTGAAACTCTGAAACTGCTAGAGAAAAAGGTAGGGGAAACTCTTCAACATACTGAAATAGGCAAGGACTTTCTGAATATAACTCCAATTGCTCGGGGAATAAAACCACTAATCAACCACTGGGACCTTATGAAATTACAAAGCTTTTGTACAGCAAAGGACACTGTGAATAGAGCAAAAAGACAACCTACAGAATGGGAGAAAATCTTTGCCAGCTATACATCTGACAGAGGATTAATATCCAGAATATACAAAGAACTCAAAAAACAGAATAATAAGAATTCAAACAACCCAGTTAAAAAATGGGCTATGGAACTAAATAGAGAATTCACGGAAGATGAAATACAGATGGCATATAAACATCTAAAAAAGTGTTCCACATCCTTAGCCATCAGGGAAATGCAAATTAAAACCACTTTGAGATTCCATTTCACTCCTGTCAGAATGGCAACCATCAAGAAAACAAATGACAATAAGTGTTGGCGTGGATGCGGAAAAACAGGAACACTTCTACACTGTTGGTGGGAATGTAAGCTGGTCCAGCCATTGTGGAAATCAGTGTGGAGGTTCTTGAGACAGCTAGAAATAGATTTACCATATGATCCAGCTATAGCACTCCTAGGCATATATCCAGAGGACTCTTCTCACTACCTTAGAGATACTTGCAAAACCATGTTTATTGCTGCTCTATTCACAGTAGCTAGGAAATGGAAACAGCCTAGATGTCCCTCCACAGATGAGTGGATAATAAAGATGTGGTACATTTACACAATGGAGTTCTATTCAGTGGTAAAGAAAAATGAAATTATGAAATTTGCAGGGAAATGGATGGATCTGGAAAGGATTATACTAAGTGAGGAAACCCAGGCTCAGAAAGCCAAACATTACATGTTCTCTCACATATGTGGATCCTAGCTACCAATGTATAGACTTGTGTGTGAACTGGAACCAAAAATAGGTACCAGAAACCAGTAAGCTGGTAAAAGGCTATAAGGGAGGGAGGGAGGAAAGGGAAGGCCTTAAGTGTATGGTAATACACATATGTAAGTAGAACTGACTACAGGGAGAGGAACGGCCTAAGCGAGGCCATGGGAAGAGAATTCATAAAAGAAGGGCAGGGGGAGGGTCAATCTAAACTCAAGATATTGTGAATAAGAAATATGTAAAATTACTTTTTTGAATAAGGGCACGTCTAGAAGCTGTAGACTGTTACTAGAAAATTTTCAGTACCTGGGATGAGTTGTTGGCCAAGGAGGTCCCGGTAGCCTCCAAAACATGAAAGGCTTTTGCCAAAGCCCTTGGTTTCCCTTGAGAAACAGATAGTAAGACCCTCTTGCTGAAGACATCTCTTGCCTGAGAGGCAAGGTCACTGAGAAAGCAAGCTGGTGTGGAGCAGAAAACCTTCTCCCTGTAGACCAGCCAACTGAAAGCTGGAAAAAGCTGCACTGCATACAGCGTATGGGAGACAGAAGCCATCAACAGTGAAAACAGTGGACGCTGAATATTCAAGCTTGGCCAGACAGGCCCAAGGACTGAACGGGTGCAATAGTGGCATGTCTACTCTTGGGGTAACCAACTGCTCCATAACTGGACTGAAGGCCCTCTCTACGGGAGGGAATACATACCTGGTACTAAAAAACCTAAGTAAAAGTCTATGGTAGGTGAGGTCATGAGCCTTAGGGGTATAAGCCTGATCTTGTCTGACTAAATGTATATATTATTCCCACCAAGCTGGTCTGAAAGCACTACACTTAATGTTCATATCCACATATTAACACTACTCTCACTTCTGGTTAGAGAAGCTTCTCTTTTCAGATGGCGATGACCACTGGGATGACCCAAAAGGCAACACAGTGCTGAGAAGGGATGGAGGAGTGCCCAGCACTGAAACACCTGTCACACCCTCCAAGGCTCAGGGACCATTGCGGAAGAGGGGGCGGATAGAATGGAAGAGCCAAAGGAAGGGTATGACCTCTTACAATGCAACTGCCCAGACAGAAATTGTACTCGATATCCATGACCTTGCAGTGCCTAGCAATACCTCCACAAGACCCTCAAAATAGAAGAAAAAGATGATGACATCAAATTAAAAGAGAGACTAATGGAGACAGGGAAGGGATATGATGGAGACTGGAGTTCTAAAGTGGAATGTGGGGAGGGGAGGGAAATATTAGGTGGGTTTTTTTGTATGTAAGTATAAAAGTTGTCAATAAAAAATAATAATTAAAAAAATAAAAAATTAAAATTAAAAAGAGATTGATCTACAGTGCCCCCTGCTGTCCACAGTCTAGCACTACCTAGATAGCTCACTCAAATGGACTGGCTTTGGGATCTGCCCTTCAAATCTACAAACCAGTCAGGTTCCCCTTGCCTATAAAGGTTGCTCCCTTATTCCTGTCACTAGTTACACTCCACTCCACTCAGCTCCTCTCTGCTTTTATGGCTCTGCTTGCCGTTCTTCCCTCGGTCACAGGGATACACGGGACACATGTGCATCTGGGTTTGGGGGAAAGCATAATACAATTTCTTGGGCTAGGAGAACTTTTCTGTTTGCAAATGCTTTATAGTTTGGGGTATCTTCTCACTTTAATTACATGCATGATTTTCCTCTGGTCTCTGAATCTACCACATGACAACTTCCCTTACACTCTAGATCTACCACTTGGAGGCCTCTCACTAGCTGCTACCTGCATAATTTCCTTAAATTGGGGTAACTATGAGTGTAACTCTCTTCATTACTCATTTCTCCTCTGAATTTCTTGATCTCTGCTTTGATATTTTCCTTTTTATTCTTCGTTGAGCCTCACCAATTGCACTCTTAGAAAGCACAAGGCAGACTCTGTGTGTTCCTTCTAAATCTCCTTACACAAGCTCCTAAATTCTATCCTCCACGTGTTTGTGACTCTACTCCAGTCTTTTCTTAAAAGCCTCAATTTCAGCCGGGCGTGGTGGCGCACGCCTTTAATCCCAGCACTCGGGAGGCAGAGGTAGGAGGATCGCCGAGAGTTCGAGGCCACCCTGAGACTACATAGTTAATTCCAGGTCAGCCTGGACCAGAGTGAGACCCTACCTCACAAAAAAAAAAAAAAAAAAAAAGCCTCAATTTCTTTTAAATGGGCTTTATGAACCCCCCCCCCCCACATGCTTGCAACTCTACTCCAGTATTTCCCTAAAAACCTCAGTTTTTCTTAAAAGGAACCTCATATACTATGCAATGTTTTCCACATGATAGTATGTTTCCTACTTCCTATGTGTTCGCAACTCTGCTCCAGCCTTCCTTCCCATATCCCAATCTCCCTTAAATAAAACTCACAATTTGGGATTTCTCCCTAAATATACTTAATAATTCATAATGTATCCATTTTAATTTCAACTTTATCAACTCTTTGTTAAAGGTAGGACAGAACTCAAGCTTGGAGTTCATAAATTTGGGGGACCCTTCATAAAGCCCAAAATCCTGCATCAATGGAAAGTAAATATGAACAAAATTAATAATACAGAGGTATGAAAATGTCACAACAAAATTTGTTATGTATATTTAACATATGCTTAAAATTAAGAAATAAAAGCAGTAATAAAACTACCCCAAGATGAAAATAAATAAATAAATAAATAAATAAATACAGTATGAAAAGATAGCACTTTAAACTAAAAACATTGCCCTCAAAGCCAGGTGCGGTGGCACACGCCTTTATCCCAGCCCTTAGGAGGCAGAGGTAGGTGGATCACCATGAGTTTGAGGCCACCCTGAGACTGTATAGTGAATTTCAGGTCAACCTGGGCTAGAATGAGACCCTACCTCGAAAAACCAAAGAAAAAAAAAAAAGAAAAAAAAAACATCACCCTCAAAATACTGGATACATCAATTATACATTTATGAATGGGGGAGAATCAGCAGGCAGACTTATCTCCACAGAAGTTGTAGTAAGCCTGGAGAGATGGCTTAACAGTTACGGCACTTTCCCACAACGCCAAAGGACCCAGATTCGATTCCCCAGGACCCACATAAGCCAGATACATAAGGTGCATGTGTCTGGAGTTCATTTGCAGCAGCAGGAACCCCTAGCACACTCATTCTCTCTCTCACCCTCACTCCTTCCCACCCCCTGCCTCTTTGTCTCAAATAAATAAATAAAAATAAAATAAAACATTTTTTTAAGTTGTTGTAGTAGTCAAGACATAGGACAAAACAACTGTTACTACTAGACATTCACTTATTTTCTTTAACATAAAAACATCTGTCGGGGCTGGAGAAATGGCTTAGCGGTTAAGGCATTCACCTGCAAAGCAAAAGGATCCTGGTTCCACTCTCTGGGACCCATGTGAGCCAGATGGGGGGGGGGCGCATGCATCTGGAGTTTGTTTGCAGAAGCTGGAGGCTCTACCACGCCCATTCTCTCTCTGTGTGCCTTTCTCTCTCTTAAATAAATAAATAAATAAATAAACAAACAAACAAATAAATAAATAAATATTTTTTTTTAAATCTGTCAAGGGCTGGAGAGATGGGTTAGTGATTAAGGCACCTGCCTGCAAAGCCAAAGGACCTTGGTTCGATTCCCCAGGACCCACGTAATCCAGATGCACAAGGTAGGCATGAGTCTGGAGTTCATTTGCAACAGCTAGAGGCCCTGGTGCACTCATTCTCTCCCTCTCTCTGTCTCTCTCTCTCTGTCTCTCTCTCTCTCTCTGTCTGTCTCTTTCTCTCAAATAAATAAATGAAAATAAAATATTTTTTAAAAATCTGTCAAGAGTTTTCCATATAACTCTTGAAAAATAACAAAAAAAATATTTAATAAACACGTTTAAATACTCATAATCCAGGTCTTCTGGCAGAACAAGCCAATGTGCTGGTTAATCCTGGTCAATCTTTAAGCTAGCTGCCACTATAAAAAAAAAAAAAAAGTCTCCAGGGGAGCCGGGCATGGTGGCTCACATCTTTAATCCCAGCACTCAGGAGGCAGTGGTAGGAAGATCGCCATGAGTTCGAGGCCACCCTGATATGATATAGTGCATTCCAGGTCAGCCTAAGCTAGAGCGAGACCCTACCACGGAAAGTCTCGGACTGGAGAGATGGCTTAGCAGTTAAGGTGCTTGCCTGCAAAGCCAAAGGACCCAGGTTTAATTCCATAGGACACATATAAGCCAGATGCACAAAGTGGTGCACGCATCTGGAGTTTGCAGTGCAATTGGCCCTGGCATACCCATCTTCCCTCCCTCCCTCCCTCCCTCCTTCCCTCTCTCTCTCTGTGTGTGTGTGTGTGTGTGTGTGTGTGTGTCTGTTTCTTTCTCTCTGTCTCAAATAAAAATAAATCTTTTAAAAAAGCCAGGCGTGGTGGCGCACGCCTTTAATCCCAGCACTCGGGAGGCAGAGGTAGGAGGATCGCCGAGAGTTCGAGGCCACCCTGAGACTACATAGTTAATTCCAGGTCAGCCTGGACCAGAGTGAGACCCTACCTCGCAAAACCAAAAACAAAAATAAATAAATAAATAAATCTTTTAAAAACATTTCTCTAATCCACATACAGAGAAGTCCAATGAAAAGGACAATTGATGGGAATGTCATTACTTTCCAGGTACACAGTTTGCTCTCTCAGTTCTACTCTCAGTGCCAAGATTATCAGACTGCAAATTATAAGGTTAGCAAAAGTACTTCTTGCCAAGAAAGGACACCCTTGAGTTAGTGTCATTAAAAGAAGAGTTTCCTTGCTGATGTGGTGGTCTCTACTCAGCCTACCTGTCCAAAGTGAGCAGGGTAGCCCAGCATGTGCATGTACAGTAATTTTGCCACATTTCGACACCGATATGTATTGTCTTCTTCTCTAAACGATGACCGGATTGCAGCACATTCTTTCTGGATCATTTCTCGCTCTTCAGCTTGGGTTCGGGCTGTCCGGATAGTCCGGATCAGCTCCCGCAATCTGATGGGGGCTGGCATCCTCTGGATAAGGGAAGACATTAAATACAGATGTTCACATTTTTTGTTCCCAAAACAATTCACAGAACTTCCCATATAAAATTTTGATTCATTTTTAAGAATTCAAGACTTTCTAAATCCAGCTTAGCTGAAATGAAGCTTGTAAACATCAGCAAAGGTATTACATGTAAATCCTCAACTAACTAAATTTCTGGAAAGACTACAAACAAAATAGTGTTAAGTATTAAATCAAGCAAAATAAGACATAGAAATACTATTATATTTGATGTATGTGATGGCTTATACACATAATCACAACATTAGGGAAGTGAAGACAGGTCAGCCTGGGCTGCATATAGTGAGTTCCAGGCTGGCCTGAACTGCAAAATGAGACCATGTCTCAAAATTTAAAAAAAATTTTTTTTTTCTTTAAAGAGGGCTGCGGTTAAGGCACTTGCCTGCAAAGCCTATGGACCTGATTTTGATTCCCCAGTATCCACATAAAGCCAGATGTACTAAGTGGCACATGCATCTGGAGCTTGTTTGCAGTAGCTAGAGGCCCTGGCAAGCCCATACTGACTCTCTGTGTCTCTTTCTCTCTCTCAAATAAACAAATAAAATTCAAAAAATCCTTTTAAAAAAAAAAAGAGGGTAGGGGAGACTGAGACCAATATGTAAACTCCATAACTAATACCCAAATATCTCAGAAACTTAATATATAACTTTCCTCAATCCTTAAAGCAATATGGAAAGGCCTACGCCTAGCTTCAGGAATGATAAATATGCTCTGTTCTACTGCTGTTAAAACATAGCTTAATAAAATATAAAATTAATATAAGCACAGTCAAGGTTCTCAAATCAACAAAATATGAGAAATTAAAAGAAAGAACTAAGCCGGGTGTGGGGCACACAAGTTTAATCCCAGCACTCGCAGATGTTGGAGGATAGCCATGAATTCAAGGCCACCCTGAGACTACATAGTGAGTTCCAGGTCAGCCTGGGCTAGAGTGAGACCCTACCTCGAAAAACCAAAAATAAATAAATAAATAAAAAATAAAAATAAATAAAAGAACTAATTGTCAGATTAAATAGAAACATTTGTTCAATAAACAGCTTATACTTATCATCTTATATTGAATATATTCTTAAAATGGGATGAAGGGGCAGCTGTACTTCAACAGAGTGCTTATCTAGCATGTGTGAAGCCCTGAGTTTGTTCCCTAGCATTGCATACAACTGGGTGTGGCAATGTACAGCTACAATCCCAGACGGAGGCAGGAGGAGCAGAACTTCTAGTCATCCTTAGTAATACAGAGAATCTGAGGCCAGCCAGGGATGACTACATAAGACCTTGTCTCAAAAAGAAAATTTTTAGCCAGATGTGGTGGCACACACCTTTAATCCCAGCACTCAAGAGGCAGAGGTAGGAGGGTCACTGTGTGTTTGAGGCCACCCTAGGACTACATAGTGAATCCCAGGTCAGCCTAAGCTAGAGTAAGACCCTACAATGAAAAACCAAGAAAAAGAAAAAGAAAAGTTTTAGCTAGGCATGTTGGTGCATGCCTCTAATCCCAGCAGAGATAGGAGGATAGCCAGGAGTTTCAGGCCACTCTGAGACTATATACTGAATTCCAGGTCAGCCTGGGCCAGAGCTACACCCTACCTAGAAAAACCAAAAAAAAAAAAAAAAAAAAAAAAAAAAAAAAAGCCAGCTTTGCTTGATGGCTCACACCTGTGATCCCAGCACTTACAAGGCTGAGGTATGAGAATCACTATGAGTTCAAGCAAACCAACATACAAACATACATGCATGCATACATACATACTAAATAAACAAGATACCGAACAGCTAAATTTAAAGACAGAATTTAAGGACTGATGGAGCAAAATGTAAAGTTTACGATAGACCCACACAATTAATGCTCCATTGGTATTCAATAAAATGGCCAAAATCATTCAATAGGAGAAAGAAAGAGTAGTCTTTTAACAAATGGTATTGGCACGACGGGATTTTTATTTAGGGGAGAAAATTAACCTCAGTTCTCATAAAATACAATACATTAAAAAAAAGTCAACTCAAAATGGATGGCTGACCAGAGGCCGTAATAATCTTACAGTGAACAACAACCAATAGCCCTACTGAAGAGGGCTCACAGGGAAATGGGAATGGAGTGAGGAGACACATGTATAAAACTTATGTTAAAAAAATTAGTTAATGACAGGCGTGGTGGCACACACCTTCAATCCCAGCACTTGGGAGGCAGAAGTAGGAGGATCACTGTGAGTTTGAGGCCACCCTGAGACTACATAGCAAATTCCAGGTCAGCATGGACTAGAGTGAAAACCTACCTCAAAAAACAGTAATAATAATAATAAATTATTTTAAAAATGGATGACTGACAACATCAGGACTAAAATCGAAAACTCTTCCAAAGAAAACATGAGAGAAGGGGCTGGAGAGATGGCTCAGCAGATAAAACACTTGCCTGCAGAGCCTAACAACCCAACAACCTGGGTTCGATCCACCAGTAAAGCCAGATGCGAAAAAATGGAACATGCATCTGGACTTCATTTGCAGTGGCAGAAGGCCCTGGTGTACCCATTCTCTCATAAAAATACGTTAGCTGGGCATGGTTGAGCATAGCTTTAATCCCAGCATTTGGGAGGCAGAGGTAAGAAGATTGCTGTGAGTACAAGGCCATCCTGAGACTACATAATGAATTCCAGGTTAGCCTGGGCTATAGTGAGACCCTACCTCCAAAAAACCAAAGGGAACAAAAAAAGAATATATAATTTTTGCAACTCAATACTAAGGTAATTTTATATTTAAATAGTAATATATTTAAGTAGACTTTTTTTCTTTTTTTTTAAAATAGACTTTTTGAAAGATACATAGGGGCTATGGATATATTCAGATCATAACAGTGCTTGCCCAACATACAGGAAGCCCTGGGTTCAATACCAGCACAGCATAAAACTGAGCATAGTGGCCTATGCCTGTAATCCTAGCACAAGTATCAGAACTTCGAGGGTAATCTGGATACTATGAGAATCTATCTCAAAGAAAAGAAAAGGGGTTGGACAGACGGCTCAGTGTGTAAAGGCACTTGCTTGCAAAGCCTGACAGCTCAGGTTCAATTCCCCAGCACCTACATAAAGACAGATGCACAAAGTGGCCCATACTCTCTGTCTCTCCTTCTCTCTCTCTCTCTCAAAAAATAAAATAAAATAAAATAAATAAAATAAAATAACATAAAATAAAAATGTTTTTAAAACCAAGGAAGAGAAAGACAGCACAAAGTTTCAATAAATAAGGCGTTTAAATCCTCCAAATATAAAAGCTAAGTTAATTAAGGATAAACTTAAAAGAGACTTGTTTTTCTTTTTTCCATTTTTTTTCAAGCTAGGGTCTCACTCTAGCCCAGGCTGACCTGGAATTAACTATGTAGTCTCAGGCTGGCCTTGAATTCATGGTGATCCTCTGCCTCCCAAGTGCTGGGATTAAAGGCATGTACCACCACATCCGTCTACCATATTTTTTCTTTCACAGTTTTTTTCTTTCATATTTCTAGTTAGAAATGCCACTGGCTTGAGAATAATACATTTAACAGTAAGCAAAATTGGTATGTTGTATTTGTAGTAACACAACAGACTATAATGAAGAAAAGCATAATAAATCAGGCATGGTGGCTAATACCTTTACTCCCAGCACTGGGGAGGCAGAGGTAGGAGGATCGCTGAGAGTTCAAGGCCACCCTGAGACTACATAGTGAATTCCAGGTCAGCCTGAGCTAGAGTGAGACCCTATCTCAAAAAAAAAAAAAAAAAAGCATAATGCTAATACAACTCTTTTTTTTTAATATATTTTATTTTTTATTTATTTACCTGAGAGAGAGATAGATACAGAAATAGGCAGTTAGAGAGAGAGAGAGAGTGAGTGCGCCAGGGCCTCCAGCCACTGCAAACGAACTCCAGATGCGTGCGACCCCTTGTGCATCTGGCTTACGTGGGTCCTGGAGAAGCAAGCCTCGAACCAGGGTCCTTAGGCTTCACAGGCAAGCGTTTAACCGCTAAGCCATCTCTCCAGCCCCTAATACAACTCTTAATAACCAAGAACTAAATGTAAAATCAACTTTTGACTATTCAAAATCTAATGAGTTAACTTTCTTTTTGTTTAAACATTTTTATTTATTTCAGAGTGTGAGAGGATCAGAAAGCAGATAGAAAGAGAAAGAATGGGCATGCCAGGGTCTCTAGTTAGCTACCACAAACAAATTCCAGACACATGTGCCACCTTGTACATCTGGAATTGCATGGGTACTGGGGAATTGAACTCTGGTCCTTAGGCTTTGCAGGCAAGTGCCTTAACTGCATCTCTCCAAACCAGTGTGTTACTTTCAAAAAGAATTTGATTTTGTGAAGGGGAAAGCGAGGGAGGAAAGGAAATTATCATGGTTTATTGTCTATAATTATGGAAGATGTCAATTTTAAAAAGTTAAAAAAAATAATTTTATTTACCATTAGCCCTGATTTGGTTCACAGAGTAAAACAAGTTTATGGTAACTAAAATAAATCAAAACCAAATGGAGTTTAGCATTGGTGGCTCAAGCCGATAACCCAGCACTAGGTAGGCTGAGGCAAAAAGATCACCATAGATTTGAGGACTGTCTCAAAAATCAAACACAAAAAAAAAATCAAAAACAATTCAGCTTGGCTAGAGTGAGACCCTACCTCGAAAAAAATAAAATAAAATAAAAACATACATACAAATGGAAGGTCTAGGGTTATAGCCTAGTATGTACAATGCTCTGGATTCAAACCACAGCACCACAAAAGGAGGTGGTTAAGGACTCTGCTAGAAAAAAAATGTTTCTACAAACACCTCAATAATTCTACAAAGCAAACAAAAATACTGTTAGAAAAAACTTAACTCTAGTCTGAAAACACATAATCGAGCAGAAAAAAAGTCCTAAGAGTATAAGCTAGCTGACAGAAAAACAAGTTTCTGGCATAAAGCCTTTAATGGAAGAAATTGTGTAGAAATTGTGTGTTAGTTACTGGCTTGACTCACTTCTTGTGATTCAACATTCTTCCTCCAATAGTAGGATATCTATGGCTTCCATAAAAGCAGCAATATTTTTTCCTTGAGCTGTTACAACTCACTACTACTTGATATCTTTACATAACACAATAAAATATTTTAATAGGTGTAGATTTAAAAACATTAACTGGACATATGTAAGAAGATACATTCCAAAATCAAAACCAAACAGATTCTGGCTCCAGGAAGGATGAGTAAGCACACTGCTCTGTTTGCCATCCTCCTAAACACAACTGTAGGTCTGGACAGAAAGCCTGCCTGCCACAGCTCGCTGGGGTCTCCCCAAAGTAAATGACAGTACACAAACTGGACAATGCAGAATTTTAAGTTACTCTAAACTGGCAAGGGGTTATCATTTTTCCTCCAGTTTTGTCTAGCCTGGACTGAAAAGCAGCCCAAAACCCAAAAGAGTTCACAAGATACAGAGAAAAGGAAGTCTACAAAAAGGAGACCTAGGGCTGGAGAGATGGCTTAGTGGTTAAGCCAGTTCAAGGCTTGATTCTCCAGGACCCATGTAAGCCAGATGGACAAGGGGGCGCACGCACCTGGAGTTCGTTTGCAGTGGCTGGAGGCCCTGGCGCGCCTATTCTCTCCCTCTCTCTCTCTCTCTCTCTCCCTGCCTATTTCTGTATCTCTCTCTCTCAAATAAATAAATAAAATATTTTTAAAAAGGAAGGAGACCTAGAAGGAAGGCCAAGGACAACAAGGGAAATTCTCTTTTGGCTTTTTGTTTTTCCCCCTCCTTCTCTCCAACTCCATTCCTACATAATACTGAAACAGCAGTCGGAAGACAGGAAGCAAAGGCAACAACAGCAGGTTAGCAAATAAAAACTGGGTAGGGGGGTGGGTGAGAAGAACTCTTTTCTCTGACCAATGGTTGTGATCCCAAGAATATTAAGATATGCCACTCTCCTCCTTTCTCTATCTGCACAAGACAAAGTCACCACAAAACAGAACAGCTCTGTCTAGAAAACAACAACCAGCAGAATATATCTGCTTCTCAATTTTACACAGAATATTCACCAAGACACATCTTGCCAAGTCATAAAAGAAAAAAATTAAATGAATAGACATCGTACAAAGTATAAAATTTCACTATAATGGAATTAAAACAGTAATCAATACATAGCTGGTAAGTAAAAACAAATCTCCCAAAAACTTGGAAATTAAACAGTACATTCCAAAGAATTAGTCAAAGAAGAAATACCTCAGGAAATTAACATGCTCTAAAGCCATGTCTAGAAGGAAATATACAGCACTTAATGCTTACATCAGAAAAAAAAAAATGAAACAATTCAAGTTAATAACCAAGGATTCCACCTTAAGAAACTAAGAAAAAGGGTAGACTGGGCATGGTGGTAGACACCTTTAACCCTAGCACTTGGGAGGCAGAGGTAGGTAGGAGGATCATTGTGAGTTCAAGGCCACCCTGAGACTACATCGTGAATTCCAGGTCAACCTGGGCTAGAGTGAGACCTAACCATGAAAAACCAAAAAAAGAAAAAAGAAAGAAAAGGAAAGGAAAGAAAAGGAAAGGAAAGGAAAGGAAAGGAAAGGAAAGGAAAGGAAAGGAAAGGAAAGGAAAAAAAAAAGAGAGCAGGGAGTGGTGGCGCACACCTTTAATCCCAGCACTCAGGAGGCAGAGGTAGGAGGATCACGGTGAGTTCAAGGCCACCCTGAGACTACATAGTTAATTCTAGGTCAGCCTGGGCCAGAGCGAGACCCTACCTCAAAAAGAAGAAAGAAAAGAAAAGAAAAGAAAAGAAAAGAAAAGAAAAGAAAAGAAAAGAAAAGAAAAGAGAAGAGAAAAAGAAAGAAAAAAGAAAAAGAAAGAAAAGAAGGCTATCTATTGGGCTAGCCTCAAAAAAAAAAAATTAAAAAAGAATGGAAAAGTAGGGTGTGTTGCACGCCTTTAATCCCAGCATTTGGGAAGCAGAGGTGGGATGATTGCTTTGCGTTCAAGGCCAGCCTGAGGCTACATAGTGAATTCCAGGACAACCTTAGCTAGAGTGAGACCATACCTAGCACTCAGAAGGCAGAGGTAGGAGCATTGCTGTAAGTTCCATTTCAGCCTGGGCTAGAGTGAGACCCTATCTCAGAAAAAAAAAAAAAAAAAAAGTAGAAATGAATTAAATAAGAAGCCAAACAAACAGTCTGGGGATGTAGCTTAATGGGTAGAGTACCTGTCTAACATGCACAAAGACCTGAGTTAGATGCCCAGCACTGCATAAATCCTGGCATTAGGCATGATGGCCCACACCTGTAACCCAAATAGTTTGGAAGTGAAGACAGGAGGATCTGGAGTTCAATATCATCCTCAGCTACATAGGGAGTTGCATGCCAACATGGGGCTACAAGCAAAATATCTTAAATAAAACAGACTAGCAAACCAGTATTCCTAATCCCATGACTGTAAAGGCTAAGGTAACAGGTGGTGAGATCAAAGACAGCCCGGGCTACAAAGCAAGACCATGTCTAAATAAATGAATAACCCAAGAATAAGGCACAGTGGTGTATACCTGTAATCACACCTTCTAGGAAGGCTGAGATGATAGCCTTCCTAGATAAACACCTGAGCTCAGGAGTTTGAGGCCATCCTGAAAAGCAATAAGCCAATTACATACATACATACATACATACATACATACATACATACATCATACACACATGCATACATACAATACTAAACTCTTCAATAAAAGGTGGTACTAAAGGTGACATAACCTGAAAGACAAGTCATTTTCTATATCAAAAATGGAGATTAGCAGGGCGTGGTGGCACACGCCTTTAATCCCAGCACTAGGGAGGCAGAGGTAAGAGGATCGCTGTGAGTTCGAGGTTACCCTGAGATTACATAGTGAATTCCAGGTCAGCCTGGGCTACAGTGAAACCCTATCTCAAAAAACAAAAGACAAACCAAAAAAAAGGCAGATTATTATTTAAAAAGGGGGTTTATTGTCTGTAATTATGGAAATTGCCAATAAAAATATTTTTTAAAAATGAGGATAGAGGCTGGAGAAAATGGCTTAGTGGTTAAGGCATTTGCCTGCGAAGCCAAACGATGCTGGTTTGATTCTCCAGGACCCAGGACCCACATAAGACAGATAGATGCACAAGGGGCACATGCATCTGGAGTTCACTTGCAGTGGCTAGAGGCCCTGGTGTGCCCATTCTCTCTCAGTCTGCCTCTCTTCTATCTCTCTTTCTGCTTGCAAATAAATAAATAAAATTTTTAAAAAGTAACGGCATGCGCCACAACACCCACCTTTACTTTAAAAAAAAAAATGGAGATTAGGCCAAGCATGGTGGCACACGCCTTAATCAGGAGGCTGAGGCAGGAGGATCACTGTGAGTTCGAGAGGCCAGCCTGAGACCCTACCTCGAAAAAATGGAGATTAAGCCAGGCATACAGGCACATGCGTTTAATTCCAGCACTCGGGACACAGAGGCAGGAGGATCACCATGAGTGTAAGGCCAGCCTGGGCTACAGAGTGAATTCTAGGCCAACCTAGGCCAAAATGAGATCCTACCTCAAAAAAAAAAAAAAAAAAAAAAAGCGAGGCTGAGGAGATGGCATAGCAGTTAAAGGAGCTTGCTTGCAAAACCTGATGGCCCTGTGTTTCAATCACGAAAAGCCCAATGCACAAAGTGGTGCATGCATCTGAGTCCATTTGCAGTGGTAGGAGGCCCTGGCACACCAATTCTCTCTCATGCTCTCCTGTGTGTGTGTGTGTGTGTGTGTGTGTTTCCTTGCAAATAAATAAAAGCATTCTTAGGGTTGGAAAGATTGCTCAGTGGTTAAGGCACCTGCCTGCAAAAGCTAACAACCTGGGTTCAATTCCTCAGTACCCACATAAAGCCAGATGCGCAAAGTGGTGCATGTGTGGAGTTCATTTGCTGGCGGCCCTGGCACACCTATTCTCTTTGTCTTGCTTCTATCTCTCTCTGCTTTTATACATACATACATACATACATACATACATACATACATACATACACACACACACACACACACAGAATTTAAAAAAATAAATCAGACATAGAACCTTTAAGAAATGGAAGACTAGATCTGAACCACAGAGGTGTCAGGATGTCTAGGGGAGATAGGGGGTGAGAATGGGCATGCCAGGGCCTCTAGCCACTGCAAACAAACTCCAGATGCATGCACCGCTATGTGTATCTGGCTTATGTGGAACGTGGAAAATCTAACCCAGGTCCTTAGGCTTCCCAGGCATGTGCCTTACCACTAAGCCATCTCTCCAGCCCTAAAAATGTTTTTTAACAAAAATAGTTTCTTTTTTAAATAGTTGCAAGCAGAGAGAACAGAAGAGAGACCAAATAGGTACACTAGGGCCTTCATCTGCTGTAAACTAATATCAGATGCATGCACCATCTTGTGCATCTGGCTTTATGTGAGCACTCAGGTCCTTAGGCTTTACAGACAAGTACCTTAACCACTAAGCCATCTCTCTAGCCCACAGAGTTTTTGATTGGCTTACTGAAAGATGGTACCCTCCACTCAAGTCAAAAACATTCCCGGGTGTGGTGGGGCACACTTTTAATCCCAGCACTTGGGAGGCAGAGGTAAGAGGATCTCCATGATTTCGAGGCCACCCTGAGACTACATAGTAAATTCTAGGTCAGCCTGGGCTAGAGTGAGACCCTACCTCAAAAAGAACAAGGAGGAGGAGGAGGAGAAGAAAACCTATTACACCTTTTAGACTTAACAGGTAAAATGAGACCAAACAGGTATGCAACACTATATATTCAGAAAAGAACAAAGATAAGTCTTAGGAAGTTGCAGTTTTTATTTTTACACTAGATATATAAGAAAGTCTGTTGTGAATGCTCAGCTATATCCAGCATTGAAAGGGAGAACAAGTATCTATCAAAAGTACTTAAGGGAGTGAGGCCCACCACATGAACAAACCATTGGAGCTAAAAGCAACTATAGTAAAGAAAACTGCTCAGGTACAGAACTGGAGTTAGTTGGCCAAATTCGTCACCTAAACTCCCTACTCTTCCAGTAATAAATCTTAGGGACTGGAGAGATGCCTAGACATTAAGGCACTTGGCTGTGAAGCTTAAAGACCTAGGTTCGATTCCGTAGAACCCACATAAACCAGATGCACAAAGTGGCATATGTGTCTGGAATTTGTTTGCAGAGGCTAGAGGCCCTGGCGCACCCATTCTGTCTGTCTGCCTCCTTCCTCCCCCGCCCCACCTCCCTCTCTTCCACTCCTCAAATAAATAAATAAAAATTAAAAAATAAAAATAAAAAAGTATGCCGGGCGTGGTGGCACATGCCTTTAATCCGAGCACTCAGGAGGCAGAGGTAGGAGGATCACCGTGAGTTCAAGGTCACCCTCAGACTACACAGTAAATTCCAGGTCAGCCTGAACTAAAGTGAAACCCTACCTTGAAAAACCAAAGATAAAATAAAATAAAAATAAAAAAGTAAAAAAGAAAAGACAAATTTCTTAAAGCTTTTAAATACCTTCTCTTTTTTGGTATATATGAGTATGTGCATGTATTCATGTGTGTCAATGGTGGTATACACATGCCACCACAGTGTGTGTGATCACAGGACAACAGTCCTCGTCTTCCAACTTTTTAGAGAAGGGGTTATTGTTATTTATAGTCGCATTTATTAGGCTAGCTGGCCAGCAAGCTTCCTTGAGATTCTAATCTCTGCTTCTCTTCTCACTGTAAGCACACTGGGATTTCAGATAGCCATCAGAGTATCCATGTTTAAAGTGGGTTCTAGGGATCTAAACTAAGGTCCTCATGCTTCAACAGCAAGTACTTTGTCTACTGTCTCCAGCCCTCAGATACCTACTATGAAAAGCAGATTAAGGCCAGGAATGGGGTGCATGCCTTTAATCCCAACACTTGGGAGGCCAAGGTAGGAGGATTGCAGTGAGTTCGAGGCCAGCCTAGAACTAGAGTGAGGTCTAGGTCAGCCTGGGCTAGAGTGAAACTCTTCCTCAAAAAAAAAAAAAAAAAAAAAGTAGAGAATAAACCCAAAAATTGGCATCAATATGAGGATCATTTAAATCCACTTCAAAATGAGAAGGGAAGTGTAAAAAATATGACTCTGAAATTTGCCTGTCATGAAAGTGATCTTTTTCCTCCTTGTTTAATTCCATGAATTCCCTTATCTCACTGATGAAGTAATTGTTAAGAAAACAAACATGTATTGAATAGATGTCCACTGAACCTTCTGTATGCCAGACATTCAAACAAGTACTGAGACCAATAAGGTCATCATCTTTATCCTTAAGAACACAAACGTCAAGATGGGCATATGCCTGTAATCCCAGCTCTTGGAGGCAGAAGCCAGAAGATCATGGGTTAGCCTAGGCTTTGAGACTGTCTCAAAAAAAAAAAGTAAAATTCTAGGGAAGAAAATAAAATTTTATAATTCTGGACATGATAAAAAATAAACTTTGACAGAGATAAAAATTTCCACTTGTGATAAATCAATTTTTAATGCAGCCAAACTAATATATTTAGATCTATATTATTTTGTGAAATTAAGTGCTTTTTCAACCAACCCAACAACTACAAAATGCCAAGATCTCTAGTATAACAAAAGTCCACAATCTCTCATCTAAAACCTTTAGTGAATTCATGGATTTCCAAGTTTTACATGAAGCAGCACATAGACTACATATTCTAACTTGCCATGTCTGCCATAGTAACCAGTTACTAAATGGTAGTTCTGTAGCAACACATATGAATCTTCACATTGAGAGATATAAAAATTAGAAACAAATTCATGCCTGGTCAGGTCAGATCTTTAACACAGAAAGAATTATGAAAAACTGTTCATTTTTAGTGTTGGTTTGTTTGTTTGCTTTGAAGGGGGAAAGGTTTGTTGCTTTTGCTTTTGTATTTCATAGTTAAGACAAGAAATTGTGGACTGAGAACTAAAAATGATAACCTTGGAATGAGTTACCTGAGCTTGAATCCTAGCTCCACCACTTATTAGCTGTGTGTCCTTGAGTAAATGACTTAAACTCTCACATCTTCAGTTTCCTCATCTGTAAAATGTGGAAAAAGGACCTCTCTCAAAGGGTTATTACAAGAATTCAATATAACACTCATAAAACAAACATGAAAAGAACATAACCTAGCCTAGCATGGTGGCTGAAACCATGTTCATTCAGACGTCTTAGGCAGGAGGACGATAAAGTTCAAAGCCAGACAGTTACATAGTGAGTTCCAGAACAACCTACTACAATGGTGAGACCCTGTCCCAAAAAAAAAAAAAAAAATCACACTCTTTACAAATAGAACAGTGGATACAGAAGGAAATAAATATATGTGTAGCAAAGATAAAGATCGAACCCAACAAAGTAGCATATCTGTGAGGGAAGAGATATATGATATACTTAGGGACAGCATGAAATACACGGTATTGGTAATGCTCTTTCATAGAACAGTAAGTAAATAAATGTTTATTATTATTCACCATTTTGGTTTTTGGAGGTAGGGTCTCACTCTAGGCCAGGCTGACCTGGAATTCACTATGTAGTCTCAAGGTGGCCTTGAACTCATGGCAATTCTCCTACCTCTGCCTCCCAAGTGCTGGGATTAAAGGAGTGCACCACCACGCCCGGCTCACCATATGTTTTATGTTTGAAATATTTCATATTAAAAGTTAAATTCAGATGCTAGAGATATAGCTTAGGTGGTACAGTGCTTGCCTAGCATAGACAAGGCCCTGAGATCAATTGCCACTACCAAAAAAAAAAATGGAATACGAGCTGGGTATGGTGGCACTCAGAGGCTGGTAGAAGGATGAGCTCAAAGCTAGCCTGATCTAAAGTGAGACCCTGCCTTGAAAAATAAAACAAAAAAATTAAATTCAAATACATCTATTTCATATAGCAAATACTGTGGACTACATAATCTGAAAATTATAGCCTACTTGCTTTTGTTAAGAATTTCTCCTTTATCCTTTAAAAAAATTTTTTTTTAATTTGTGAGCAGAGAGAGTGAAAGATGGGCATGCCAGGGCCTTCTGCCTCTGCAAACAAAATCCAGATGTACATCTGGCTTTACATGGGTACTGGGGAATTAAACCTGGGCCAGCATGTAAGTATCTTTTACCACTGAGCCATCTTCCTAGCCAGCCTTTTTATTTTTGTTTGTTTTTAGAGTCAGTGTTTCATGTAGCCTAGGCTAACCTCAAACTTGCTATGTAGTTAAACTGGCCTTGAACTCCTGCTCCTCCTACCTCTTTACCCCTATCCCCCACCCTTCACCTCTATCCTCTATTGCTGGGATTACAGGCATGTACCACTACTCCTGGCTTTATCAAAATACAAAAAAAATAAAATAAAAAAACTGTCAAGAAGTTGGTTGTTTAGCTCAGTGATAGAGCATATGCCTAGCATGCACAAAGCCCTGGGTTTTTTCAGCATCAAAAATAAAATAAAAGGCTGGGCGTGGTGGCTCATGCCTTTAATCCCAGCACCCGGGAGGCGGAGGTAGGAGGATCACTGTGAGTTCGAGGCCACCCTGAGACTAAATAGTTAATTCCAGGTCAGCCTGGACCAGAGTGAGACCCTACCTCAAAAAACCAAAAAAAATAAAATAAAATAAATTGCTTAAAATATGTCAGTTTAAATGTCTATCATAAGTAATCACAAACTCCTTTTGTTAAAGAAGGTATAAATGCATGACAATGACAACATAACTGAGAATCTGAAAGTGTGTATATATATTTGTTTGTTTGTTTGTTTTGTTTTATTTTTTGAGGTAGGGTCTCACTCTGGCCCAGGCTGACCTGGAATTCACTCTGTAGTCTCAGGGTGGCCTCAAACTCAGGGCAATCCTCCTACCTCTGCCTCCCGAGTGCTGGGATTAAAGGCATGCACCACTATGCCCGGCTGAAAGTGTATTTTTATTATCTTAAATAGCCAATACAATTTCTCATTTACACTATTTGAGAGCAGAAACTAAAAATTAAATAATTAGATGGGGGGGGAGCAGAATGGGACCAGAAGACAGATACTATTTTATTTAAAAAGTACACTAATAGCCGGAAATGGTGGCTCAAGTCTAATTCCAGAACTCAGAGGAGGCTGAAGCAAGACATTCATATCAAGTTCAAGGCCAGCCTAGGTTAGAGACCTTGTCTCAAAAAAACACAAAAAAGAGCCAGGCGTGGTGGCGCATGCCTTTAATCCCAGCACTTAGGAGGCAGAGGTAGGAGGATTGC
This sequence comes from Orientallactaga sibirica, assembly GCA_036365145.1. Taxonomy (NCBI): domain Eukaryota; kingdom Metazoa; phylum Chordata; class Mammalia; order Rodentia; family Dipodidae; genus Orientallactaga; species Orientallactaga sibirica. The sequence continues at coordinate 1,953,647 of JAEOAD010000017.1, forward strand.
CGTGAGTTCAAGGCCACCGTGAGACTACATAGTTTATTCCAGGTCAGCCTGGACCACAGTGAAACCCTACCTTCAAAAACCAAAAAACAAAAACAAAAAAGGGGATGGAGAGATAGCTTAGCGGTTAAGGTGCATGCCTGCGAAGCTTAAGGACCCAGCTTCAATTCTCCAGGTCCCAGGTAAGCCAGATGCACATGATGGCTCATGCATTTGGAGTTCATTTGCAGTGGCTAGAGGCCCTAGCACACCCAATTCCTCCCCCTTTCTCTCTCTCTAATGTAAAAAAAAAATCTTTAGCTGGGCATGGTGGCACATGCCTTTAATCCCAGGCACTTGGGAGACAGAAGTAGGAAGATCGACATGAGTTCAAAGCTATCCTGAGACTATCAAGTGAATTCTAGGTCAGCTTGGACTAGAGCAAGACCCTACCCAGAAAAACAAAAAACACAAAAACCCATAAAAAGGACACAGTTAAGGCTGGGTGTGGTGGCACACGCCTTTAATCCCAGCACTCAGGAGGCAGAAGTAGGAGGATCACCATGAGTTCGAGGCCACCCTGAGACTACATAATGAATTCCAGGTCAGCCTGAGCTAGAGTGAGACCCTACCTCAAACCCGCTCCCCCCCCCCCGGCCAAAAAAAAAGACACAGTTAAAAATGTCCCCAGGTATGGTGGTGCATGTCTTTAGTCTAAGTACTCAGGATAATGAGGTGTGAGGCCAGACTGGGGCTATACAGAGTTCCTGGTAGAATGAGACCCTGACTGAAAACACACACACACACAGAAAAAAAAAAAAAAAGTTATCCAAAGTGGTGAGGAACAAACACATAGAAAAAAAAAGTCCCAAAACTCAACGAAAAAGCAAAAACAAATAAAAACTTTCATAGCAGAAAGAATATTTCAAAAACACAGTCTGAAGTTTACTTAGTATGCTAGCAAAACAAAAACAAAAAAATCAATGTCTAACATCCTAAGAGCACCAATAAATTACAAACAGTTACACAACAGTTTTATAACAAAACCTTAATTCACAAAGAATGAGCTAAACTAAGATGAACACTTATCATAGAGGGAAACACCTAAATATAAAATTAAAAGTATGCAATAATCAACTTACAAAACTCGTGTAAACTCAGGTACTATCTACCTTTATTAATTTAAGTACCTGGTTCAACAAAGACGGGAAAAGCTCTACTGAAGTCTACTATAATTGTATTTCCATCTATTTTTCTATTTATAGTTAATAACATACATCTAGCATTTCAATGTTTACATTTAGTTTTATTCAATGACTGAGTGTTCTATGTCATATTTATTGTAGATTATACACTTTATCAAAAACATAATGTTCCGAGCTGGAGAAATGGCTTAAAGGTTAAGGCACTTGCCTGCAAAGCCAAAGGACCCAGGTTCAATTCCCCAGGACCCACATAAACCAGATGCACAAGATGGCACATGCATCTGGAGTTCACTTGCAGCTACTGAAAGCCCTGTTGCACCCATTCTCTCCCTCCTGCTATCTGCCTCTTTCTCCTCTCTCTCTCAAAAATAAAATTGTTTTATTTTATTTTTTGGTTTTTCAAGGCAGGGTCTCACTCTAGCTCAGGCTGACCTGGAATTCATTATGCAGTCTCAAGGTGGCCTTGAACTCACTGTGATCCTCCTACCTTGGCCTCCCGAGTGCTGGGATTAAAGGAGTGTGCCACCACACCTGGATAAAAATAAAATATTTTTTTTTTGTGGGGGGAGGGTTTCAAGGTAGGGTCTCACTCTAGCCTAGGCAGACCTGGAATTCACTTTGTAGTCTCAGGGTGGCCTCGAACTCACAGTGATCCTCCTACCTCTGCCTACCAAGTGCTGGGATTAAAGGAATGCACAACCATGCCCCGCAATAAAATAATTTTAAATAAAATATATGGTATACATAAATGTTCTTCTTAGTACTGTTTTTAGAAACTAAAAAAGCAAAAAAAAATACACAAAATTAAGTCAGATTTGTTATAGAGAAGCACGTATTTCAATATTGCATACTAATTGTTACGTAATAATAAAGGAACCACCGAAAAAAAAGGAAGTATACAGGGCTGGAGAGATGTCACAGTGGTTAAGGTGCTTGCCTGCAAAGTCTAAGGACCCGAGTTTGATTCCCCAATACCCACTAAATGGCACATGCATCTTCAGTTTGTTTGCAGTGGCAGGAATCCCTGGTGCACCCATATTCACTCTCTCATGTCTGCCTCTTTCTCTCTCTCTCAAATAAATAAATAAAATTTTAAGAAATTTAAAATATCATTAAATCGAAGTATGGGGGCTGAAGAGATGGCTAAGTAGTTAAGCGCTTGCCTGTGAAGCCTAAGAACCCCAGTTCGAGGCTCAATTCCCCAGGACCCACGTAAGCCAGATACACATGGTGGAGCATACATCTGGAGTTCGTTTGCAGTGGCTAGAGGTCCTGGCACACCCATTCTCTCTCTCTCTCTGTCTGTTGCTAATAAATAAATAAAAATTAAAAAAAATTAAAAAGGAAGTACGCAATCTATTTTATTTTATTTTAATTTAGTTTATTGGAGACAGAGTCTCATGTAGCCCAGACTGGACTAAAACTCTTTAAAACTAAGGATGACCTTGAACTCCTGATCCTCCTGTCTCTACCTCTCAAATCTTGGGATTACGGGCATGTGAGATTACAATCTTTTGTGAATGATTTTATTTGATTCAGGGATCTAACTTAGGGCTTCATGCATGTGAGGTAAGTACTCACTATACTAGTCCCCAGCCCATAAAAACTTTTTTTTTTGAGCCAGGCATGGTGGCACGCAATGTTAATCCCAGCACATGGGAGCCTGAGGTAGAAGAATTGCTGTGAATTCGAGGTCAGCCTGAACTAGAGTTCCAGGTCGGCCTGTACTAGAGTGAGACGCTTTATCATAAAAAAAAAGATTTTATCTATGTTTGGATTTTCCTAAAATTTAACCTCTCAATGAAGAAAAACATTTTCTAAGTATCATTCTCAAGCCATGATTACCTTTTCTCCCCTGTGAAATGCTTCTCATGCAAATCTAAGTTCCCCAAGGGTAGATCTATCTGGATGCTCACGCTTACCTGTACAAACTCAATAAATACTATATTCATTGAATCCCAAATGCTAAAATAGTCTTATCTAAAGAAAATGTGTCTACCCTTTCCAAAGCACACAAAGTGAAGACACACTGGCTGTTCAACTTCAGGAAAGGGCAGTCAGGACTCAGCTCATGCCTCTATTCTTCCCCACCCATGTAACTTTCTCCCAGAATCAGAATTTATGACCTACTGTGAACTCTTAGCTAATGACAATCAACAGTCAAGAACACAAAGCAAAAAGCTGGGGTTCCTGCTGCTGAAAGGTCATCAGTCCCCTCAACCGAAAGACATTTGACCTCTAAGTCTAAAATGAAATCGTAAATTAAAACCCACTTTTCAACATAAAAACGACCACCTTTTCTTTTTTAAAAAAAGACTGAAGGGCTGGAGAGAGATGGCTCAGTGATTAAGGCACTTGCCTGAAAAACCTAAGGATCTGAGTTTGATTACCCAGTATCCACATAACTTCGGATGTACAAGGTGGCACATGTGTCTTGAGTTCGTTTGCAGTAGCTAACGACCCTGGTGTGCCCATTCTCTTTCTATCTGCCCCCCCCTTCATAAATAAATAAGTGTGTGTACATTTTTTTTAAACTGAAAGCCAGGAGTGGGGGAGCATGCCTTTAATCCCAGCACTGGGGAGGCAGAGGTAGGAGAATGGTTGTGAGTTCAAGGCCACCCTGAGACTACAGAGTGAATTCCAGGTTAGCCTAAGCTAAAGTGAGACCCTACCTTGGAAAAAAGAAAAAAAAAAAAAACACAGAAAAGATTCAAGTAAAGGAATTAGATTTCAATATACTTTGTCACTGATGGCAGGAAATGTAAATTAACTCTAAGCAAAACCCACCATGCTCTCCCTATGGCCTATACGCTTATGTGTCATTTAGAACCCCTATGCAACATTTTTGTTTTATATATATAACTAAATTGGTGTAATGCATTCACAAACTACAAAATACTATAATTAGAATGTGACACTAAGAAAGCTTAAAACCAGCAGGGCACAGTGTCTCACACCTATAATCCTAGCAGGAGGATTACTGCAAATTGGAGGACAGCCTGAGATAGAAAACCTGTAAAAAAAAAAAAAAAAAAAGAAGCTTAAACCATTATGCTTCAATCAATTTTTCCTTTTTAATTTATCTTTTTGAGTTTTAGTGGGGTTTTTAGTAATGGGGAGTGAAGTACGGAGGGTACATACCTACCTATTTCCTCAATGTGAAGAAATGTGTTCAGAGAAGGGAAATAAGTCTACAGAGTAAAGAGATCAGTGTTAGAACATTTCTGTTTGATTAAGAGCTTAAATCTGAAGAAAAATATTTTAGTCAGTAGAGAGGGAAGCATCTTTGAGGCACAGGGTTCTCAGTTCGTTCATCAGGTTTCTAACAATCTCAGTGTCACAACACTCAAAATATATGTTCTACATTCAGGCTCATGGTGCAATTTTCTAATTATTAATCACTTTCTCCAGTACTAAAACTCCCAAGTACCTCCATACAAGGAACAATGTACCACAGCACATAGAAAGTAGACACAGGTCATTCAAAAGAAAAGCATAGCTCCTTATGAATTACAGTACTATAATTCTGCCTTATAGCTCATTTTGTTCTGAATCATCCCTAGGTAAACTACTAAATGAAATTTATGGATCTTAAATACTAAAGATTATGACAAGAATGTGTAATCACGTAAGAGATACCACCACACCCCATTGAGGCAGCCAGCTGGCATCCCTAAAAGGTTTTAAGTTCAATTCTCCCTAAATTACCATAGAAACTTTTTTTATATATGTATGTGTGTGTTTTTCAAGGTAGGGTTTCACTCTAGCCCAGGCTGACCTGGAATTCACTATGAATCTCAAGATGGTCTTGAACTCATGGCAATCCTCCTACCTCTGCCTCCCAAGTGCTGGGACCAAAGGCATGTGCCACCACACCTGGCTTAAATATTTTTATTTATTTATTTGTAAGTAGAAAGAGAGAGAGAGAGAGAAGGGGGCACACCAGGGCTACCAGCCACTGCCAAGCAACTCCAGATGCATGTGCCACTCTATGCATCTGGCTTTACGTGGGTACTAGAGAATCGAACCCTAGGAACCCAGGCCGTTAGGTTTTGCAAGCAAGTGTCTAAACCACTGAGCCATCTCTCCAGAGCAAGAAACTTTATTTTTTGTTTGTTTTCAATAAGGTCTCACCTAGACCAGGATGACCTGGAATTTACTATGAAGCCTCAGGGTAGCCTTGAACTCACAGCAATCCTCCTACCTCAACCTCCCAAGTGCTGGGATCAAAGGTGTGTGTCACCACAACTGGCCTAAGAAATTTTTATTTTTTTTATTTTTTTGGTGTTTTGAGGTAGAGTCTCACTCTGGTCCAGGCTGACCTGGAATTCACTATGCAGTCTCAGGGTGGCCTCGAACTCTACGAGATCCTCCTACCTCTGCTTCCCAAGTATTGGGATTCAAGGCATGTGCCACCACGCCCAGCTTAGAAACATTTTTGATGGTTAGTCACAATCAAAATTCACCAAAATCAGCCAGGCGTGGTGGTGCACACCTTTAATCCCAACACTTGGGAGGCAGAGATAGGAGGATCGCTGTGAGTTTGAGGCCACCCTGAAACTACATAGTTAATTTCAGGTCAGCCTGGACCAGAGTAAGACCATACCTCAAAAAAAAAATTCACCAAAATCGAGACAAACATAATGAGCTTATGTAAATGCAATTAAAAATATTAAAATGGGACTGGAGAGATGCTTAGCGGTTAAGGCCTGTGAAGCCTAACGACCCAATGTTTGACTCTCCAGATCCCACATAAGCCATTTGCACAAAGGTGAGGTAAGCACAGGCCCACTAGGTGGTGCCAGAATCTGGCATTTGATTGTATGGCTGAGGCCCTGGCACACTGATTCTCCCTCCGTCTGTCTTTCTCTCTCTCTCTCTCTCTCTCTCTCTCTCTTTCTCTTTAAAAAAAATGAATAGCTGGGGCTGGAGAGATGGCTTAGTAGTCAAGGCACATGCCTGCGAAGCCTAAGGACCCCGGTTCAATTCTCCAGGTCCCACGTGAGCCAGATGCACAGGGTGGTGCATGTGTCTGGAGTTCGTTTGCAGTAGCTGGAGGCCCTGGCACACCCATTCTCTCCCTCTCTCTCCCCTCTGTCTCTAATAAATAAAAATGAAAGATTTTTTTAAAAAAATGAATAGCTGGGCATGGTGGCACACACCTTTAATCCCAGCACTTGGGAGGCAGAGGTAGGAGGATCACCATGAGTTCAAGGCTACCCTGAGACTACAGAGTGAATTCCAGGTCAGCCTGGCCTAGAGTAAAACCCTACCTTGAAACCCCCATCCCCCAAAAAAGAATAAATAGCCTGGAGAGATTGCTTAGTGGTTAAGGTGTTTGCCTGCAAAGTCAAAGGACCTCAGTTAGATTCCCCAGGACCAATGTAAGCCATATGCATAAGGTGGCACATGCATCTGGAGTTCATTTGCAGTGGCTGGAGGGCCTGGCGTGCCCATTTTCTCAACCTCCTTCCCTCTCTCTCTTTCTCTCTCTCTCAAATAAATAAATAAAAATAAAAATTTTTTAATGAATAAATAAAAGCTGGGCGAGGTGGTACACACCTTTAATCCTAGCACTCAGGAGGCAGAGAAAGGAGAATCCCTATGATTTCGAGACCACCCTGAGACTACACAGTGAATTCCAGGTCAGCCTGGGCTAGAGTGAGACCCTACCTCAAACTCCCCTCCCCCAAAAAAAGAATAAAAAGAAATTAAAATGCACAAAAAGCAATAAAGCTCAAGTAAGTGGAAATACATAAACATGGTAAATATAAAATTTTTAAATGTCAAATTTGATACCAAAAGCTCAAGATTAATTTTTCAACATTCCAAAGCTAATGTTATTTTAAAAGATGTACTAAAACACCCTAAATGCAAGAACTATTATCAGGGGCTAGAGAGAACATTTAGTGGTTAAAAGTGCTGCTTGCAAAGCCTCCCACCTCCAGGTTCAATTTCCCAGTACCCACATAAAGCCAGATGCTATAAAATGCCCAGCTATAAAACTTATTTTATTAAATTCAACAAATTAATAAAAAACACAAGAATGAGTCTACAGCAACATCATAAACCTCTAAGATGTTATTCATTCAAGACTTCTATAAGAACATTTTTCTTTTTTTTTCCCTTTGTTTTTTTTTTTTTTTTTTTTTTTTTTTGAAAGAGAGAACGGGCATGCCAGGGCTTTCCAGCCTCTATGAACAAACTCCAGACACCTGTGCTCCCTTAAGGGCATGTGTAGCATTGCATGCTTGCATCACTGTTCCATCTGGCTACACATGGGATCTGAAGGATTCAAACAGGAGTTCCTGGGCTTCACAGGCAAGCGCCTTAACCGCTAAGCCATTTCTCTAGCTCCCGATAAGAGCATTTTTCCACAGGGTGAAAGCAGAAATATTAGAAAGCTATTTAATACTATAATAACAAATTTTCCCAACTATATTCTTCATGACTCCAAGTTCTATTTCCTGTGAATATGCAAGGAAATGGGAAAAGGTTGTCCACAGAAAATTAAAGACAGTATAATATTCATCATTAATCCATTCGTTTTTGTAATATCCTTTGTGGATGTATGTGTGTGATGTGTGCTTGTATGTATGCACATTCATGTGTGTGCAAGTGTGCATATAACATATGTAAATGGTGCATGTTGAGGCCAAACGTCAATATCGGATGTCTTTCTCAATCACTTTCCATCTTTGTTTTAACATTTAATTTATTTGCTAGCAGAGAGAGGGATGGAGAGTGAGAGAATGACAGAAAGAGAATGGGCACATCAGGACAGCTTGTCACTGCAAAGAACTCCAGGTGCATGCAACCACATTGTGCATCTGGCTTTATGTGGGTACTAAGGAACCAAACTCAGGCCATCAGGCTTTGTAAGCAAGCACCTTTAACTGAGCTATCTCTCCAGCCCTTTCATCTTATTTTTAAAAATATTTTATTATTTTGCAAGCAGAGAAAGATAGAGAAAAGAAACAAAAGAATGGACACACTAGGGCCTCCAGCTGCTGCAAACAGACTCCAGATGCTTGTGCCACTTTGTGTATCTGGCTTTACATAGGTATTAGGGAATTGAACCAAGGTTGTTAGGAGTTGCAGGAAAGCACTTTAACCACTGAACAGCCACCACTTAATCTTTTTTTTGTTTTGTTTTGTTTTGTTTTTCGAGGTAGGGTCTTCACTCTAGCCCAGGCTGACCTGGAATTCATTCTGTACTCTCAAGGTGGCCTCAAACTCATGGTGATCTTCCTACCTCTGCCTCCCAAGTGCTGGGATTAAAGGCGTGTGACACCACGCCCGGCTGCTTCATCTTATTTTTAAGACAGAGTCGTGGGCTGAAGAGATGGCTTAACAGTTAAGGTGCTTGCCTGCAAAGCCAAAGGACCCAGGTTCAATTGCCCAGGACCCATGTAAGCCAGATGCAAAAGGTGACACATGCACTTGAGTCCGTATGCAGTAGCTGATGGCCCTGGCACATGCATGTGCGCGCTCGCGCTCTCTCTCTCTCTCTCTCTCTCTCTCTCTCTTCTCTCTCTGCCTTAATCTCTAACAAATAAATGAAATAAAATAAAATATTTTTCAAAAAACACAAGTCTTTCATTGAACCTGGAGCTCACTATTAAACTAGACTAGCCAATGAAGAAGCCCCAGGGATCCTCCTGTCTCTATCTCCCTAGTGCTGGAATTACATGAACGTGCCACAGTGCCTGGCTTTAACATGGGTGCTTGAGATCCAAACTCAGGTCCTCATGTTTGCATGACAAGTACTTTATTGACTAAGCCAGCATCCCAGCCCATTTTTTAAAAATACTTTTCTTTATTTGTGTGTTGGGGGAGGGCATTCACCATGATCTCTTGCAGCTGCAAATGATGCTTGCCACACTTTTTGCATTTGGGTTTATGTAGGTGCTGGGGAATTAAAGCTGGGCTAGCCAACTTTGCAAGCATGTGCCTTCACCACTCTTTGCAGCACCCTGGCCCATTTTTTTTATATTTTATTTATTTATTTGAGAGAGAGAATGGGCACACCATGGCCTATAGCCACTGCAAATGAACTCCAGATGCATGTGCCACCTAGTACATTTTCCCAGCCCACCCCACATAAACACACTATATACAAAAAAAGCTTGAAAAAGTGGAGATACACTGTAACAAAAAAAAAAAATCATCTAGCAGGACTTGGTGGTGCACACCTTCAATCCCAGCACTCAGGAGGCAGAGGTAAGAGGATTGCTGTGAGTTCGAGGCTATCCTGAGACTACATAGTGAATTTCAGGTCAGCCTGGGCTAGAGCAAGACCTTACCTCGAAACACCAAAAAAAAAAAAGACATCCTTTACAAATGGCAAGCATCTAAATTAATATATGATTACAATGCCATTCCAAGTGGTTTTGTTTTTGTTTTTTGGAACTCAAAATTATTCACAATCACACAGATATAAGAATGAATATAAAGGGCTGGGGAGATAGCTTAGTGGTTAAATGCTTGCCTGTGAAGCCTAAGAACCCCGGTTTGAGGCTCAATTCCCTAGTACCCACATTAAACCAGATGCACAAGGTGGTGCATGCATCTGGAGTTCTTTTATAGTGGCTGGAGGCCCTGGTGTGCCCATTCTCTGTCTGTTGATAATAAATAAATAAAAATAAACAAAAACAATTTTTAAAGAATGAATATATAAAAACAGTCAAAATGAGTCAGGCATGGTGGTGTACAACTTTAACCCCAGCACTCGGGAGGCAGAGGTAGGAGGATTGCTGTGAGTTTGAGGCCACCTTGAGACAACATAGTGAATTCCAAAATTCTCAAAAAAGGGAAAAAAAAAAAAGATTAGTGAGTGGGTACCCTTGCATACCACCCACACACAAAAATAAACAATAGGAGCCGGGCATGGTGGCACACGCCTTTAATCCCAGCAGAGGTAGAAGGATCACCGTGAGTTCGAGGCCACCCTGAGACTACATAGTTAATTCCAGGTTAGCCTGGACCACAGTGAAACCCTATCTCGAAAAAACCAAAAAATTAAAAAATAAATAAACAATAATGTTGGGGAGATGGCTCATCAGTTAAGGCACTTCCTTACAAAGCCTAACAACCTGTGTTCAAATTCTTCAGTGCCCACATAAAGCCAAATGCACAAAGTGGAACATGCATAAGGAGTTTGTTTGCAGTGGCAAGAGGCCCTGGTACAACCATTCTGTGTGTGTGTGTATCTCTAATGTCTCTTTGCTTTCAATACATAAATAAAATTATTTTTGTTTTCTGAGGTAGGGTTTCACTCTAGCCCAGGATCACCTAGAATTCACTCTGCAGCCTCAGGGTGGCCTCGCCTTCACAGTGATCCTACCTCTTCCTCCCAAGTGATTGGATTAAAAGTGTGTGTCACCATGAGTTCAAGGCCACCCTGAGACTACACAGTGAATTCCAGGTCAGCCTAACCTACACTGAGACCCTACCTCAGAAAAACCAATAAATAAATAAATAAATAAATAAATAAATAAATAAATAAATAAAGTGTGTGTCTCCACACGCAGCTATAAATAAAATTTTAAATGACCATTCTCTCTCTCTCCTCTGCTTACAAATAAGTAAATAAATAAAATCTTAAATAAATTAAAAAAAATAATTTGAATGAAAACTAGGCAGGGTGATAATGTGTCTCAAAAGGTAGAAGCAGGACAATCAAGTCATCTTTGCCTACACAGCATATTCAAAGCCAGCCTAAAATACATGGGCCCCTGTCTTAAAAGGAATAAATAATAGTCATAAATGAAAAGCTACAGTAATAAGAACTTTTCTTAACTTTTCTATATGAAGTTATTATTTTCAAACCTACAAGAAAGGGCCAGGCATGGTGGCAAATGCCTTTAATTCCTGCTCTCGGGAAGCAGAGGTAGGAGGATTGTAATGAGTTCAAGACCACCCTGAGACTAAATAGTAAATTCCAAGTCAGCCTGAGCTAGAGACCCGTCCTCGAAAAAAAACAACAAGTTGGGCATGGTGGCACATACCTTGAATCCCAGCACTAGGGAGGCAAAGGTAGAAGGATTGCCATGAGTTTGAAGCCACACTGAGACTACATAGTGAATTCCAGGTCAGCCTGGGCTACAGCAAGACCCTACCTCGAATAAAAAAAAAAAAAAAAAAAAAAAAAAAAGACATGGAGACATTGTTAAGTGGTTAAGGCGCTTGCCTACAAAGCCTAACGAATAGAGTTCAATTCCCCAGTACCCATGTAAAGCTAGATGCACAATGACACATGCATCTGGAGTTCATTTGCAGCAGCTAGAGGCCCTAGCATGCCCATAGTCATTCATTCATTCTGTTTACAAATAAATAAAAATATTTTTAAGCCACTGAAGGGCTAGAGAGATGACTTAGTGGTTAAGGTATTTTCCTGCGAAGCCAAAAGACCCAGGACCCATGTAAGTTAGATGCACAAGGTGATGCATGCATCTGGAGTTCATTTACAGTGGCTGAAAGCCCTGGTATGCCCATTCTCTATTTGCCTCTTTTCCTGTCTCTCTCTCCTCTCTCTATGTCAAATAAATAAAGAGTTAAAAAAAAAAAAAAAAGTCCACTGAAGTTTTGACTGAGTGTCGTGGCACATGCCTATAATCCCAACACTTGGAAGGCTGAGGTAGGAAGATCGCTCTGAGTTCGAGGCTAGCCTGAGACTAGAGAGTGAATTCCAGGTCAGCCTGAACTAAAGCAAGACCCTACCTCAAAATAACCAATAAAAGAAAAAAATACAAGACAATGGTACTAGGAAGGAAAACCAGAGTATGCAAGCATACATGAAAATGTAACATATGACAAGTGACATTTAAGTCATTGCAGAAAGAATGGTTTACTTAGTCCTGGCATAGCTGGCACTGAAAGTAAATTAAGTCATATAAAAGCCCTACCTTGATGCTAGGCACAATGGCTTGCACCCACATAAAGCCAGATGCACAAAGTGGCATGTTATAGTCAGGTTGACATTACTGACAGAAAACACCCAACCAAGAGCAGCTTGTGGGAAAAAAGGTTTATTTTGGCTTACAGACTCTAGGGGAAGCTCCATGATGGCATGGGGAACCAATGACATGAGTAGAGGGTGGACATCACCTCCTGACTGACATCAGATGGACAACAGCAACAGGAGAGTGGGCCTTAAATTACATTTTTGATGTACACTTATATAGCACTATTAGTAGTGGCAAATCTGGAAATCATCTAAATGCTCATAAGAAAATAACCAAGTAAATTGTAGTACATCTGTGCTAGTAATAAAGGATCAACATAGAATTATACCTACTAACCATGACATTTATTTTTTTTTTAAGTTTATTTGTGTATGTGTGCATGTGTGCCAGGGCCTCTTGCCACTACAAACACCAGACATTTAGGCCACTTTTTGGGTCTGGCTTATGTATGCAGCTTGGGAATTGAACCCAAGTGAGCAGGCTTTGCAAGCATTTTTGTTGTTGTTTTGTTTTGTTTGTTTTTTGAGATAGGGTCCCACTCTATCCCAGGCTGAACTGGAATTCACTGTGTAGTCTCAGGGTGGCCTCAAATTCTCTGCAAGCCTCCTACCTCTGCCTCCCAAGTGCTGGGATTAAGGCGTGTGCCACCATGCCCAACTTTGAATTTTCTTTTGTAAAAAACAAATAATAGGGCTGGAGAGATGGCTTAGCAGTTAAGGCACCTGCCTCCTAAGCCTAAGAAGGCCGGTTCCAATCTCCAGGTCCCACATTTATCCAGATGCAAAGTGACACAAGGGTGCAATTCTGCACTTGACCGCAAGGGGGTGCACACATCTGCATTTCGTTCATAGCAGCTGAGAGGCTGCTGGCACACCCATCTCTATTTGTCTTCCTCTCCCTCTCTGTCTCTCTCTCTCTCTGTGTCTCTCTCCAAAAAATAAAATAAAATAAAACAAATAATACCCATATATGCACATTCATGTTTGCATAATACATGTGTAGAGCTTGAAGAGATTAAATATTGAAGGATGTCCATCAGCTGAGCAAAACAGAATAAAGGGAGCTAAGGGAAATTAATAGCTTTCAACAATTACTATTTTATAGATTTATAGATTAAAATGAGAAAAAGGCCAGCACTCAGGTGGCAGAGGTAGGAGGATCACCATGAGTTCAAGGCCACCCTGAAACTACACAGTGAATTCCAAGTGAATCTGGAGGAAAGCCTTGCCTTGAAAAAAAAATATTTTAATTTAAAAAAATAAAAAAGGCTGGAGAGATGGGTTGGCCAGTAAGGCCCTTGCCTGCAAAGCTTAAAGACCCATATTCAACTCTCCAGATTCCATGTAAGCCAGACACACAAAGGTGAGGCAAGCATAAGGTCACATAGAACCCTAGGTGGCACAAGTGTCTGGCGTTCAATTGCAGCAGCTGAGGCCCTGGAGTGCCAATTTTCTCTCTCCTTCTGTGTGTGTCTCTCTCTCTAAAAACAAAAATAGCCAGGCGTGGTAGCACACACCTTTAATCCCAGCACTCGGGAGGCAGAGGTAGAAGGATCACTGTGAGTTCAAGGCCACCCTGAGACTACAGAGTAAATTCTAGGTCAGCCTGAGCTAGAGTGAAACCCTACCTTGAACTCCATCCCCAAAATAAAAAATAAAAAGTTTGTGAGAAAGAGGAGAGAGAATGAGCATACACATGGGTACACCAGGGCACCTTTAATATCCATGTATTTTCACTGTTGGGAAAGAGACTGTAAAACTGATGATAACACTATTAATTTCCTCAGCATAATGAACTACATAATAGATTTAAAAAAAAGATTGTGGAAAAATCAGATTTTTTTAAAGGTGTGCAACACCACACCCAGCAATATATTTTTATTTATTTATGTATTAGGGACAGACAGAGAGAGAGAGAAAGAGAGTGAGAATGGGCATGCCAGGGTCTCTAGCCATGGCAACGAACTCCAGATACATGTGCCACCATGTGCATCTGACTTATGTGGAACCTGGAGAATCGAACCTGAGTTCTTAGGCTTTGCAGGCAAGTGCCTTAACTGCTAAGCCATCTCTCCAGCCCAAAATCAGATTTTTTTTTTTTTGCTGACATTTGAAGCTTTTGCTGAGTGAAGAAAAGTAATAGTTAAGGTCAATCTCAGAACTAGTCATCTAAATGCCCTAATATTTTCAAAAGATATGGGGTTTAGTTTCTACACGTGAAAATAAAACTTCCCTAACATCAACTTACCGCTACAAGTAAATGACTTGGAGCAGATTCCTATAACTCACTCAGGATCCTGACTGATTTTCTAATCAATTACCATATGTCACAGAGTACCTAAACAACTTTCCCATGATTTCCACTGACATATCTATTTTGCAGAGTGAACACTAAGTGCCAAGCACTGTGCTGTGTTTAGGGATGCCATAAATTTGACAACTGAGTTATCTAGAAACTCAAAAAATTAAAATAGACAATTCAGCAAGTACGAAAAAAGTGTTCCACCCCTTCCCCCAGGGAAATAACAACTACATTCCTGTGCAAGGAGGACCAAAGCAGAAGGAAGAATACATTTTCTAGGTGAAAGAAAGAAAAGCATTCCAAGTATAGACAGAACATGTACAATAAGAATGAAAAGGTATGAGTCAGGCACAGTGGCACATGCCTTTAATCCCAGCACTTGGGAGGCTGAAGTAGAAGGATTGTTATGAGTGCAAGGCCACCCTGAGACTGCATAATGAATCCAGGTCAGTCTGGACTACAGCAAAATCCTACCTCAAAAAAACAAACAAACAAAAAAGAATGAAAAAATATGACAGAGTCAAGAAACAATGAAAAGTTGTGTAAATAAAAATAACACAGGGGGAGCCAGGCGTGGTGGCACACGCCTTTATCCCAGCACTCACAAAGCAGAGGTAGGAGAATCACCATGAGTTCGAGGCCACCCTGAGACTACATATACATAGCGAATTCCAGGTCAGCCTGGGCTAGAATGAAACCCCACCTCGAGAAACAAAAAAACAAAACAACAACAACAACAAAAATAGGCTGGAGAGATGGCTTAGTGGTTAAGGTGCATGCCTGCCAAGCCTAAGGACGCTGGTTCGATTCCAGGTCCCACGTGGCATCTGAAGTTCATTTGCAGTGGCTAGAGGCCCTGGTGCACCCATTCTCACTCGCTCTCCCTACCTCTCCTCTCTGACTCTAATAAATAAATAAATAGCCAGGCGTGGTGATGCACACCTTTAATCCCAACACTGGGGAGGCAGAGGTAGGAGGATCGCTGTGAGTTTGAGGCCACCCTGAGACTACATAGTTAATTCCAGGTCAGCCTGGGCCAAAGTTAGACCCTACCTCGAAAAACCAAAAATCATAACAACAATAATACAACCAAATGGCAGTAATATCAAAATATAACCTACTTCCTCATTCTATCATCTTAAATGCTACCATGGAAACAGTTTCTAGGCAAAATACAAAACCTATGGTCCCAGTAGTGAAGAAACATACACATACTGCTGGAAAAGGTTCTTTCAGGGCTGGAGAAATAGCTTAGGAGTTAAAGCGCTTCCCTGTGAAGCCTAAGGACCCATGTTCTACTCTCCAGATCCCACATTCGCCAGACACACAAAGGTGAGGCAAGCACAAGACCACACATACCCACTAGGCAACACAAGTGTCTGGAGTTCAAGTGCAGTGGCTGAGGCTCTGGCATACCAGTTCTCTCTCCCTGCCTGCCTGCCTGCCTGCCTGTCTGTGTCTGTCTGTCTCTCTCTCTAAAATTTAAAAA
This sequence comes from Orientallactaga sibirica, assembly GCA_036365145.1. NCBI lineage: Eukaryota > Metazoa > Chordata > Mammalia > Rodentia > Dipodidae > Orientallactaga > Orientallactaga sibirica. The sequence continues at coordinate 1,969,585 of JAEOAD010000017.1, forward strand.
AAAAAAAAAAAAAAGGGGGGGGTGCTGAAGGGATGGCTTAGATGTTAAGGCATTGGCCTGCAAAGCCAAAGGACCCAGGTTCAATTCTCCAGGACCCACATTAGCCAGATGCACAAGGGGCACATGCATCTGGCGTTCATTTGCACTGGCTGAGTGCCCATTCTCTCTCTCCCTCTCTTTGTCAAATAAATAAAAATAAAATATTTGCCAGGCATGGTAGCACACGCCTTTAATCCCTGCACTTGGGAGGCAGAGGTAGGAGTATTGCTGTGAGTTTGAGGCCACCCTGAGACTACATAGTGAATTCTAGGTCATCCTGGACTAGAGTGAAACCCTACCTCAAAAAACAAAAAAACAAAACAAAACAAAAAAAATAGCCAGGCGTGGTGGCGCATGCCTTTAATCCCAGTACTCGGGAGGCAGAGGTAGGAGGATAGCCATGAGTTCGAGGCCACCCTGAGACTACATAGTTAATTCCAGGTCAGCCTGGGCCAGAGTGAGACCCTACCTCGAAAAACCAAATAATAATAATAATAATAATAATAAAATATTTTTAAATAAATAAATAAATTTTTTTAAAGTTCTTTCTTCTTACAATGAAGTTTTTTCTCTTCAGTAGTAAGACCAAACACCCATTACTTACACTTTCAATTAATTCTATACAATATGCCTGATTGTTCTGTTTTTACCAATCATCTCAAACAAATATTTTCATCATATTTTTAAACAATGTTTTCAAATATTTCAAAACATGATAAGGGAACTAAATCTTTCATGAAAGTTTTTTAAAATATATATTTAAAAAGCCAGGAGTGGTGGTGCACGCCTTTAATCCCAGCACTCAGGAGGATCACCATGAGTTCAAGGCCACCCTAAGACTACATAGTGAATTCCAGGTCAGCCTGAGCTGGTGTGAGACCCTACCTCAGAAAACCAAAAGAAAAAAATATATATGTGTATATATACATATACATATACATATACATATACATATACATATACATATACATATACATATACATATACATAATTAGCTTCACTTCCTTTGGCTTGAAACTGAACAATTTCTCAGCAGTGTGGATTAATAAACAGCTTCCCTAACATGAGCTGTAAAATCACGAGTGGAACTCCTGCTAGAACCAAACAGCACACATCATCTATTTAACCCAAAGGTTATAAAGGGAAAAAATGTAATTTTACAGTTTTAAAGACATAAGATCACATCTCTCTCATATTTGCTATTCCCCAAAATCCATAATATTAACATCAAAACTGGACAAGCCCAAAAGTCTGGGATGCTTAGTTCAACTGGAATATAAAGAGACATAACAAACAAGCTGGTATTAGCAGAGCAACTGCACACCAGGTTGCACTTGCCCTGATGTGCACTAACAACAGAAAAGGAGTGGGAGGGGGCAAAAACTACTTGACTCTAAGATGTCTTTAATTATTCACAAAGGTACAAGGGTCAATTTCATTTTCCTTATCTTTAAAAAAGATTTTTTCCTCTGAGTCTATTTAATTTCACTAACAACATTTCTAACATTATTTTTATGTATTATTAATTGTAAAAAAAGTGAAATTTCCAAGTATCTAGTCAAAAAGTATTTTTTATTTCGGTCATCTTATCCTAACTCCTGCCCTTTCATAATAAATTGTTAGCTAATCCTGCTTCAACAAGTTTGTTTTATTTTCCCCACTTCTGAGCCCTTCAAACTTTGACATGTTTGTTCTAATAGCCAGAACCCACACCACATTTAGTATTGTGTGAATTCCTTTAGTGATAAAAAAGCAGCTTACATGTACTTTCAAGGTTGATCTGATACTTCTTTCCCTTTTCTCTTCCCTGCTTTCACTAAATAAAATTTTTCTTAGGAGAAAAAAAAAAACCTAGAAAAAAATCTTTGTTTTTTTATATATTTATTTGCAAGGAGGGAGAAGGGAAGGAGGGGGAGGAAATAAGAGAATGAAGGGATGGGCACACCAGGGCTTCTTGTCACTGCAAATGAACTTCAAATGCATGTGCCACACTGTACATCTGGCTTTACATGGGTACTGGGGAATCAAACCCAGGCCATTAGGCTCTGCAAGTAAGTGCCTTAAACTGCTGAGCTATCTCTCTGGTCCCCCAAAAATCTTAAGACATGTTGACAAACAGGGTTTTCAAAATACAAGCCAAGAAATATGAAGTCACCTATGTTTTCTTTGTTGTTGTTCCTCTTGTTGAAAGAGGGTCTAGCTATCTAGGCCTGGCCTAGAACTTGCTATGTTGACCAAGCTGACCTCAAATGTGCAGTGATCCTTCTGCCTCTGCCTCCCCAGTGCCAGACATCCAGCTTATACATTCTCTTCAATTTTTAAATTGCTCACTACTTTAGATAACCTGCATAAGAAACTGAGTAAGGTGGAGTTTGTGGCAGCAAAGGCCCAAAATATCTGGGGAAGTTGAAAAAGGAAGTTTATGAGTTCAAGGTCAGCCTAAGCTAGTAAGAACTCATCTTAAACTTTTTAAGGAACTTTTTGTTTAATATTTATTTATTTGTAAGCAGGGAGAGAAAGGAGAGAGACAGAGAGATAGAATGGTCATACCTGAGCCTCCAGCCACTGCAAACAAACTTCGGACACATATGCCACCTTTACATTTGGCTTTATGGGGACACTGGGAAAACTGAACTCGGGTTGTTAGGCTTTGCAGGCGAGCACTTTAACTACCATCTCTCCGGCCCATTTTTTTTTAAGCTGGGAATGTTTCTAAGTGGTTAGAATGTCTGCCTAGCATGTACAAAGCTTGAGTTTGATCCCCAGCACTGAGTGAACAGGGTATGGTGGCATATGTCTCTAATCCCAGAACTTGGGGGATAGAGGCAAGAGGATCAGACGTTCCAGTTATACATGGAGTTCAAGGACAGCCTGGGATGCATGAGAAGGGGGAGGAGAGGAAAAGGGTAAGAGAAAGAAAGATTAAAAAAAAAAAAGCCAGCCAGGCGTGTGAGTGTGGTGACACATGCCTTTAATTCCAGCACTTGGGAAGAAGAGGTAAGAGGATCGCTGTGAGTTCGAAGCCACCCTGAAACTACATGTGAATTCCAGGTCAGCCTGAACTAGAATGAAACCCTACCTCGAAAAACCAAAAAAAAAAAAAAAGCTTTTTTTGTGTGTGTTTTTGTTTTTCAAGGCAAAAATCTATCTTGAAAAACCAAAATAAATAAATAAAGGTACAGTCTCACTCTAGCCAGGCTGACTTGGAATTCACTATGTAGTCTCAGGATACCATCAAACTCATGGTGATCCTCCTACCTCTGCCTCCCGAGTTCTGGGATTAAAGGCATGTGCCACCACACCTGGCTATTTTATTTTTTTATTTTTATTTTTTTTGGTTTTTGAGGTAGGGTCTCACTCTAGTTCAGGCTGACCTGGAGTTCACTCTGTATTCTCAGGGTGGCCTCGAACTCACGGCGATCCTCCTATCTCTGCCTCCCTAGTGCTGGGATTAAAGGTGTGCGCCACCACGCCCAGCTTCTGGCTATTTTATTTTATTTTATTTATTTTTTGGTTTTGCAAGGTAGGGTCTCACTCTGGCCCAGGCTGACCTGGAATTAACTATGTAGTCTCAGGGTGGCCTTGAACTCTTGGCGATCCTCCTACCTCTGCCTCCCAAGTGCTGGGATTAAAGGCGTGCGCCACCACGCCAGGCTCTATTTTATTTTTTAAGGCTAAATCTTATAAATAAGAGTTTTAAAGTTTTGGTCAGTTAAGTCCTATTGAATACAAAATTTTAAATCCCTATCAAATGCAAATAAAGGAATTAAGCATTGCAAAAATCTGCCTGGATATGAACACTTCCAATTCGACTTTTTAATAAGTTAAAAATTATCTTCTGGAGAACTTACTTAACCTTTATATTTGTATAAAGATTTTTTAAATATTTTTATTTATTTATTTAGAGAGTGACAGACAGAGAGAGGAAGAGGCAGAGAGAGAGAGAGAATGGGTGAGCCAGAGCCCCCAGCCACTGCAAACGAACTCCAGATGCATGTGCCACCATGTTCATCTGGCTTATGTGGGTCCTGGGGAATTGAGCCTCGAACCGGAGTCCTTAGGCTTCACAGGCAAGTGCTTAACTGCTAAGCCAGCTCTCCAGGCCCCTTGTATAAAGATTTTATGATTTATCTTTTTTAAAAAAACTACGTAGGGGCTAGAGATAAAGGAACTTGGTTCCAAAGCCCGACAGCTCAGGTTCAATTCTCTAGTACCTATGTCAAGCCAGATACACAAAGTGGCATGTCTGGAGCTCATTAGCAGTAGCAAGAGGCGCTGGTACACCCATTCTCATTCACTCTCCTATTCCCTCCTTCTTTCCCTCCCTACACCCTTCTTTCTCTTTGCAAATAAATACATAAAAACTGGGCTGGAGAGATGGTTTAGTGGTTAAGGCTCTTGCCTATGATGCCTAAGGACCCAGGTTTATTCCCCAGTACCCATATAAGCCAGATGCACAAAGCAGTGTATGCTTCTGGAATTTGTTTCCAGTGGCCATAAGCCCTAGCATGCCCGTTCTCAGTCTCCTCTCAATCTCTGCTTGAAAATAAACAAATAAATACAAAAAATTAAAAATAAATAAAGCAAATAAATAAAAATTTAAAAACTGGGCTTAACAGGTAAGGTGCTTTCCGGCAAAACCTAGGCTCAGGTTCAATTTCCCCAGATGCATAAGTTCATTTGCAGCAGCTGTGAGACCCTAGTGTGCTCATATTCTCTCCCCCTGCCTTTCTCTCTCAAATAAATATTAAAAATAAAATATTTAAAAAACTAAAAAAATAAAATTTAAAAGTATAAAAAAGTTAGCTCAGAATCAGAATTTTTCAGTAGTAAAGTACAAGGAGACATGTACTCATGGTTTGACAGTTCTTTTAAAGCAACAGTCACAAATATCTAAATGTAATTAACATTCTGAAGGGGATCCTGAAAGCAAAGAACACAGAATGCTCATGCTCTAAATATTCAGTCCTAAAGCATAATGACCTGTAAAAGAATTACCTACATTTGCATTTTAATAGCTTGATAAGAATAAATGCATCTAGGACTGGAGAAGCAGCTCAGTGGTTAAGGCATTTGCATGCAAAGCCTAAGGATGCAGGTTCAGTTCCCCAGTACTTACATGAAGCCAGATGCAGAAGGTGGGGTATGCATCTGGAGTTCATTTGCAGGTCCTTTCTCTATCAGCTGTCTCCTTCCCCCGCCCCCCGCACTCGCAAATAAATATTAAAAAAAAAAAAAAAAAAAAACAGGCGTGTAATCCCAGCACTCCGGAGGCAAAGGTAGGAGGATTGCCATGAGTTCAAGGCCAGCCTGAGACTACATAGTGAAGGTCAGCCTGGACTAGAGTGAAACCCTACCTTGAAAAACCAAAGAAAGAAAAAGGAAGGAAGGGAGAGAGGGAGAGAGGGAGGGAGGGAGGACAGACTGGCGTGGTGGCATACACCTTTAATCCCTTCACTCGGGAGGCAGAGGTAGGAGGATCGCCATGAGTTTGAGGCCACCCTACACAGAGACTACACAGTGAATTCCAGGTCAGCCTGAGCTAAAGTAAGATCCTACCTCAAAAAAAGGAAGGAAGAAAAGAAAAGAAAGACAAGACAAGACAAGACTGAATAGGGTTGGAGAGATGGCTTAGCGGTTAAGGTGCTCGCCTGCAAAGCCAAAGGACCCATGTTCAATTCCCCAGGACCACATTAACCAAATGCACAAAGTGGCACATGCATCTGGAGTTCGTTTACAGTGGCTAGAGGCCCTTGCACCCATTCTCTCCCTCTCTCCCTCAAATAAAAAATTTAAAAAATTGTTTTAAAAAGAATAAATAAGCTGGGCATGGTGACGCACACTTTTAATCCCAGCACTCGGGAGGCAGAGGTAGGAGGATTGCCATGAATTCGAGGCCACCCTGAGACTACATAGTGAATTCCAGGTCAGCCTGGGCTAGAGTGAGACCCTCCTTGAAAAACCAAAAAATAAAAATTAAAACAAAATAAGGAGAATAAGGGCTGGAGGGATGGCTTAGCAGTTAAGGTGTTTGCCTGCAAAGCCAAAGGACCCAGGTTCAATTCCCCCAGGACCCATATTAGCCAGATGCACAAGAGAGCACACACATCTGGAGTTCATTTGCAGTGGCTGGAGGCCCTGGAGCACCCATTCTGTCTCCCTCTCTCTCTCCATCAAATAAATAAATAAAAATATAAAAATATTTTTTAAAAAATAAATAAGGAGAATGAATACATCTACGGGCTGGAGAGACAGCTCAGCAGTTAAAGGCGCTTGCAAAGCCTAGCGGTTCATTTCCTCAGTACCAATGACATAAGGCCAGATTCACAAAATGGTGCATGTGTCTGGAATTTGTTTGCAGTGGCAGAAGGTCCTGTCACGCCCATACTTTCTGCCCAGTGTGGTGGCACATACCTTCAATCCCAGCACTGGGGAGGCAGAGGTAGGAGGATCACTGAGAGTTCAAGGCCACCCTGAGACTACGTAGTGAATTCCAGCTCAGCCAGAACTAGAGTGAGACCCTACCTCGAAAACCCAAAAAATAAATAAATAAATAAATAAATAAATAAATCCATACTTTCTCTTCCTTGCTAATTTTTTAAACTTAAAAACAAATAATACAAAGCCAGGCGTGGTGGCACACGCAATTAATCCCAGCACTTGGAAGGCAGAGATAGGAGGATCACCATGAGTTCTAGGCCACCTGAGACTACATAGTGAATTCCAGGTCAGCCTGGGCCAGCATGAGACCCTACCTCGAAAAACCAAAAAATAATAATAATAATAATAATAATATAACTATATATGACTTACAAGTAATAAAAGATTTGACTCAGCTTCAAGTTAGAAAAATAAGATTCAAGTCACTTAATTGTGATCTCAAGTAATTTCTCTTGTAAAAAAGGCTAAGATGAAATAGGAGTGATTCAACTGCACTTACCTAACTGGAAATGTAGGAAATATTCAATGAATCATTGTGAAATATTTTTTGTTCACGCATACTAGGTGCAAAAGTGTTTTAAGAATAGAATAAAAGTAATGAGATTAGTACTTTGTGGACCCATAGGTTTCACATCAAAACTACGATGGAAAAGAACTGAAATGAATTATTTAAAATCTACCCTGAGAAAAACCAACACATGAAGTCAACACAAGTACTTTTGGAATCAGTCAGCAAAGATCATTACTGTTCAAACACCTGAAAGATCACTAAGGAATTATTCAGCCCTCTCGTCTGTTAACTAATCCCTATAGCAACCAAAAATTTACTCTCCTTTCTACCTGCGTCAGATTATTTTCTCCAGAGACAAATTCCCGTGCTTAGGCAGTACCCGGAAAAAAACACAAAAATTGTCAGTTAAGTACCCCAAAAAGTTCAGCTCCGCAAAGAAAGGGAAAGTAGAAAACCATGTGACAGCTCTTCTTCCTCAAAAAAAAAAAAAAAAGGCATTTAGTCTGCTTCAAACACATTGAAGTACACAGTGAGGGGTACGACAGACAAGCGCTGCACAGGGAAGCCTGTCCGAGCCGGTACTTCCAGGCAATCAGGAAGTCCGAAAGAATTATTAGAAACTGACCTCCGCAGAACCAGTAGTTCGAGAAGAAATTTAAAAAAAAAAAAAAAAAAAAAAGGAGGGGTGGTGGTGAACAGTGAACAGTGCAGACGTGGGTGAGTTCCACACATAGAGAAAGGAAAACAAGGCTGAGAACTGGACAAGAAAGTTTCAAGTGGGAAGGTTGGAGGGAGGTGAGGCCGCTGTCCGGCTGGGAGCGGACGGCACTGCAGGGGCCGGCAGCGAGAGCGAGTTCTCGGGGAGACGCGTCCGGGGACAGCTCCACGAGCGCCGATACGTGGCTCCGGGTGGACGCGCGGGGGTGGGGCCCGCCCGCCCGCTCACACCCCGGGCTCCCCCGAGGAGCTTTCAGAAGGGAAGACCGCCGCCTGCCAAAGTCAATGGGTTCAAGGAGGCCCGCAGCGGGCGGGACAACGCCGGCCTCCGCGGGCTGCAGCAGGTGCTCGCCGAGCCCCCGGGTCCCAAGCCTTGCGGCGTCGGCCCTCGGCAAGTCCGAGCGACCCGAGGCTGGAGAAGGGGGCTCCCGGCTCCTCCTGGCCCAACCACCTCCGTCCTCTCCTCCACACCGACCCCCCCACCCCACACACACACCCCACAGGCTGGGGCTGACAGGAGGCTTCCGGCCGGACGCACGCGCCGGCTGCGGGCGACAGAAACAATACGCTCCCCGGCGCCTCGAGTGACACTCACCGGCCCGAAACCTCGAAGGAAACCAGCAGCTTCGGGGGCGGCGGCGGCGGCAGTGGCAGCAGGAACCGAACATCCAAAATGGCGGCTCCCTCGGCCTCACCACCGCTACTGCAGGCGGAGGGATCCTCAGGCAGGAAGGAGTCTTTAACTAACTTCACACACTATCGACGAAACGTCCGGGCCCTATCTCCCTCTTCCGGGTCGATGCCGCATCCCCCCGACTGCCAACTTCTCGTACTTCCCACTTCGGATGACCCAAGAACTCGGACTCCGCCGAGGACTATTTGCCAAGGAGGAGGCGACTACGCCTGACAGAGCGACGCAAAGCGTAGCCGGGGTCGGGGCTGTCACTGATGACGCTAGACGCCGCTGCCGAGTCACCGCTGCGATGAGTCTGCGCTGCAAAGATCCGGCCGTCCCCGGAGTCGACGCACTTTGGTTCCGCTGGCGGAGGGCGGGGCAAGCGGGGTTACCAGGAAGCGGTGGTGCCACCTGAGGGGGCGGGGCCAGGCAAAGAGGCGAGGCAGGTGGGAAAGAACCCCGAGCCGGGATGAGCGGTCTTAATCCAAAGGAGTCTTGAAAAGTTGCTTGTGACACCTTCGCGTCCTTAGCTCTCCTGCTGAAATTCAGAAACATGCTCCAAGTGGTTGTAGGCTCTATGGTTTTATAGTATCTTTACGAATAATTTTACAAAAGAACTAGACATTGCAGAAGAATGGGTTCCACCACCGCCCCTCATGTGTTAAGACAAGTCATTTAAAACTGTCCAATACTTCGATTTCGTCATATATAAAAAGAGAGACTTTGGGTAAATGATAGCTAAAACTCCTCCAGAATAGACTTTCAAATCTATGGTTACATAAACTAATGACCTGAGCCAAAGAAAGTCTAACCAGACAGTTCCAGGCTTGATAAATTATTAGTAACATGTGACAGGAGTCTTTTCCATGTGAACGTAGAGGTCCTTGATATCTTGACCCATTTAAAGGAAAGGTGACCTACCTAGAATAAAATCTTTCCGATACTTTTGCAACAAAGTTCTCCCAAAAGTGTATAAAACATAGTACCAGACTAAATCCCAAAGAAGCACAAATCCTGAGTTTAAGAGTTGAGTATCATAAACAGGAAGTTACTCCTTTTTCCTTAGGCAGTCATTGTCATGCAAGGATTTCAAAAGCTGTAGTTTTGTCCTTGAACTTCTGGGGCTTGCCAAGAGTGTGATAATAGCAATTATTTTTTATTATTAAACACTGATATCACGTTGTTCAGAAGGCACCTTCATGTGTATAAGCTAACCTGCTAGATAACCTCTTGAATCTAAGTAAGAGATCTACTTTGGCAATAAAGAGGTTATAACTCAGGCCAGGGCACTCAGGAGGCAGAGGTAGGAGGATTGCCATGAGTTCGAGACCACCCTGAAACTACACAGCAAATTCCAAGTGAGACCCTACCTCAGAAAAAAAAATCCTTCAGGCCAGGTATAGTGGTGCATTCCTTTAATCCCAGCACTAGGAAAGCAGAGAGGTAGGAGGATTGCCATGAGTTCAAGGCCGCCCTGAGACTTAATAGTGAATTCCAGGTCAGCCTGGGCTAGATTGAGACCCTACCTCAAGAAAAAAAAAAAAAAACTCGAGAAACTATGATTTATTAAAAGTCCCCCTCCCTCACTGAATTTCTACCATAGAATGCCATCTTACAAATTAGAAAACAGCAAGTAGCACACAAGCACTATCCTAAACACACTCAGAGTGGAATCAACCTAGAGCAAATGGATTGGAGAACCAGAATTCTGAAATTCAGACCCTCTTAACCCCTGCTGCCCATGTGGACCATGCAGCTATTTACATGGTTAGTAAATAGGCTAAACTAGAACCATAATGATGATAAATTGCAGGCCACTCTGAGCAATAGCTATCATGAATATGCCAAATATTCTGAGGTTTCTGTAGGTTTAAGAAGTATGCAGGGAATAAAACAAAGCTAGCCTAAGTATTCCATTTGGGGCATTACAAAAATTAGCTCAAGGGCCAATGCTAGGTGTTTACCATTGCAAACTCCAAAAGTTAAAAAAAAAAAAACCACTGTCTTAAGAAGATGAGTTGTTGTTTTTTTTGTTTTGTTTTGTTTTGTTTGGTTTGGTTTTGCGAGGTAGGGTCTCACTCTGGTCCAGGCTGACCTGGAATTAACTATGTAGTCTCAGGGTGGCCTCAAACTCAGCGATCCTCCTACCTCTGCCTCCCGAGTGCTGGGATTAAAGGCGTGCGCCACCACGCCCGGCAGAAGATGAGTTTTTAAGCTAGGCATGGTGGCACATACCTGTGATCCCAGTGCTCAAGAGGCTGAAGTGGATAAAAAGAGGCTCAGTGGAAAAAACACTTTTTATGCAATTATGAAGACCAGAGTTATGATCCCCAGCACCCACATAATTGCCAGGTGGGTGTGGTGACCCACCTGTATTCCCAATACTAAAGAGGCAGAGATAGAATCCCTGGGGCAAATTGCCTGTCTAGACAAGCTGAGTTGGCAAACCCGGGTTCAAATAAGAGACCTTGCCTCAATAAGGTGGACAGTGATCAAGCAAGACACTCAGCGTTAACTCTCTGGCCTCCACATGCACTTGTACACACACACACACCATACACACACATACATAAGCAAAAATGGTTATTTTTGGATGGTGGAATTATTTTAAAAATCATTTTTGCAATGGCCATACTGTACTTTTGTCAAAAAAAGTCTTGCATATTTAAAAACATCCTTTTTAGAAACTAGTTTGTTTCTCTTTGCAAGAACATGCCTTTAACCACTGAGACATCTCTTTAGCTCTGTTTCTCCTTTATGGGTAGTAGTAGGAGGGGTTTGGGGTTCAAACAAGGTTTCATGTAGTTCATTCTGGCCTCAAACTCACTATGTAACTGAAGGTGACCTTGAACTTCTAATCTTCCTGCCTCCATTTCTCAAGTGTTGGGATTATGTTGGAACACCCAATTTATTCAGTGCTAGGAATCAAGTTCAGAGCTTTGTGCATGTTGGAAAGCACTCTACCAACTGAGATACATCTTTCAACACCTGTTTTTAATTTTTTTTGGTTTTTTTTTGTTGTTGTTGTTGTTTTTTAAGGTAGGGTCTCCCTCTCACCCAGGCTGATGTGGAATTCACTATGTAGTCTCAGGATGGCCTCAAACTCTCAGCTCAGTGATCCTCCTACCTCTGCCTCCAGAGTTCTGGGATTAAACGCCTGTGCCACCACTGACTTGTTTTTAATTTTAATTTTATTTGCATTGCTAGAGTGGAACCCTGGATCTAGCATATAAAAACATGCTAGAAAAGAACCCACTAAGCTATACTTCTAGTTCCTGTTTTGCTTTTGTTTTGTTTTGTTTTGTTTTGTTTTGTTTTGTTTTGTTTTGTTTTGTTTTCAGAGGTAGGTCTCACACTAGCTCAGGCTGACCTGGAATTCACTATATAATCTCAGGGTGGCCTCGAACTCATGGTGCTCTTCCTACCTCTGCCTCCCAAGTGCTGGGATTAAAGGCGTGGGCCACAATGCCAGGCTTTTAAAACGGCAACAGTTTGAAAAGATAAACTCCTAGAAATAGGTGATATCTGGGAGAAAAGATCATTATTTTATGGTTCTATTATTAATAAGTTGCATGCTTCAGTTTAACAAACAATAACAAAAACAAGGGAAAAAAACTGAAGAGACATTGGCCAGAAGTCAAAATGCTTGCTCTCTTAGTTCTGTTGCTTCAGCTCATTCTGTGGCCTGACAAAGGTGCTCAACATCTCTAGGCCTCAGCTTTGCAATATTTATTTATCCTTTGCATTGTTCCAAAATTAATCTAAAGAGGTTTGTTTTCCAAACGGGATTATATACATGAAAGCACTTTGAAAAGCTAAACCATCCTAAGAATGTAAGTTTAAAAACTTTTGGGCTGGAGAGATGGCTTAGTGGTTAAGGCACTTGCCTGTGAAGCCTAAGGACCCCTGTTCTGCTCTCCAGATCCCACTCAAGCCAGACATACAAGGTGACACACGCTCAAGGTTGCACATAAGCACAAGATGACACATGCATCTGGAGTTTGATTAGAGTGACTAGAGGCCCTAGCATACTAATTCATATTCTCTCTCTCTCTCTCATAAAAATAGGCTAGTCTGAAGCCAGGTGTGGGGGTGCATGCCTTTAATCCCAGCACTGGAGAGGCAGAGGTAGGAGGATCGTCGTGAATTCGAGGCCACCCTGAGACTACATACAGCCTGGACCAGAGTGAGATGCTACCTCAAAAAACCAAAAGGAAAAAAAAAAAAGGTTAGTCTGTTGGGCTTTTTTGGCCTCAAAAGAAAATTAAAAAAAAAAAAAAACTTTTTATACCACCTCACAGTTCATCTAAAGCATTTATTGGCTGCCCACTATATATAACAGTAATGTATTGTGTCTTACAACTTCCAAAAGTTTTTTTTTTTTTTTTTTTTTTTTTTTTTTTTTTTTTGAGGCAGGGTTTCATTCTAACCCCGGCCTGACTGGAATTCACTATGTTGTCTCAAGGTGGCCTCAAACTCATGGCAATCCTCCTACCTCTGCCTCCCAAGTGCTGGGATTAAAGGTGTGTGCCACCAAGCCTAGCTCAAAAAGTATTTTCACATACATTTATTTCACTTGTTCTGTATGAATTGTGAGCTTGTAAACCACAAAAGCATTATAGTATAATAGTTAAGAACTTATTTTCTATTGCTATAGACTTCCAGAGTTTAAAACCCTGTCTTCCTTTATTATTAGTAGTAGTAGTAAGCTACTTACCATCTTGGAACACATCTGACCATTTGTAAAAGGAGATAATAGTAAACTGCTGTCTTAGAAGTAGTATGATAAATGAGCTGATCCACATAAAGAACTTAGAACAGTATCTGACACATAGTAAGGGTTCAGCAAATCATTAGTGTCTTTAGGATAAATATTTTCATCCCCATTTATGGAATATGGAAGAAAGGGCTCAGAAAGATCAACCAATTGGTCATACTTTCATACAGTAAAATCCAGATTCAAATCTAGACCTGTCAACTCTGGACTTGTCTTCTAGCCCATACAATAGTTATTCAGACAATGTATAACCTGATTCATTCTACTATGACATGCTTGTCTGGCATTCTAAAATCTTTAAAAGACATTACAAAAGCAACTTACCCCTACCATCTAGAACATTATAATCACATTGAGAAAAACTAGGTATTTATTTATTTATTTATTTATTTATTTATTTATCTATTTGTGTGTGTGTGCACACCCATGTGCATGTGCATGCAAGTACACACACATCAGGATCTCTCGCCACTGCAAATGAATGCCAGATGCTTGCATCACTCTTTTTTTTTTTTTGATAGTGAGATGAAGAGAGAGACAGAGACAGATAAAGAATGGGCGCGCCAGCAGTCTCTCAGTCGCTGTGAACAAATTCCAGATGTATGCACCCCTTTGTGGTCAAGTGCAGCATTGCACCCTTGCATCACTTTACATCTGGCTAAATGTGGGACCTGGAGAATCAAACCGGTGTTCTTAGGCTTAGCAGGCAGGCACCTTAACCGCTAAGCCATCTCTCCAGCCCGCACCACTTCTTGTATCCAGCTTATGTTGTTGGATCAGGAATTGAACCCAGGCCAGAAAGCTCTGAAAGTACCTTTAACTACTGAGCCATCTTCCCAGCCCCCTAGAGTTTTTTTTTTTTTTATCACAAGTGCAGAAAAAAAAACCAGTGATATCTTTCAAAAGATGTCTCTGGGAACTGGAGAGATGGCTTAGCAGTTAAGGCACTTTCCTGCAAAGCCTAAGGACCAAGGTTCAATTCTCTAGTACCCACATAAACCAGATGCACAAGGTGGTACATACATCTGGAGTTCATTTGCAGTGGATAGAGACCCTGGTGCACCCATTCTCTCGCTATCTACCTCTTTCTCTCACTCTCAAACAAGTAAATAAATAAAATATTTTTTAAAGATGTCTTTGGGGCTGTAGAGATGTCTTAGCAGTTAATGCGCCTTCCTGTAAAGCATAAAAGCCCAGGTTTGACTCCCCAAAACCCACATAAGCCAGATGCACAAGGTGATGCAGGCACACAGGTGGCGCATGTGCACAAGGTGGTGCATGCATGTGGAGTTCGTTTATAGCGGCTAAGGCCTTGGTGCTCCAATTCTCTCTCTTTCTCCCTCTCTATCTCTTGCTCTCTCTCTCTCTCTCTCTCTCTCTCTCTCTCTCTCCTCATAAATAAAAACAAGATGTCTTTGTTTTTAAAAACAGAAATACAACTGAGCATTGTGGAACACACCTTTTATCCCAGCACTTGGGAGGCAGAGGTAGGAGATCTCCATGAGTTTAAGGCCACCATGAGACTACATAGTAAATTCCAGGTCAGCCTGAGCTAGAGTGAGACCCTACCTTGTAAAAGCAAAAAGAAAAAAAAAAGCCCAGAAATATGAAAAATGAGAGATCACGGGTAACCAGAGCAGTAAAGGGGTCTTTTTGGAAGACACAGCATATCAGTTGGAAGCTGGAGTACTCAAAGGGTACCTATGTCTTGTCCTAAGAATAGAGTATGCTGGGCTGGAGAGATGGCTTAGTGGTTAAGGCATTTGCCTGCAAAGCCAAAGGACCCAGGTTTGATTCCCCATGATCCACATAAGCCAGATGCACAAGGTGGTGCATGCGTCTGGAGTTCGTTTGCAGTGGCTAGAGGCCCTGGTGTGACCATTCTCCCTCTCTATTTGCCTCTCTCTCTCTCTTTCACTCTCTCTCTCTCTCTGTAATAAATAAGAAACAAAAGAAATAGAGTATTTTTTTGTTTTCTGTTTTTGTCTTTTTGAGACAGGGTCTCATGTAACAGGCTGGCTGCAAGCTCACTGTGTAGTTGAGGCTGACCTTGCTCTCATGATCCTCCTGCCTCCACCCCCGAAACACTGAGATGACAGGCATGCATTACCAATTTCATAATGCAGTAGACTACTTAACTCATTCTATGGGTACTAGCATCTGAAATCCATATGCCTTTTAGACCAGACTGGCCAGCTGACTCTGAGGAAATGTGATCAGCCTGTTTGACAAGGAATGTTTCCGGACTCTTTACATGTCAGAGACTTCAACTGAAAAGGAGAGTGATAAGAGGGACAGCCCTGGAGGAAATACAGTGAGTCAGTCACAGGCTTCTCTGCTGGCTAGTTTTGTTATACATTGAGTCACAGGAGTCTATAAATAAGCCTGAACGTCAGCAAAAAATTAGTCTTTCTGCTGTTGTTTATGTCATTTTTCTAAAAGGTTTTTCATACTACTTTTTTTTTTTAAGGGAAGCCCAGCAAACTGGCCTTTTAAATTTTTTTAAATTTATTTATTTTGGGGGGGTGTTCAATGTAGGGTCTTGCTTTAGCCCAGGCTGACCTGGAATTCACTAGGTAGTCACAGGGTGGCCCCAAACTCACTGTGATTCTCCTACCTCTGCCTCTCGAGTGCTGGCATTAAAGGCGTGCACTACCACGCTTAGTCCCAGACTGGCCTTTTTTATGAGAGAGAGAGAGAGAGAAGAGAGAGAGAGACAAAGGGAGAGAAATGGTGTACCAGGCCCTCCAGCCAGTGTAATCAAACTCCAGACGCATGTGCCACGCATGTGCATGTATGTGACATTGCACATGCATCAACTTGTGCATCTGGCTTACGTGGGATCTGGGAAGTCATACATGGGTCTTGGGCTTCACAGTCAAGTGCCTTAACTACTAAGCTATCTCTCCAGCCCACATACTACTTCTTTTAAGCATGGTCTCTAGTCACAATGTGTCCTGACCTGGGAAAAGATTTAAAAATTATGCCTTCACAAATGCCAGAAATTATGTAAAGATTACAATTCCAAAAGCCAATTCCATATAGCTTTTGACCTTCTATTGTGAGCACTGGAAATCTATCCTATGTTCCCTCTCAGACCAAGGCCAACTGACTCTGCTTTATACATATTTTCAAGAGGCAGAGGTATCCCACCAGAGATACTCTAAATCATAATTATTCTTGACTTGTTAGTAATCTCATATTAATCTGGCATCTTTGGAGGGAAAAACCTCACCTGGTGTAAGACTGCAATTAGCTAGGAGTGGTAGCTCATACCTACAATTCTATACTCTGGAAGCTGAGGCAGGAGGGTAGTGAGTTTGAGGCCAGACTGGGCTACATGATGACAGCCTGTCTTAAAACAATAATGAGAGAGGGGGGAGGAGGGGAGGCAATCAACCTACAAATTAAAGAAATGGTGTCTTTCGCCCATTGAAGAGGACAAAACTGAGCTCACCAGAGGAAGAGATACTATCCAGAAACACAGCAAGACTTCTGACTCATTTTCTACTCAAATAATTTTAGCTCCTCAATATGGGCACCATATTTGCCTAGAAGAATCCTGGCTTGTTGTTTTTGTTTTCCTTAAGGTACTCAGCCTCATCCTTATTCTAAAATCAGCTTTACAAGTGGCTGTAAAATTACCCTAGGAAGTCCAAGAAGTGTTGGGACATCTGCAGTAACTGGGTCATACAGTCCCTAGTGCCCAGTTCAGGGAACACAAAGCTACTTTTATGTCAGACAGTTGACACATGCCAGAGGGTGATCCGGAACTCCAGCAGGTGCCATTGTTAAATACTTTGCTTCTGAGGAGAGGAAGCCAGTTTGCTCTACCATGTTCCTGCCCTTGTACTTGAAGATCCTTCCACTAACCTTGTATTCTACAAATAAGCTTCCCCACTCCCTATAGCTCTGGATGTTGAACCAAGTCTTTTTAAAAATATTTTTATTCATTTGTTTATTTGAGAAAGAGGGAGAAAAGAGAGAGAGAGAGAGAGGGAGAGAGAGAGAGAGGGAGAATGGGCGTTCTAGGGTTTCAGCTGCTGCAAACAAACTCCAGACACACATGTGTCTTGTGTCTTGGCTTATGTGGGTTTTGGGGAATCAAACCTGGGTTCTTTGGCTTTGCAGGGAAGTGCCTTAACCATTGAGCAATCTCTCCAGCCTGAACCCAAGTCTTTTGACAGGCAAATGCTCTATCACTAGCTCAAACATAAATGCATTTCTTCTAAGGAAGAAAAAGATTGTTTCAGTTGGGCATGGTGGCACATGCCTTTAATCCCAGCACTTGGGAGGCAGAGGCAGGAGGATCACCATGAGTTCGAGGCCACCCTGAGAATACAGAGTGAATTCCAGGTCATGCTGGGCTAAAGAGAGACCCTACCTCGAAAAACCAAAAAAAAAAAAAAAAAAAAAAAGATTGTTTCAGAGATATTGATGCCAAGTATGGCATCAAAACATGTGCCAGAATGCTCTAGTTATGTGATAATGGTTCTAAAACTTATTTGTGCTACAGACTTCTTTAAGAGCTTATGAAGACAATGAAACATTTCACTTACATACTCAAGCTTTTCCCCTACCACTTAGGGGATGTCTTCATTTCAATAAAATAGCTTCAAAAATGCATTTAAAATATTTTTGTAGGGGCTGGAGAGATGGCTTAGCAGTTAAGGCACTTGCCTGCAAAGCTAAAGGACCCAGGTTCAATTACCCAGGATCCATGTAAAGCCAGATACACAAGGTGGCACATGCAGTTAGGCACTTGCCTACAAAGCCATTTCTCCAGCCCCCAAAATGCAATTTCTTAAAAATTTTATTATTTATTCATTTGAGAGAGAGAGAGAAGCAGAGAGGGAGACAGAATGGGCATGCTAGGGCCTCCAGCCACTGCAAATGAATTCCAGATGCATGTGCTGCCTTGTGCATCTGGCTTATGTGGGTCCTGCAGAATTGAACCTAGGTCCTTTGGCTTTGCAGACAAGGACCTTATCTGCTAAGCCATCTCCCCAGCCCCCAAAAAATGCATTTTTGAAAATTAGGGAAATTTAATAAGGACTGAATATTATATGATACTAGGGAATTATTTTCATTATATTGAGCATAAAGGCACTATGTTATATTATAAATTTTATTTATTTTTTCATTTTTATTTATTTATTTGAGAGAGAAAGAAGCAGAGAAGGAGAGAGAGAGAGAATGGATGCACCAGGGCCTCTGGCTGCTGCAAACGAACTCCAGACACATGTGCCACCTTGTGCATCTGGCTTACATGGGTCATGGGGAATTGAACCTAGGTCCTTTGGCTTTGCAGGCAAGTGCCTTAACCACTAAGCCATCTCCCAGCCCCCTATGTTACAGTATAAAAAAAAACAAAGGAAGAGTGTTAGAGCTTCATACATCACAGAACAATATCTTAATCAACAATGGCCCATTAAGGTCGTAATGCAAGGCACTACTCACATGTTTGGGCTGTTGCTGGTGCAAACAAAGCTACTGTGCCACCAGCCATATTAAAAAAAGTCACACATACATGATATGTGATATAATAAATGATTACATTTTGCTGGTTCATATATTTACTTGCACTATACTTTTGTTGTTCTTCTAGAGTGCACTCCTACTTTTAAAAGAGCTTACATAAAACAGCACCCTGTGTTATGCTGGCAGCAGCCTCAAACAGCCTGTGTTTACTGCCTCTCTTGATTGCACTAAGAGGCTATGTTGGGTGACTGGCCTATGCCACCTAGGTTTGTATAAGGACAATGTATGACATCCCTACAACAATGAAATGGTTAAACAACACATTTCTCAGCATGGATCCTGTCACTAAGTGACATGTGACTATACGGAAACATCTACAGTTGAAATTTTACATTGTCTAAGACTTAAAATTTTTCCTCTGCCCTCCCTCCTCTAGAAACATTAGGAAGACAAAAAAAAAAATGAAGAAAATGTTAATAACTAGCTGGGTGTGGTGGCACACACCTTTAATCCCAGCACTTGGGAGGCACAGGTAGAAGGATCACCATGAGTTCGAGGCCACCCTGAGACTACATAGTGAATTCCAGGTCAACCTGGGCCAGAGTGACACTCTACCTCAAAAAAAAAAAAAAAAAAAAAAAAGAAAAGAAAAAAGAAAAAGAAAAGAGAAAGAGAAAGAAAGAAAATTAATACTTATGGCTCTCTTTAATTTTTGTTTGTTGGTTTGCTTGTTTTTCAAGGTAGAGTCTCACTCTAGCCCAGGCTAACCTGGAATTCAGGGTGGTCTCAAACTCATGGCGATCCTTCTGCCACTGCCTCCCAACTGCTGGAATTAAGTGTGCACCATCACGCCTGGCTCGCTCTTTAGTTTTTACCTATTTGACACCTTTGGATTCATATGAGTAAAGAGTTGTGAGGTTTTAGTACTATTTTTGGCATGAAAGTAAATTGTTTTCATGATATAAATTGAATATATCTAACCCGAAGTATGAGTCTACAGCCTTGTACATGAAAGACTTAAATTTGTCCAGCTCGTAAAATTGTTCTGTGCAGTATGTACTTCAGTGTCCTCAAGAGGTTGATGGAAACAATAGCTTTCTTTCCTGATAAGTTCAGCATAAGAACATATCAAGTTAGCTAAATGGCTGTAAATATCTTCCTAGCCTTAAGAAAGATAATTTTGTTCTGCAGAAAGCCCAATTAAAAATACAAACTAAGCCAGGCGTGGTGGCGCATGCCTTTAATCCCAGCACTCGGGAGGCAGAGGTAGGAGGATCGCCGTGAGTTTAAGGCCACCCTGAGACTACATAGTTAATTCCAGGTCAGCCTGGGCCAGAGTGAGACCCTACCTCGAAAAACCAAAAAAAAAAATACAAACTAAGAGTAGCCTAGTCTTGTTGGGTTTACTCAAACCCATTTTGCTTGTTAGAATTTATAATTTTGTTACAGATGTAGTTTACTAAAATTTGAAATGGTGTTCTATCAGTGAGTCCATTGTCTAGAGAATTAATCTGATTTGTAAGTAATGCTGATAGACATATTCTCTTGCATCTGAGCAGAAATAAATGCATGTTTCTAGCATAAAAAAATACAAACTAAAGCCAGGCGTGTTAGAGCACACCTTTAATCCCAGCACTCCGGAGGCAGAGGTAAGAGGATCGCCGTGAGTTTAAGACCACCCTGAGACTACATAATGAATTCCAGGACAGCCTGGGCTACTGTGAGACCCTACATCAAAAAAAAAAAAAAAAAAAAAAAAAAAAAACTAAGTAGAGGGCTGGAGAGATGGCATAGCAGTTAAGTCACTTGCCTGCAAAGCCAAAGGACCCAGATTTAACTCCCCAGGACCCACATAAGCCAGATACACAAGGGGGCGCAGGCATCTGGAGTTCATTTGCAGTGGCTGGACGCCCTGGCACGACTATTCTCTCTCTCTCTCTCTGGCCTATTTCTGTTTCTCTCTCTCTCAAATAAATAAAATAAAATAAAATATTTTTAAAAATACAAACTGGAACTACCTGCTCTCTTTCTGCTTTCAGTTTCCTTCTCCATACTGACCTGTCTTTCAGGAGGAAGAGATGGGGCTGGTGCAGGTAAGAGCCCTGGTATAAATATTGGTGAAATCCCAAGTAGATCACCAGCTCCTACTTCAGTCCACCTCCCCTGCTGAGGGTATCTTTCTTGACATCCTCAGTAAATCCGGTACCGACCACATCTGATGGAGTTTCAGCCTGTGGCAAAAAAAATAAGACTCTCATTAGATTTATCTTTTTTTTTTTTTTCTAGGTAGGGTCTCACTCTGGCCCAGGCTGACCTGGAATTAACTATGCAGTCTCAGGGTGGCCTTGAACTCACGACGATCCTCCTACCTCTGCCTCCTGAGTGCTGGGATTAAAGGCGTGCGCCACCACGCCCGGCTTAGATTTATCATTTTTACACACTTATTTATTGCCTACATGCATGTAATCCCAGCACTCATAAGGTATAAAAGTGAGATGGATCTCATGATGACATTTTTGTTCAACTATATCATATACTTTAACTATATTTACCCCCAATTACCCTCTCCTGTATTACCTTCCCTTCTCTAACTAGTCCTTATTCTATTGTTTTTGTTTGTTTGCTTTTGTGATATAGGGTTTCACTCTAGCCCAGACTGACCTGGAACTCAAACTCACAACAATCCTCTTATCTCTGCCTTCCAAGTGCTGGGATTAAAGGTATGGACCACCAGATCTAGCCTCTGTTCTATTTTGATGTCATTTTTCCCCCTCTTATTATGCAGGTCCTGTGTATGTAGTTTCATCCATGGCTACTTTGTGCCTGGAAGATCACTAACTTCATTATTTATTGCTGAGAAATATTCACTGTGTAGTATATAAACCATAGTTTTTTTTTTTAAAGATAAAGATGTATGTATGTATGTATATATGTGTGTGTGTGTGTGTGTGTGTGTGTGTGTATGGTAATTTTTATGAGAGAGAGAGAATTAGCATGCCAGGGGCCTACAGCCACCGAAATTGAACTCAGATGTATGCACCACATTGTGCACATGTGTGACCTTGTGCACTTGTGTCACCTTGTGCACCTGGCTTACGTGGGACCTGGAGAGTCAAACGTGAGTTCTTAGGCTTCACAGGCAAGCACCTTAACCTCTAAAACATCTCTCCAGCCCTGTATATATACTTTAAAAAAAGATGAATAATTTAGCACCAGGAGTGGCCCTGCTTTTAAACGTGTCACAAACACTCTATCTTACAGTTAAGGAATGTCAACAAGCAGCAGAAGAAGAAAGTAAACATAAGAAACAAATTTTGAGCCAGGCATGGTGACAAATGCCTGTAATCCCAGCATTCAGGACACTAAGGGAGGAGGATTATAAATCTAAAGCCAGACTGGGGTCCATAGCAAGACCTTGTCTAAAAAAAAAAAAAAGAAAAAAGAAAAGAAAAGAAAAGGAAAAGGAGAAGAATATTTTGAATTAAGAATCCTGATTTTGTTATCAGTATTTGATTTGTATCTTGGTGATATTCAACATATCTAACATGGTACTAACAACAGCATGGTACTAACCAATTATAATGAGCACCCTAAATGATGAAAGTACCTACTACACTGAGTAACTGCACTCACCAGATAATCTGTGTTCCAGCTGACCCTCAGTACTGAACTAACTATGTGTGGTCAAGACATCATATATTCAAAACTTGAAATTAGTAAGTTTTATTCACTTCCTCCCAAATACCAGGCCAGTTATACTGAAGAAAATATATGCTTTAAAAAAATATTTCTGGCCAGGCATGGTGGCGCACGTCTTTAATCCCAGCACTCAGGAGGCAGAGGTAGGCGGATCGCCGTAAATTCGAGGCCACCCTGAAACCACATAGTTAATTCCAGGTCAGCCTGGACCAGAGTGAGACCCTACCTCAAAAACCCAAAATTATATATATATTTCTGGGGCTAGGAAGATGGCTCAGCAGTTACGGTGCTTGCCTACAAAGCCAAAGGATCTGAGTTTGATTCCCCAGTACCCACGTAAAGCCAGCTGCACGAGGTGGAGCATGCATCTGGAATTCATTTGCAGTGACTAGAGGTCCTGGCATATCCATTGTATATCCCCCCTGCCTCTCTCTCTCTTTCTCTCTCAAATAAATAAATAAATAAATAAATAAATAAATAAATAAATAAATAAATAAAAGTGAATATTAAAAATCTGTCTGGCCAGGCATGGTGGTGCATGACTTTAATCCCAGCACTTGGTAGATAGAAGTAGGAGGATCACTGTGAGTTCAAGGTTAGCCTGAGACTACATAGTGAGTTCCAAGTCAGTCTGAGATAGAGCAAGATCCTACTTCAAAAGTTTCTATTTGGGCTGGAGAAATGACTTAGTGGTTAAGGCATTTGCTTGCAAAGCCAAAGGATTCTAGTTCAATTCCCCAGCACCCATGTAAGCCAGATGCACAAGGGGCACATGCATCTGGAGTTTGTTTGCAGTGACTAGAATCCCTGGCGTGCCCATTCTCTGTCTGCCTCTCTTCTAGCTCTCTCTCTGCTTCAAATAAATAAATAATTTTTTAAGTTTCTATTTATTTGCACATGTATAGGTAGGGTGAGTTGCACTAGGTCTCTTGCCACTGAAATGAATACCAGATGCTTTATGCCACTTTTTGAGTCTGGCTTTAATTGGTGCTGGGGAATTGAACCCAGGTCAGAAGGCTTTGCAAGCAAGTGCCTTTAACCTCTGAGCCATCTTCCACCCCATACTTTTTTGTTGTTGTTGTTTTGTTTTGAGGTAAGGTACACACTTATTTATTGCCTACATGCATGTAATCCCAGCACTCATAAGGTATAAAAGTGAGATGGATCTCATGATGACATTTTTGTTCAACTATATCATATACTTTAACTATATTTACCCCCAATTACCCTCTCCTGTATTACCTTCCCTTCTCTAACTAGTCCTTATTCTATTGTTTTTGTTTGTTTGCTTTTGTGATATAGGGTTTCACTCTAGCCCAGACTGACCTGGAACTCAAACTCACAACAATCCTCTTATCTCTGCCTTCCAAGTGCTGGGATTAAAGGTATGGACCACCAGATCTAGCCTCTGTTCTATTTTGATGTCATTTTTCCCCCTCTTATTATGCAGGTCCTGTGTATGTAGTTTCATCCATGGCTACTTTGTGCCTGGAAGATCACTAACTTCATTATTTATTGCTGAGAAATATTCACTGTGTAGTATATAAACCATAGTTTTTTTTTTTTAAAGATGTGTGTATGTATGTATATATGTGTGTGTGTGTGTGTGTGTGTGTGTGTGTATGGTAATTTTTATGAGAGAGAGAGAATTAGCATGCCAGGGGCCTACAGCCACCGAAATTGAACTCCAGATGTATGCACCACATTGTGCACATGTGTGACCTTGTGCACTTGTGTCACCTTGTGCACCTGGCTTACGTGGGACCTGGAGAGTCAAACGTGAGTTCTTAGGCTTCACAGGCAAGCACCTTAACCTCTAAAACATCTCTCCAGCCCTGTATATATACTTTAAAAAAAGATGAATAATTTAGCACCAGGAGTGGCCCTGCTTTTAAACGTGTCACAAACACTCTATCTTACAGTTAAGGAATGTCAACAAGCAGCAGCAGAAGAAGAAAGTAAACATAAGAAACAAATTTTGAGCCAGGCATGGTGACAAATGCCTGTAATCCCAGCATTCAGGACACTAAGGGAGGAGGATTATAAATCTAAAGCCAGACTGGGGTCCATAGCAAGACCTTGTCTAAAAAAAAAAAAAAGAAAAAAGAAAAGAAAAGAAAAGGAAAAGGAGAAGAATATTTTGAATTAAGAATCCTGATTTTGTTATCAGTATTTGATTTGTATCTTGGTGATATTCAACATATCTAACATGGTACTAACAACAGCATGGTACTAACCAATTATAATGAGCACCCTAAATGATGAAAGTACCTACTACACTGAGTAACTGCACTCACCAGATAATCTGTGTTCCAGCTGACCCTCAGTACTGAACTAACTATGTGTGGTCAAGACATCATATATTCAAAACTTGAAATTAGTAAGTTTTATTCACTTCCTCCCAAATACCAGGCCAGTTATACTGAAGAAAATATATGCTTTAAAAAAATATTTCTGGCCAGGCATGGTGGCGCACGTCTTTAATCCCAGCACTCAGGAGGCAGAGGTAGGCGGATCGCCGTAAATTCGAGGCCACCCTGAAACCACATAGTTAATTCCAGGTCAGCCTGGACCAGAGTGAGACCCTACCTCAAAAACCCAAAATTATATATATATTTCTGGGGCTAGGAAGATGGCTCAGCAGTTACGGTGCTTGCCTACAAAGCCAAAGGATCTGAGTTTGATTCCCCAGTACCCACGTAAAGCCAGCTGCACGAGGTGGAGCATGCATCTGGAATTCATTTGCAGTGACTAGAGGTCCTGGCATATCCATTGTATATCCCCTGCTCTCTCTCTCTTTCTCTCTCAAATAAATAAATAAATAAATAAATAAATAAATAAATAAATAAAAGTGAATATTAAAAATCTGTCTGGCCAGGCATGGTGGTGCATGACTTTAATCCCAGCACTTGGTAGATAGAAGTAGGAGGATCACTGTGAGTTCAAGGTTAGCCTGAGACTACATAGTGAGTTCCAAGTCAGTCTGAGATAGAGCAAGATCCTACTTCAAAAAGTTTCTATTTGGGCTGGAGAAATGACTTAGTGGTTAAGGCATTTGCTTGCAAAGCCAAAGGATTCTAGTTCAATTCCCCAGCACCCATGTAAGCCAGATGCACAAGGGGCACATGCATCTGGAGTTTGTTTGCAGTGACTAGAATCCCTGGCGTGCCCATTCTCTGTCTGCCTCTCTTCTAGCTCTCTCTCTGCTTCAAATAAATAAATAATTTTTTTAAGTTTCTATTTATTTGCACATGTATAGGTAGGGTGAGTTGCACTAGGGTCTCTTGCCACTGAAATGAATACCAGATGCTTTATGCCACTTTTTGAGTCTGGCTTTAATTGGTGCTGGGGAATTGAACCCAGGTCAGAAGGCTTTGCAAGCAAGTGCCTTTAACCTCTGAGCCATCTTCCACCCCCCCATACTTTTTTGTTGTTGTTGTTTTGTTTTTTGAGGTAAGGTCTCACTCTAGCTCAGCCTGACCCGGAATTCACTATGTAGTCTCAAGGTGGCCTCGAACTCATGGTGATCCTCCTACCTCTGCCTCCTGAGTGCTGGGATTAAAGGCGTGCACCCGGCCCTGTGCTTTCTTTAAAAAGAATCATCTCACTCTTCTTGACTTTAGATTTTTATGAAGATTTGAATGCAAGTCTCTATTCCAAGACTTTTATCTAAGCCACTCTGCCTCCAGTGCAAAGTCTATTTCTAAACATCATTCAGCCCACATAACATTTTATGTTCTGTGTCAGCTCAGCTTTTCTTAGAGTTCTTGCTTTAGCAATACATGTCTCTGGTACGACCCAAGAGTTGCCAGTTCCAGTCTCCTTGGCTTGACACAGTTGACCATATTCTTGGTTGTATTTTGCACACAGTTGATTAGATATCTGCAGCGAATCGTCTCTAGGTAGCATGAATCAGATATCCCTTGGTCCTCAGCAGGTGGCAATTTGGAAGGTGGTGCCTTACTGGAGGAAGTGTGTTTCTGGGGACTGGCTTTGGGGTGCTATAGCCAGCTCCTCATTGTCAGAGATCTGTTCCTTTTCCTGCTGCTGTTTTCCACTTGTGGTAGCAAGGAGGTGATGTCTAGCCTCTGTTCATGCCGTGCTTTCCCCTGCTACTGTGACGCTTCCCCTTGAGACTGTAAGCCAAAATAAAAGCTTTTCTCACTCTGACCACTTGGAAACTTCCAGCTGTGGGTGAGGTTTTCCCTCAGCTGGGCCTGGGCCAAGCCCAGCCAGGTTTTGACCAGCAGGGAGGGCACCCCAGCCCTTACTCTCTGCATGGGTTCTTTTACTTCTCCAGCTCCCCACGTGGCAGGAACTCCTTGAACTTTCTTTTCTCTCTTTCTTTCTCTCTCTCTCTCTCTCTCTTTTTTTTTTTTTTTTTGAGGTGGGGTTTCACTCTAGCCCAGGCCACCTGGAATTCACTATCACTATGTAGTCTTTAGTCTCAGGGTGGCTTCGAACTCACAGCCATCTTCCCACCTCTGCCTCCCAAGTGCTAGGAGTAAAGACATGCACCACCATATCCGGCTTCTCTCTCTCTCTCTTTTTTTCCTACAGTTTTTCTAGGCCCTCCACGTGGGATCTCTACCCATGTGGGTGCCTTTCCTTGGCTCTCTACTGCCCTCAATAAATATAATAATTTAATAATGATTTAAAAAAAGCTTTTCTCCCATCAGCTACTTTGGGTTGGGTGCTTTGCTTCAGCAATATGAAGGTAACTACAACACTAGGAAAGAAAGAAGGGAGGGAGAAGACAAGATCCATTATATTATAGCAAATTTGCTTTAGGTGAGAAACAACCAAAAAAGCAAAAATCATGATCGTGTTATTTCTTAGAATTCTGTTCCTTTCGCTCCAAAACAATAACAACAAATGTTTTGCTTTTAAGTATCTGATAAATATAAACTTAAAAAAAAAAAACCTCATTCTAAATAGTTAACAATCAATTTTTCTCTCCAAGAGAAACCCAAGTTTTTGTTTTGTTTTGTTTTTGTTTGTTGGTTTTTTTTGGGGGGCTGGGTGGGTTGAGGTATCTCAGGCTGACCTGGAATTCACTATGTAGACTCAAGGTAGCCTTGAACTCACAGTGATCCTCCTACTTCTGCTTCTTAAGTGCTGGAATTAAAGGCATACACCACCATACCCCGCGAGAAACCCAGTTTTAAGGTTTTATTTTATTTTATTTATTAGAGCAAGAGAGAGAGAGAGATAAAGAAGCAAATAGAGAGAGAATGGGCATGTCAGTGCCTTTAGCTGCTGCAAATGAACTTCCTATGCATGTACCACCTTGTGCATCTGGCTTATGTGGGTCCTGGGGAATTGAACCTGGGTCCTTTGGCTTTGTAGGCAGTCCATTTCTCCAGCCTAGTTGTTTGTTTGGTTTTTCGAGGTAGGGTCTCGCTAGCCCAGGCTGACCTGGAATTTACTATGTAGTCTCAAAGTGGCCTCGAACTCATGGTGATCCTCCTACCTCTGTCTCCCAAGTGCCAGTATTAAAGGCATATACCACCATGCCAGGTCCCAGTTTTAAGGTTTGATTTTAAGGTTTACCCTTATTTCATTTTTTGTTTTTTCGAGGTAAGGTCTCACTGTAGCACAGGCTGACCGGGAATTCACTATGTAGTCTCAGGGTGGCCTCGAACCTATGGCGATCCTCCTACCTCTGCCTCCCTAGTGATGGGATTAAAGTCATGCACCACCATTCCTGGCTAAGGTTTACTTATTTTATTCTACCATTGCCATAGAAGTATCTATTTTTCAGTTAAAGATTAACCAAAAAAAAAAAAATACTGTTTTGTTTAGCTCTTAAAGATCAAAGGAGGGCCAGGCATAGTGGCGCACACCTTTAATCCCAGCACTTGGGAGGCAGAGGTGGAAGGATTTCCATGAGTTCAAGGCCACCCTGACACTACATAGTGAATTCCAGGTCAGCCTCGGCTAGAGTAAGACCCTACCTTGAAAAACCAAAAAGAATAAAAGAGGAAAGGAGGGCTGGCAATATGGCTCAGCAGTGAAGGCATTTGCCTGTAAAGCCTAATGACTGGGGTTCAGTTCCTCAGTACTCAAGCAAAGCTAGATGCACAAGGTGGCATATAGGTCTGGAGTTCATTTGCAGTGGCTGGAGGCCCTGGCATACCCATTCTCTTTGTCTGTCTCTCTTCTCTCTCTCTCTCCTTGCAAATAAATGAATGAACAAATAAATATTTTAAAAACTAATTCTATTAAAAAAAAAAAAGGAAATGAGTCTCCACATAATCCTACAATTCCAAACAAGTAATAGTAGCAATTTCTTTACCTGTAATCAACACACATGACACATGCAGTTAAAATTGATCATATATGGGCTGGGGAGATGACTTAGCAGCTTAGCCTGATGGCCTGGGTTTAGTTCCCCAGTCCCTCCATAAAGCCAGATGCACACGTGGCTCATGTGTCTAGAGTTTGTTTGCAGTGGCACTAGGCCCTAGCATGCCCATTCTCATTCCTTTTCTTTCCCTATCCCTCTCTGCTTGCAAATAAGTAAAAAAAAATTTAAAACTGGTCAGATGTACTATTTTCTTTTCTTTTTTTGATTGTTTTTATTGACAGCTTTCATAATTATAGACAATAAACCATGGTAATTCCTTCCCTGCCCTCACTTTTCTCTTTAAAACTCCACTCTCCATCATATCCCCTCCCCCTCTCAATCAGTATCTCTTTTATTTTGATGTCATTATCTTTTCCTCCTGTTATGATGCAGATCTACAATTTTCAACTCAGGCACCTTTGTCTGCAGTGGAGCAGCTGCCCAGATCAGCGTAGATACAGAATCTAGTTCCCTAAGAAAAATTACGAAACTCAAAGCTTCATGTTTCCTTCTTTTCCTTACTTCAAAGGTAGCTCATGAATAAGCTCTTATTTGTTTATTTGTTTATTTATGGTTTTTCAAGATAATTTCTCGTTCTAGTCCAAGCTGACCTGGAATTCACTTTGTAGTCTCAGGATAGCCTCAAACTCATGACAATCCTCCTACCTCAGCCTCCCAAGTGCTGGGATTAAAGGTGTATGTCACAACATCTGGTCCAAAGCTCTTTTTTAGGGTTTATTTATTTATTTTATTTCTTTGTTTTTCGAGGTAGGGTCCAGGCTGACCTGGAATTCACTCTGTAGTCTCGGTGGCCTCGAACTCATGGCGATCCTCCTACCTCTGCCTCCTGAGTGCTGGGATTAAAAGTGCGCACTACCATGCCAGGCTCCAAAGCTCTTTTTAAAAACTAAAATTGGAACATAAACCCAACCCATATGTAATATGAATACATATATATGTATGTTTCCATATGCATACACATGTTTGTGTGCATATATACAGCCATTCATTATGCCGAAGGGAATCATATCACATTTCTTTTTTTTTTTTTTTTTTTTTTTTTTTTGGTTTTTCGAGGTAGGGTTTCACTCTGGTCCAGACTGACCTGGAATTTACTATGTAGTCTCAGGGTGGCCTCGAACTCACGGCAATCCTCCTACCTCTGCCTCCCAAGTGCTGGAATTAAAGGCATGCACCACCACACCCGCCAGCCCACATTTCTTATGTTTAGTTTGGAGGTACTCTGATTGCATTGCCCTAGAAGATAGTAACCCAGCTGACTTTACCTGTGGCAGGAGATAGAGGATGTGCTGGTTGCTGGAAAAAGTTCTCATGTGACCAGTTTATTATAGTCTACTTGATAATCCTCAAGTTTTGCCCCACTTGCACAACTTCGGCAAAAGCAAAACAACTAGGAGATATCTTAGAGGGGAATGTTTGGAATTTGTTATGGAAACCATCTCTGTTCAAGTGCCCTGGGTGCCTTCAGCCATTACTGTCAACAGTCCTCAGGTTAATTATACCCTGAAGGGTATTTTGGAAAAATATGACAAGATCCAGATCTCTCTCAAAATGCCAGTGTTCACTGGACACATGGGGCAGCCTTTCAACATTTTTCTGCCCGACTGATAGATTGCTGATTTGTGGGGTTCATGCTACTTGTGACTACACCAAACCTGTCTTCTGTTCTATCATGCTCAGGAAAGGATGCCTTTGAGCCCTTCTTCCAGAGCTTTGAGACCTGGCTTCAAAGGATATCTTTCCTGCTTATACACCAAAGAAACTAGTTACTTATCAACACGTCAGATAAAGAAAATGAGTTTTTTTTTTTTTACAACACACACAACAGAGCAAAAGAATGAAATTCCTGCTGACTTTGAGACTATAAAACTTGCAGCTATCTAAGACTCTAATTAGAGATCTATAAATTTAGCACAACTTTGCAGGAGCAATGACTGGAGTTTGTCATATACCAGGTTATCATACACCTTTTTTTTTGTTGTTTTGTTTTTTGATTTTTTTTGAGGTAGGGTCTCACCCTAGCTCAGGGTGACCTGGAATTCACTATGTAGTCTCAGGGTGGCCTTGAACTTATGGCGATTCTCCTACCTCTGCCTCCCAAGTGCTAGGATTAAAGGCATATGCCACCACGTCTGGCTCTTACTTTTGTTTTTTTGAGGTAGGATCTCAGTGAAGCCCAGGCTGACCTGGAATTCACTATGTAGTCACAGAGTGGTCTTGAACTCAGGGCGATCCTCCTACCTTTGCCTTTCAAGTGCTGTGATATAAGGCATATGTTACTACGCTCGGCTGTTGTGTTTTTTTAATGTGATGCCAGGGCATCATGCATGCTAAGCAAGGAAGCTACTAACTAACTAAACTACATCCCAAACCCTTCCCTGGTTTTTTTGAGACAGGGTCTTAGTGTATAGCCCTGCCTGGCCTGGAACTCACTGTGTAGACCTGGAGTCAAATTTCTGTCTTTTCCTCCCAGGTGCTGGGATTATCAGTGTGCACAATCACAACTGGTCATTTGTGAGTGTTTAAAAGAAGTGTAAAAGCCGGGCGTGGTGGCACACGCCTTTAATCCCAGTACTCGGGAGGCAGAGGTAGGAGGATCTCCATGAGTTCGAGGCCACCCTGAGACTACATAGTGAATTCCAGGTCAGCCTGGACCAGAGTGAGACCCTAGCTTGCAAAACCAAATAAATAAATAAATAAATAAATAAATAAATAAATAAATAAATAAATAATAAGAATCCAGGTGTGTGGCAAAGGCCTGTAATCCCAGCAATTGGGAGGTGGAGACAGGATCAGGAGATCAAGGCCATCCTGCTACTGCAAATAAATTCCTGATGCATGTACCACTTTGTGTATGTGGCCTTAAGTGGGTACTGGGGAAATTGAACCTGGGCCATCAGGCATTGCAAGCAAGTGCCTTAACCACTAAGTCATCTTTCCAGCCCTTTTTTTTGTTTTTGACTCTGTCTCCTGTAGCCCAGATTGGCCTCAAATTCACTATTTGGCAGAGAATGACCTTGAACTTCTGATCTTGCATCTACCTCCCAAGTGTTGGGATTACTGGAATATTTCACTATGCCTACTTTAAAAAAATATTTTTATTTATTTATTTATTTATTTATTTGACAGAAAGAGGCAGAGAGAGAGAGAGAACAGGCATGCCAGGGCCTCCAGCCACTGCAAACGAACTCCAGACACATGTGCCCCCTTGTGCATCTGGCTTACGTGGGTCCTGGAGAATTGAACCAGGATCCTTTGGCTTTGCAGGCAAATTCCTTAACTGCTACGCCATCTCGCCAGGCCCCACTATGCCTACTTTTAAACGGAATGGAAAGTTTTTTTTTCAATATGTGGAGTTGAATCTAGGGACTCCTACATGCTAGACAAGTGCTCTACATTGAACTATACCCCAGCCTTCTCTGATGTGCTATTGCACAGTAGGGTGACTATAGATAATAATGTACCATGTATTTCAAAAAGCTAAAAGAAGGTATTTTGACTATTTTCATTAAAAGATAAGGGTTTAAGGAAATATATATGGTTCCCCTAATTTTGACAATGCATACATATTTTAAAACATTACATAGAAGCTGGGTGAGCAGGAGGATCGGTCCTCTCCGTTTTCTCCTGGACTAGAGTGAGACCCTACCTTGCAAAACCAAAAAAAAAAAAAAAAAAAAAAAAAGAAGCTGGGTAAGGTGGTACACTTGGGAGACTGAAGCAGGAAAATGAGGAATTCAAGGTCAGTCTAGACCACATAGAAAGTTCAAGGCCAGCCTGAACCAAATGGGACTCTGTCTAAAAAAAAAAAAATTATTTAGGGCCTGGAGGGATGGCTTAGCGGTTAAGGTGCTTGCCTACAAAGCCAAAGGACCCAAGTTTGATTTCCCAGGACCCACGTAAGCCAGATGCACAAGGTGGCGTATGTGTTTGGGTTCGTTTGCAGTGGCTGGAGGCCTTGGCACGCCCATTCACTTTCTCATTCCCTCTCTCTTCCTCTTTCTTTCTGTCAAATAAATAAGTAAATAAATACATAAATTGAAAAAGATCATTTAGTATGTCATAAATATGTATATTTTTGTTTCCTGGATCAGTTAAAATTTTATTTAGCTGGAGAAGTAGCTCAGTGGTAGAGAACTTGCCCAAGACTAGGGTTCTATCTCCAGTATCTCAAAAAAAAAAAGTTCATTAAAAACCTTGGCCTGGAGAGATGGTTTAGCAGTTAAGTGCTTGCCTGTGAAGCCTTAAGACCCCGGTTTGAGACTCAATTCCCCAGGACCCACATAAGCCAAATGCACAAGGTGGCACATGCATCTGGAGTTCATTTGCAGTGTTGGAGACCCTGGTGCACCTGTTCTCTCTCTATCTGTCTGCCTCTTTCTCTCTGTCTGTTGCTCTCAAATGAATAAATAAAAAAATAAACAAAAAAATTTCCTTTAAAAACAAAAACAAAAAATCCTCATGGGCTGGGTGTGGTGGTGCACACCTTTAATCCCAGCACTCAGAGGCAGAGGTAGGAGGACCGCTGTGAATTCAAGGCCACCCTGAGAATACAGAGTGAATTCCAGGTCAGCCTGGGCTAGAGTGAGACTCTACCTTGAAAAACAAATCCCACACCTTTAATCCCAGCACTCGGGAGGCAGAGGTAGGAGGATCGCTGTGAGTTCAAGGCCACCCTGAGACTACATAGTGATTTCCAGGTCAGCCTGAGCTAGAATGAGACCCTACCTTGAAAAACAAAACAAAAACAAAAAAGAAAGAAAAAGAAAAGCAAAACAAAACCCTCATGGGTGTTGGAGAGATGGCTTAGTGGTAAGGCGTTTGCCTGGGAAGGACCCAGGTTTGATTCCCCAGGACCCGTGTAAGCCAGATGCACAAGATGGTGCATAAGTCTGGAGTTCGTTTGCAGTGGCTGGAGTCCCTGGTATACCCATTCTTTTCCGGTTTTTCGAGGTAGGGTCTCACTCTAGCTCAGGCTGACCTGGAATGCACTATTGTAGTCTCAGGGTGGCCTTGATCTCATGGCGATCCTCCTACCTCTGCTTCCCAAGTGCTGGGATTAAAGGTGTGAGCCATCATGCCTTAGGCTGTACCCATTCTTCCTCTCTTTCTTTCAAACAAATAAATTAAATGAAATATATTTTTTAAAAAAACTTGGGGGCTGGGGAAATGGCTTAGCAGTTAAGGCATTTGCCTGTGAAGTCTAAGGATCCAGGTTTGATTTCCCAGGACCCACATAAGCCAAATGCACAAAGGGGCGTCTGCATCTGGAGTTCGTTTGCACTGGCTAGAGGCCCTGGTGTGCCTATTTGCTCTTTCTCTATGCCTCTTCCTCCCTCTCTCTCTCAAATAAATAAATAAAATATCTTAAAAAAAAACTTGGGCTGGAGAGATAGCTTAGCAGTTAAGGCATTTACCTGCAAAGCCAAAGGATCCTAGTTCGACTCTCCAGGGCCCATGTATGCCAGATGCACAAGGGGGCACATGCATCTGGCGTGCCTCTGCAGTGGCTGGAGGCCCTGGCATGTCCATTCCATCTCTCTCTCCCTCTCCCTCTTTCTCTCTCTCAAATAAATAAATAAAATATATATTTTTTTAAAAAAAAAAAAAAACCTCTTGGGGCTGGGCATGGTGGCATATACCTTTAGTCCCAGCACTCAGGAGGCTGAGTGATTGTCACGAGCTCAAGGCCAGCCTGAGGATACTTAGTGAGTCCCAGGTCAGTCTGGGCTAGAGTGATACTCTGCTTTGAAAAAAACAAAACAAGTGTTTTGGCTTAAAATAACACACATTTATTCCCTTATGGTTCTGGAGGGCAAAAGTCTTAAGTCACAGTGTTGGCATAGCAGTGCCCTTTCTAGTGGCTTCCTACATTCCTTGGCTCATTGCCTTCTTCCTCATATCAGTTTTTCTTCTTGCTTCATTCTGACTGCTTGCTTCCACTCTTACATTGCCTTCTGTTCCTCTTTTAGTTCTCTGTGGGGTAGTTGTCCTTTCTCAGGTTGAGGAAAGTCTTTTTTGTCTGTTTAAATTTAATTAATTCACTTATTTCACTTATTTGCACGCGCGTGTGTGTGTGTGTGTGTGTGTGTGTGTGTGTGTGTTGCAAACAAATGCCAGATGCAAGCACTACTTTGGTGGATCCAGCTTTATGTGATGCTGGGGAATCAAACCCAGGCCATCATGCTTTGCAAGTAAGTGCCTTTAACTACTGAGCCATCTCTCCATCCCTAAATTTAAATTAACCAAAAAAAATTTTTTTCCAGTGTTAGTGA
Source organism: Orientallactaga sibirica (assembly GCA_036365145.1). Taxonomy (NCBI): domain Eukaryota; kingdom Metazoa; phylum Chordata; class Mammalia; order Rodentia; family Dipodidae; genus Orientallactaga; species Orientallactaga sibirica. The sequence goes on from JAEOAD010000017.1 coordinate 2,004,571, forward strand.
AAAAACCTAGGGCCTTATACATGCTAGACAAGCATTCAGCCACTCAGCCACATTTCCAGCACCTCAAATTGTATTTACTTGATGGACTTATGAAGTGGAAAGACTGTCTTTCTAACTTTAGTTCCTATCTAACTGAATTAGCCAACTGTTGTTTTTTTTTGTTGTTTTTTTTTTTTTTTTTTGAGAGAGAGACAGAGAGAGGAAGAGGCAGAGAGAATGGGCGTGCCAGGGCCTTTTCAGCCACTGTGAATGAACTCCAGGTGCGTGCACCCCCTTGTGAGCATGTATGACATGCTTGCATCACTTTTCTGTCTGGCTATACATGGGACCTGGAGATTCGAACAAGTGTTCTTAGGCTTCGCAGGTAGGCACCTTAACCACTAAGCCATCTCTCCAGCCCTGAATTGGCCAACTTTGTAAAACAATTGAGGTTTTAAAATATAGGGCTGGTGAGCCAGGCATGCCTTTAATCCCAGCACTCGGGAGGCAGAGGTTGGAGGATCACCATGAGTTCAAGGCCACCCTGAGACTACATAGTAAAGTCTAGGTCAGCCTGGACAGAGTGAAACCCTACCTTAAAAAAAAGAAAAAAATAATAAATAAAATATAGGGACAAAGGATCCCAGTTTGATTCTCCAGGACCCACATAAGCCATATGCATGAGGGGGCGCATGCATCTGGAGTTCATTTGCAGTGGCTGGAGGCCCTGGTGTGCCCATTCTTTCCCTCTCTCTCTGAAATAAATAAATAAATAAATTATATATATATATACATAATTAATTGTGTGTGCGTGTTCATGTGTGCGAATGTGTTCATGTGTGCTTATGGGTGTACACCTGCCATGGCACACATGTGGAAGTTAGAGGACAATTTTCGGTTGGTCTTTGCCTGTCCACCTATTTGAGGCAATTTCCCTCTCTGGATTCTTGTTCTGCTCTGCTATTCTTTCCTGGGCTCTCCTCAAGCTTCTGGGAAATTCTGTCTCTGCTTCACATCTTGCTATCAGCCTCAGCATGCTGAGATTACAGAAGCCCACCATGGTTTCAGGATTTTTCCATAGGGTCTGGGAAAGGAACTCAGGAACTTCATTTTGAGCAGTGAACAATTTATCCGCTGAGCCATCTCTCTGCCCCAACGTTTTTCTTATTTATTTGTTCTGGGGGCTATTTTTTGGTTCTAATAAAAATAAGGCAAGTGCCTTGACCAGTAAGTCATCTCTCCAGTTCCCTAAATTTTTTTTTTGTTTTTATTTATTGATGTTACACGCCTAGGTAACAACAACAATTTTTAAAAATTTAGGAGACTGGAGCCGGATGTGGTGGCACATGCTTTTAATCCCAGCACTTGCAGAGGTAGGAGGATCACCGTGAGTTCGGGGCTGCCCTGAGACTACATAGTGAATTCCAGGTTAGACTGGGCTAGAATGAGACTCTACCTCGAACCCCCCCCCCCAAAAAAGTTGTTGTTTGCTCATTTTTTGGAAACACAGTCTTGCTATATGGCCCATATTGCCCTCAAATTCATGATCCACTTACCTCAGTCTTCTGAGTGCTAGATTATAGATGTGTACTACCACTCCTGGTGAATAATTAATTGTTGTTTCTCAAAATCAGGTGACAGGTGAACTATTCTTCTTCAATGAAATATTTAGGAATTATACTTTGGTGAATAATGTGGCAGAATTTGTATAGAAATATAAAATAGATTAAATGTAACCATGGAGCTGTGGAAATGGCACAGCAGATAAGAGCTCTTGCATAAGCATGAGGACCTGAGAAGGCCTGAGTTTGATTCTCAGCACTGATGTAAAAAGCCAGCCATGAGCCGGGCGTGGTGGTGCACACCTTTATCCCAGCATTCAGAGGCAGACGTAGGAGGATCACGGTGAGTTCGAGGCCACCCCGAGACTACATAATGAATTCCAGGTCAGCCTAGGCTAGAGTGAGACCCTACCTCAAAAGCCAGCCTTGGCTGTGCACACCTATAACCCCGGTCCTATAGGAAACAAGAGACAGAAAATGGATGGGGCTTAATGCTCAGCCAGTCTGACCAAACATGGCAGCTCCAGGTTCAGTGAGAGGCTCTGTCTCAAGGAAACATGTAGTTGAGTGGTAGAAGATACTAGATGTTTTCTTCTGGCCTCCTTGCATGCATGGGGCATGTACATCTAGATATAGTTTAATATTTTAGAGCTTTGGAAACTTTTTCTTAAGTTAAACTTTTTTTGAGATAATTATAGATTCATGTGCATTTCACATGATGTAAAAAATGATATAGAGAGATCAGAAGTTGCCTTTACCCTACTTCTCCCCAAAGGCAACATATTGCAAAACTCTAGTTTTGGGGCATATAAAAAGGAAGATGTAGCCAGGCATGGTAGTGCATGCCTTTAATCACAATCACAGCACTCGGGAGGCAGAGGATCGCCATAAGTTCGAGGCTACCCTGAGACTACAGGGTGAATTCCAGGTCAGCCTAGGCTAGAGTGAGACTCTACCTTGAAAAACCAAAAAAAAAAAAAAAAAAAAAAAAAAAAAGGAAGATGTGACAGTATGAAAAAAAGCCACCTAAGTCACCTACTTCTCTCTTATTTTTTTAAATTTATTTTTATTATCTGGACATATTTAGAATGTAAACAACGCCTATTGGTACCATCCTTTCCCTCATCCCTGTCCCTTTTTCAAAGGGGCCCTCCTTCTTGGGGACCCAGGTTATCCCATGGGGATTGTGGGTCATTCATTGTGGGGGCAGCAATCAGTTATGGAGGCAATGCCTCTGTGCATAATGTGTACTACTTTTTATTATTATTAAGTATTATTATTATTATTATTATTATTTTGGTTTTTCGAGGTAGGGTTTCACTCTAGTCCAGGCTGACCTGGAATTCACTATGTAGTGTCAGGCTGGCCTCAAACTCATGGTGATCCTCCTGCCTCTGCCTCCCAAGTGCTGAGATTAAAGGTGTGCGTCACCACACCCAGCCTTCTATTTTGGTTTTTTGAGGTAGGGTTTCATTGTAGCCCAGGCTGACCTGGAATTAACTATGTAGTCTCAGGGTAGCCTCAAACTCACAGTGACCCTCCTACCTCTGCCTCCTGAGTGCTGGGATTAAAGGCATGTGCTACCATGCCCGGCTTATTTTTTAACTTTTTAAATTTATTTACTTGAGACAGAGAGAATGGGCACACCAGGACTCTAGCCACTGCAAACGAACTCCAGATGCATGTGCTACTTGTGCATCTGGCTAACTGGCTATCTGGGTCCTGTGGGAATCGAACCTGGGTCCTTTGGCTTTGCAGGCAAGCGCCTTAACTGCTAAGCCATCCCTGCAGCCTACTGTATGCTACTCTTATTTTGACACACATACTCGGCTTCTCTCTGGTTGGTTCTCTAATGTCCAATAGAGTTGGAATAGTTGTCTAAGTTTCCCCTGATGGTATTGCCGATCTACGAAATGCGACAGCAAGAACCTAGGCCACATGGAGAGCACGTTTCAAACTCCTGCTTAGGGAGAGGAATAACCAGCACAGCAAGGTTTGCTCTTGTTTACCTTCCACTAGATCCTTCAAGCTTTCCCATCACAAGAATTCCATCTCCTTACAACAAAGGCATTCAGTCAATATTTGGGGAATGGGAAGTGGATAAAGCAGATTGAAGTCCAACTTTTCAGTCCTCAAATGACCCAAATACCATAAAAATTATTTCTTGGTTTCATTAGTTCTTAAAACTCATTGGAAATGAAAAAAAAAAAAAAACAGTGGAAGAGAATACAGAAAGACTTCCAGATGAGAGAGATTTAAAATAGAAAGCTAGCCAAACCTGGTGGCACATGCTTTTAATCCCAGCACAAATCAGGCAAAGGCAGAAGGATAGAAGGGAGCTCGAGCCCACCCTGAGATTACACAGTGAATTCCAGGTTAGCCTGGGCCAGAGTGAGACTCTACTTTGAAAAAACCAAAAAAGAAAGAAATCCAGGGTTGACTTAATAAATCATTATGTGTGTGTGTGTGTGTGTGTGTGGTGTGCACAAGTGTGTAGACGCATGTGCCTTGTACACATGCACACTGAAGCAAGAGGAAGTCTTATTTCTTTGAGACAAAATCTTTCACTAATCCTAGAGCTTGCTGCTTTTTTTTGTGTGTGTGTGTGTGTGTGTGTGTGTGTGTGTGTGTGTGTGTGTGTGTTTTGGTTTATCGAAGTAGAGACTCACTCTACCCCAGGCTGACCTGGAATTCACTATGTAGTCTCAGGCTGTGATCCTCCTACCTCTGCTTCTCAAGTGCTGGGATTACAGGTGTGCACCACCACACCTGGCCTCCCTGTTTTTGGTTAGACAGCTATAGCTGGACAGGGATCCCCCAGGGATCCCCAGTAGTCCTTCCTGTTTCTGCCCCTTCAGCCTGGGGTTATAGGCATATATAACTATCTCTAGCTCTTTTTTGGGCACTGGGAATCAAACTCAGGTCCTAATGATTGCACAGTAAGTGTTCTTACCTGCTGAGCCATCTGCTCAACCCCTAGGTCGATTTAATATAATAACTTAACATAAATAATATATCTGGAATTGTCTTGATTACAGAGAATAGTACAGATTTTTAGTGAAATGACAAACTGTTTGGTAATTTTAGTGCCATAACTCTAGAAGAGTCAGGGGGTGAAAAATGAAGATTCTTGGGGCCGGAGAGATGGCTTAGAGGTTAAGGCACTTGCCTGTGAAGCCTAAAGACCCAGGCTCAATTACCCAGTACCCATGTAAGCCAGATCACAAGGTGGTACATGTATCTGGAGATCATTTTCAGTGGCTGGAAGCCCTAGCGCACCCATTCTCTCTTTATCTGTCTTCTCTCTCTCAAATTAATTAATTAATTAAAAATGGGCTGGAGCCAGGCATGGTGGCACATGCCTTTAATCCCAGCACTTGGGAGGCAGAGGTAGGAGGATCATCATAAGTTCAAGGCCACCCTGAGACTATATAGTGAATTCCAGGTCAGCCTGGACTAGAGTTAAACCCTACCTTGAAAAACCAAAAAAATAAAATAAATAAAATAAAATAATAAAAATAAAAAAATAAAAAAAAAATAAATAAATAAAATAAAATGAGCTGGAGAGATGGCTTAGCGGTTAAGGCGCTTGCCTGCAAAGCCAAAGGATACAAGTACAACTCCCCAGGACCCATGTAAGCCAGATGCACAAGGGGCACATGCAATCTGGAGTTCGTTTGCAGTGGTTGGAGGCCCTGGCGTGCCCATTCTCTCTCTCTCTCTCTACCTGCCTATTTCTGTATCTCTCTCTCTCAAAATAAATAAATAAAAATAAAATTTTTTTTAAATGGGCTGGAAAGATGGCTTAGCGGTTAAGGTGCCTGCCTGCAAAGCCTAAGAATGCCTGTTCGATTCTCTAGGTCCCACGTTTAGCCAGACGCAAAAGTGACACAAGTGCACAATGTCGCACATGCGCACAAGGGGATGCGCACAAGGGGGTGCACACGTCTGGAGTTCATTCACAGCAGCTGAGAAGCCACTGGTACACCCATTCACCTTCTGTCTCTCTCTCTCTCTCTCTCTCTCTCTCTCAAATTAAAAAAAGGAAAAGAAAAGAAAAGAAAAGCCCTGGAATAGGGTATAGGGAAGATAGAACTCACCTTTTGGGGGCTACAAAATCAAACCAGCCCAGGCATGGTGGTGCACGCCTTTAATCCCAGCACTCCGGAAGCTGAAGTAGGAGGATCACTGTAAGTTCAAGGCCACACTGAGACTACAAAGTCAATTCCAATGGACTGGAGGACAAAAATCACATGATCATTTCATTACATGTAGAAAAAGCATTTGACAAAATCCAACATCCCTTCATGATAAAAGTCCTACAGAGAAGCCGGGTACGGTGGCGCATGCCTTTAATCCCAGCATTCGGGAGGCAGAGGTAGGAGGATCACCAAGAGTTCAAGGCCACCCTGAGACTACATAGTGAATTCCAGGCCAGCCTGGGCTAGAGTGAAACCCTACCTTGAAAAACAAAACAAACAAACAAAAAGTCCTACAGAGATTGGGAATACAAGGAAGTCTTAGCCATAGCAGTAAGTCAAGAGACACATATAAAAGGGATACAAGGGGCTGGCAAGATGGCTTAGCAGTTAAGGTGCTTGCCTGTGAAGTCTAAGGACTCAGGTTCAATTCTCCAGATCCCACGTAAGCCAGATGCACATGGTAGCACATGCAAATGGAGTTCATTTGCAGTGGTTAGAGGCCCTGGTGCACCCATTCTCTCTCTCTCTCTCTGTCCTTCTCTCAGTCTGTAATAAATAAATTAATTAAATTAAATTTTAAAAGGGATACAAATTGGAAAGGAAGAGATCATTATTTGCAGATGATATGATTCTATACATAAAGGACCCTAAAGACTCTACCAGCAAACTTTAAGAGCTGATAAACACCTACAGCGGTGTAGGTAGGATGTAGCAGGATACAAAATAAACATACAGAAATCAGTAGCCTTCCTATATGTTAACAACAAACACACAGAGGATGAAACCAGAGAATCACTCACATTCACAACTGCATCAAAAAATAAATAAATAAAGTACCTTGGGGTAAGCCTAATCAAGGAATTGAAGGATCTCTACAATGAAAACATAAAACACTCAAGCAAGAAATTGCAGAAGACACTAGGAAATGTAAAGACATCCTTTATTCTTGGATTAGAAGAACCAATATTGTGAAAATGGCAATCTTACCAAAAGCAATCTAATTTAATTAAATTTAAATTTAATGTAATCCCCATCAAAATTCCAATGGCATTCTTCACAGAAATAGAAAAAACAATCCAAAAATTCATTTGGAAGCAGAGAAAACCTTAAATATCTAAAACAATTTGAGCAACAAAAATAAGGCCAAAAGAAGGGTAGGACTCCTTACAACGTGCTCCTCCAGACACAAAATAGCCTAGATATCCATGACCTCACAGTGCCTGCCACTACCTACACAAGACCATCATAATAGGAGGAAAAGATCATGATATCAAAATAAAACAGAGACTGATTGAGAGAGGGAAGGGATATGATGAAAAGTGGAATTTCGAAGAGGAAAGAGGGGGGTGGGAGGGAAGTACCATGGGATATTGTCTGCAATTAAGGAAGTTGTTAATTAAAAAAAAATAGTGAATTCCAGGTCAGCCTAGGCTACAGCAAGACCCTACCTTGAATAACCAGTGTGTGTGTGTGTGTGTGTGTGTGTGTGTGTGTGTGTGTGTGTGTAAAAAATCAGGAAATCACTTGATTTACCAATCAGAACATCCTGTATTTTGAACAGACACACCTTTGCAGCATTACATCATTGTGTTAATGGTTGGTAGCCAAAACTGGTTTTATATGTGTGTGAGTGTGTGTGTGTGTGTTGCTTGCTTCTACCTGTGTTTACTGTTTCAACTCTGATGAAAAACAGTTCCCTGAGTATATACCTTGACCTTAAATCTACCTAGATAGTTGAAGAGTTTCTGTGTTGGCAGTTTTAAAAAATATTTTAATTTAATTTTTTATGAGACAGAGAGAGGGTGAGAATTGATGCACCAAGGTCTCTAGCCATTGCAATCAAACTCCAGGTGCATGGGCCACCTTGTGTGCATGTGTGACCTTGTATGTCTGACTTACGTGGGTTCTGGGGAATCAAACCTGGGTCCTTAGGCTTTGCAGGCAAGCACCTTTACTGCTAAGCCATCTCTCCAGCCCTGTGTTTGTAGTTTAAATCCTGGTTTGGTGAGCTAAGCAATGAAGTAGAAACCAGGATGCCAGTGACTACAGGGCTTCCTTCTTGATCAAACTGAACAAGAAGACTGCCATGAATAATGTTCAAATTTTTAAAAAATATATTTATTTATTTACTTATTTGAGAGAAAGAGGCGAGAGAGAGAGAAAGAGAGAGATAGGGAGGGAGGGAGAGAATGAGTATGCCAGAGCCTCTAGCCACTGCAAACGAACTCCAGATGCATGTGCCCCCTTGTGTATCTGGCTTACGTGGGTCCTGGAGAATCAAACCAGGATACTTTGGCTTTGCAGGCAAGCGCCTTAACCGCAAAGCCATCTTTCCAGCCCCAATAATGTTCACATTTATAAAACAAAGACCCTGTCCAATGATTTTGATGATAGCAGTAGCTTCATTGTTTTGCTCAACATAACCCTCCCCCTCTCTCTCTCTCTCTCTCTCTCTCTCTCTCTCTCTCTCCCTCTCTCTGTCTCTGTCTCTCTCTCTCTGTGTTTTGTGTCCATTCCAGTGAGCAAGTATTAAAATTGAGGTCTGAGAATTCCCTGGAAGAATCTTAGAGATAATGTACTATCTTAGTATTTTAACTTTTTTTTTTCATTGCTGAAGATCAAACTCAGGGCTCTAGGCATGCTAGTCTCATGCTCTCACTTTAATCCTCAGCTCACTACATATATTTATTATTTGTGCAAGCATGTGTATGTGTGTGTATATCAGGCTTTATGTGAATATCTGCAGAACTGAATCTGTGCCTCCATCCAGGCTTATAAGCAAATGCCTTCAATTCTTGAACCATTTTCCCAGCTCCTTAAAATACATATTTTAAGATAATGTTACCATAAAATTTCAAATACTTCTGAGCATGGTGGCACATGCATTTAATCCCAGCACTTGTGAGGCAGAGGTAGGATGATCCCCATGAATTCAAGGCCACCTTGAAAGTATATAATGAATTCCAGGTCAATATGGGCCAGAGCCCATACATCAAATAATAATAATAATAATAAGGCAGTTAAGGCACTTGCCTACAAAACCAAAGGATCCAGGTTTGATTCCTCAGAACCTATGTAAGCCAGATTCACAAGGTGGCATATGCATCTGGAATTCATTTGCACAGGCTGGAGGCCCTGGTGCACCCATTTTATCTCTGTCTCTTTCTCTCTGTCAAATAAATAAATAAAAATAAAATATTTTTTTAAATTAAAGGGATGGAGAGATTGCTTAGTGGTTAAGGTGCTTGCCTGCAAAGCCAAAGGACCCAGGTTCAATTCCCCAGTACCCATGTAAGCCAGATACATAATGTGGCACATGCCTCTGGAATTTGTTTGCAGTGGCTGGAGGCCCTGGCCCACCCATTCTCTCTATCTACCCTTTGCTCTCTCTCTCTCTAATAAACAAATAAATAAAATATTTAAAAAACAAAAAATTCAAATATTGGCACAATTTGCTTTTATTCCTTTTGGATACCATACAATTCCACTTTTCTCCCACATCCAATGTTAACTAATTATATATCCTTATATTCTTTTTCTGTATTGTACAAATATGAGCAACTATAATGCATCTTTTGATATTACACTTGATCTTAGCCAAAAGGCCAAGAAGGGATAGCATCTTTTGATATTAAATACATCATTATACTGCATACACTTGCTTAAAAAAAGACACATTATATTGCTGAAGACTCCACATACTTGGGCTGCAAGGTCACTGAGAAATCCTGATGGAGCTGAGCTAAAAGCCTCCTCCATGTGGAGCAGCTGACAGAAAGCTGGAAAAAGCTACACTGGGTCTCACTGTAGCTCAGGATGACCCAGAACTCACTATATAGCTCAGGTTGGCCTTGAAATTGTGGCAATCCTTCTGCCTCTACCTCCTGAGTGCTGGGATTACAGAGGTGATTCACTAAGCTATGCTTTATTTTTACTTTTATTTATTTATTTTTTTTTTGAGGTAGGGTCTCACTCTGTCCCAGGCTGGCCTTGAATTCACAGTGATCCTCCTACCTCTGCCTTCTGAGTGCTGGAATTAAAGGCATGCTCCACCACACATGGCCCAAGCTATGCTTCTTTTCAAAGAAAAATATTTTATTTATTTATTAGTGAGAGAGAGAGAAAGGCACAGAGAGACAAAGAAAGAATGCGCATGCCAGGGCCTCCAGCCACTGCAAATGAACTCCAGGTGCATGTGCCACCTTGTGCATCTGGCTTATGAGGCTACTGGGGAATTGAACTTGGGTCCTTGGGCTTTGCAGGCAAGCACCTTAACTGCTAAGCCATCTCTCCAGACCCCTTCATCTTATTTTTTTGAGACAGGATCTCTCATTGAATCTAGAGCTCACTAAGTCAGGTATACAAGCTAGCCAGGAAGCCCTATGGAGTCCTTTTATCTCTGCCTCCCCAGTGCTGATGACAGGCATACCTTGTCGTGCTCAGCTTTTGTTATTGCTGAGGATTCAAACTCAGGTCTTCATGCTTGAGTAGCAAGTACTATGCCAATTGAGCCATTTCCTCAGCCCCAGCTAGTATGTTTTCTTATAAAAAATAATAAATTTAGGGCTGAGAAATGGCTTAGTGATTAAGATGCTTGCCTACAAAGCCAAAGGACACATAAGCCGATGCACAAGGGAGCGCATACATCTGGAGTTCGTTTGCAGTGGCTGGAGGCCCTGGCATGCCCATTCCCCTCTCTCTCTCCTCTTGCCTATTTCTCTCTCTCTCAAATAAATAAAGAAAAAAATTAAATAAATAATAATAAATTTAGGGCTGAAGAGATGGCTCAGTGGTTAAGGTGCCTGTCTGTAATGCTCAAGGACTCAGGTTCAATTCCCCAGTACCCACATAAAGCCAGATGCACAAAGTGGTGCATGCATCTGGAGTTCAATTGCAATGGATAGAAGGTCTGGTGCACCCATTTTCTCTTTTCTGTCTCCTTGCAAATAAATAAATAAAATATTTAAAAATAGATAATAAATGTATTTACTGAACAGATACTGAAAGAAAAAATTCCACTCAGAATACAATATCTTCAATGGTTCCAACGTTTTTCCACAAAATATGAATAAATTCTTTTTCAATATAGTTATTATTTGAACACAGAATCAAGTGTTAGCCAGATTTGGTGGTCTATACCAATAATTCCAGCACTCGGAAGGTGGAGGGAGGCAGGAACATTAGTAGTTCAAGCTTACTCTCATTTACATAGTAAATTCAAGGCCAACCTTGGCTACATAAGATCCTGTCTCAGAAAATAATACAAGGGGGTTGGAGAAAAGGCTCAGCAGTTAAGGCACTTGCTTGAACAGCCTGATGGCCCAGGTTTGACTCCCCTGCACCCACATAAAACCATATGCACAAAGTGGCACATGGATTTGGAATTCATTTGCAGTGGCTAGAGGCCCTGGTGTGCCAATTCTCTTTGTGTGTCTCTCTCTGCTTACAAATAAATTTAAAAAGCCCACAAAAGCAAACAAACAAACAAAAAAAAAAACAATACAAAGACTGGAGAGATGGCTCTGCAGTTAAAGGCACTTGCTTGCAAAGCCCAGTGACCTGTGCTCAATTCCCCAGTATCCATGTAAAGCCAGATACACAAAGTGGCATGTGTCTAGAGTTCATTTGCAGTGGCCAAAAGCCTTTGTGGGTCCATTCTCCCACCTCCTCTGCTTGCAAATCAATAAATAAGAGAGAGAAAGGGAGAATGGGAGCACCAGGGCCTCCAGGTGCTGCAATCGAACTCTAGGTGCACGCACCACCTTGTGCATCTGGCTTACGTGGGTCCTAGGGAATTGAACCTAGGTCCTTTGGCTTTGCAGGCAAGTGCCTTAACTAAGTGATCTCCCCAGCCCAATAAAAATATTTTTTTTAAGCCAGGCGTGGTGGCACATGCCTTTAATCCCAGTACTCGGGAGGCAGATGTAGGAGGATTGCCAAGAGTTCGAGGCCAGCCTAAGAATACACAGTGAATTCCAGGTCAGCCTGAGCTAGAGTGAGACCCTACCTTGAAAAGCCAAGTATATATATATATATATATATATAACAACAATAACAACCAAAAATAATAAAACCCCACATCCCTCAAAATCAACTGTTTAGAGGCTGGAGAGATGGCTTAGCAGTTAAGGCACTTACCTATGAACTCTAAGGACCCAGGTTTGATTCTCCAGGACCCATGTAAGCCAGATGCACAAGGTAGCGCATGTGTCTGGAGTTCGTTTGCAGTAGCTATAGGCCCTGGCATTCCCATTCTCCCCCCCACACACACCCTGCCTCTCTTTCTCTAATAAATAAGTAAAATATTTTGTCAGTGTATGTGGTAAGTTTATTGTAGTTAATGTCAGTAACTAGTGATATCAAGACAATATTTATTTATTTATTTATTTTGTTTTTTTGAGGTAGGGCCTCACTGTAGCTCAGGCTGACCTGGAATTCACTCTGAATTCTCAGGGTGGCCTTGAACTCACAGTGATCCTCCTACCTCTGCCTCCTGAGAGCTGGGATTAAAGGCGTGCGCCACCATGCCCAGCTTAAGATTTTTTTGTTATATTTATTCATGTTAAAGTATAGACATTTTCGAATTTCATAGGCAATATAGCTATGGTAATACTAGTTCTGCTTTATCAGAGGAATTACTTCCCAAAAATGTTACTCACAGCTGGATTGAGAGAGTATTTGGGAAATGTGGCGATGTCCTTTACATAAGCATACCACATTACAAGTCCACTGGAGATCCAAAGGGATTCACCTTTGTAGAATGTGAAACCAAAGAACGAGCAGAAAAAGTTATTGAGGTATGTCTAGTCCTAAGAGAAAAAAGGAAAACGCAGTTAGTAGCAATTAGTAAAATATTTTGCAGTCATTTCAGTTCCTTAACAACCCACCAGAAGAAGACCCAAGAAAACCTGGAGTATTTCCTAAGACAGTGAAAAATAAACCTGTTCCATCTTTAAGAGTAGCTGGTGAGTACTTAAAGTTATGCTGAAACAATGGCTCCCAAGTGAAAAAACAAAAACAAAAACAAAAAAATCAACTGTTAGCTGGGCGTGGTGATACATACCTTTAAGCCCAGCACTCGGGATGCAGAAGTAGGAAGATCTTCATGAGTTCGGGGCCACCCTGAGAATACATAGTGAATTCCAGGTCAGCCTGAGCTAGCGCGAGACCCTACCTCGAAAAACCAAGAAAAAAAAATAAACTGTTATTTCATTTATATCAATCAGCTGTCTATGTGAATATGAAGTCAATTTTATAATTTGGCATTTGTGAGTATTACTGTTGCAGTCAGGTTTGCATTGCTGGCAGAAATCACCTGACCAAGAGCTTTTGGGAAAAAAGGGTTTATTTTGGCTTACAGACTCAAGGGGAAGCTCCATAATGGCAGGGGAAAACGATGGCATGAGCAGAGGGTGGACATCACCCTCCTGGCCAATATAAGGTGGACAATAGCAACAAGAGAATGTGCCAAACACTGGCAAGGGGACACTGGCTATAACACCCATACGCCCAATAATACACTGCCTCCAAGAGGTGTTAATTCCCAAATCTCCATCAGCTGGGAACCTAGCATTCAGCACACCTAAGTTTATGGGGGACACCTGAATCAAACCACCACATTACATTCCTAGTTCCCATAAACTGATAACCATACATGATAGAAAATACAATGCATTCATCCAACTTTAAAAGTCCCCACTTTTTTTTTTTTGAGAGAGACACAGAGAGAGACAGAGAGAGAGGGAGAGGAAGACAGATAGAGATGGGCGTGCCAGCAGCCTCTCAGCTGTTGTGAACGAAATCCAGATGCGTGCGCCCCCTTGTGGGCAAGTGTGGCATTGCACCCTTGTGTCACTGCATCTGGCTAAACGTGGGGCCTGGAGATTGGAACTGGGTTCTTAGGCTTAGCAGGCAGGCACCTTAACTGCTAAGCCATCTCTTCAGCCCAAAAGTCCCTATAATTTTTATGAATCACAATGATGTTCAAACATCCCAATAATCCAAGGTCTTTTTTAAAATTATTTTTATTTTTATTTATTTATTTGAGAGAGAGAGATACAGAAATAGGCAAGTAGAGAGAGAGAAAGAGAATGGGTGCATCAGGCCTCCAGCCACTGCAAACGAACTCCAGATGTGTGCGCCCCCTTGTGCATCTGGCTTACATGGGTCCTGGAGAATTGAGCCTCGAACCGGGATCCTTAGGCTTCACAGGCAAGCGTTTAACCGCTAAGCCATCTCTCCAGCCAATCCAAGGTCTTTTAACTGAGCTGTAATAGCAAAAAATCCCCCCAAAACCCATAATGGCACAGAATAAACACTCACACTGCAAAAGATGGCATTGGACATAGCAAAGAAATACTCAAGCAATACATGACTTAAGCAGGCAAACACCAAACTCTGTAGCTCCAAGTCCAATAACTCTGGCCAGTGACAAGGCTCTAAGTCAATAATTCTAACCAGCAACAAGTCTCTGGAGTTCCAATTCCGCCCCTCCAGATAGGCTACTCACAGTCCTGGAAAACTTCATTGGGGCTGGCAGCTCTCATTAGCAGCCTTCTCGTGGTCCTGGCATCTCCACTGGGTCTCCACTGCAAGCCACAGTTCATCCTCATGGCTCCATCAGGTTTCCATGCAGGAATCCGGCAAACCTGCTTCACACTGCCCATGGCCATTTCCAAAACACAAGACCACATTGCAAACTCAATGATCCTCTCTTTCCTGCATTTCTTGTACTCCACAATACCAGATAAGGTGCCAATTTGTTAATCCAGGGGGGAATAAAGCAGACTTTGAAGAACAGGACACTCCTTGAACACTCAGCCCCTTCAAAAGAATCTACATTCTTCCTGTTGCCCCAGTGCAGGTCAGTTGGCCCAGTCTCAAAGGTTGTAATCTCTCAATTGCACCTGAATAGGCAGCAGTTCACCCAAATATTTCATTTTTTTTTCTGTCCATATCCCTCTGCTCACACCAGTCTGTTTCTACTCACTGCAGCCCTGCACAACTTCTCAGGACATGGCCATAACAGCAAGCCTCTCACACAAACTGCTTCTAGTCCAGTCCAGACAAAGCTCCTTTTCATCCTCATAAGCCAAACCTCACAGTCCATAGTTCTTACTGCATTCAGGTCTTTCAACTCCGACCAGAATAGTCTATCAAGCTGTGCTTAAAGCACTGCAAGGCATTTCTCAGGCCAAGGTTGCAAATCCTTCCACATTCCTCTTGAAAATCAGCTCCAAAAGGCCAAAGCCACACAGTTAGGTGTCTAGCAGCAAATGACACCACTTCTCAGGACCAACATTATTATTGCCCTCAGGTTCGCATTGCTGGTATAAATCACCCAACCAAGAGCAGCTTGTAGGAAAAAAGAGGTTTATTTTGGCTTACAGACTGGAGGGGAAGCTCCACCATGGCAGGGGAAAACGATGGCATGAGCAGGGAACCTACCTGCAACAGTGAGTGACTAGAAATTCCAACCAGTAGGCAAGCCTAAACCACTTTCCTTTAAAAAGAAAGTCCTTTCTCGCATTCCCCACAAACTCAGTTTCTCACTACTTCACTTATCCCTAGGTCCTCCAGAGGATTCACTCCTTTTATTTGCCTCAGGACCATTTCTCAACATTTATAGGATTCTTATCTTAACCCTGGGTCCCCAGGAAAACTGTCCTTACTCTTCTGGGCCCAGGGAGTCTTCAGCTGGCTTCACAGTCAGCATGAGAAGTCCGGGCAATGGGAGTTTAGGACCGACCAGAATTTACTGGAGTAGAAAGGTCACTGGAGGGTCAGGGTGAGGGTGGGGGAGCTGGGCTTAGCTGCATTCATCTGTCCCAATGTCCGGGAGATGAGTTCCTTTTTCCACCAGAGGGGGCGCTGACCACTACGGGCGGGTGTCCACCTTCCTCCCCGAGCTCCCTCCCCGCTCTGGCCGTGACGTAAACTCTCCGCGCCGGGGGGCGGGACGCGCCTGACGCCATCTCCGGGCGCCCGGCTGGGAGGGGGCGCTGGGTGTGGGGCGGCTCCGGGGCCGGGGATGGCGGCGGCCGCCGTTGCGGCGGCTCCAGGACGAGCGAGAGGAGCCCGGGGAGCTCTGTGAGATGGGCCGGTGAGTGTCGCCGGGGGTACAGGCCGCGGGGCTGGATTAAGCCCGAACAGGCCTGGTTCAGAGTTCCGGACAAGTGGCCCCTGAGAGCCCGTTACCCCACCGGGCCGGAGCCCCCCACACCGCGGACGGAGGGAGCCAGTGCGGCGGCACCTAGAGCCCCGTACCCTTCTCTCCCGGCTCTCCTAGAAGGCGACTCCAGAGCCTGCTGCCCCCGCGGTTTTGTCCCCTCGGGCCGGGCTGTCCGAGTCCTCGGGGCGGGAAAGGGCCCCCGAACAAGGAAGCATCTCCCGCGGAACCTCGCCTCGCCTCCGCCCGGTGGCTTGAAGGCCGACCCCCAGCCCTCTCCACGCAGAATGCCCCAGTCCCGGACCTCACCTTGTTGAACCGCCTGACGCCTCGTCTCTACCGAGCTTTCCCCATTCTGCGGGGCGCAGCGCTCGTCCTCAGCGCATTCGGCTCTCCCGCTGGGTGCACTGCCTTGATTCTGACCTAGGCGACACGGGGAGCTTCGCTCCTGGCTTTGTTGGCAGCTCCCTGGAAAGGTTCCTCTTAGCCCTTAGCTCCGTTGGGTTCACAAGCTTTGTCTTTGCCTTGATAAATTCTCTTAAAGACGCCTCAGAAGCCCAGCTTTCAGATATTGTGATGTGTTTTTACCTTTTGGGAACCTGGCACACAGGCTTTGCTGTCTGGGTTGTTTTTTTTTTTTTTTTTTTGAGGGGTGGGGTAATGGAAGGGGCAGACCTTTTGCCTGTTAGAGTTATTTTATTAGTTTACTAACCCTCAGGATCTAGAAACAAGTTTTCTTCGGTGTTTCATCTGCCCAGAGCAAAGCATCGTTTTTGGAGGGAAGATGGGATCCCAATTTCTGTTGGAGATGAGGAAGAATGTGAAGTGCTATTCAGTTACTTAAACTGCTGGTGGAGAAGAGATGCATGACTTAATGCACACTGTGCGATTTATTTGTGGAAATAGGAATTTGTTTTCCCACCTTTTGTGTACTCCCACAGCATGCCATCATTAAGAGATATTGTTGCTTCAGTTTGGATTGAGGTTTACAGTGTTCTGTGGGACTTTGACAGAATCTCAGACTACTCATCAGTACTGTTTCCTTCCTGTTCAGTCGTTAAAACTGCTCTACAGTGCTTGACGTTTCTGGCAAGTGTAGAACCAGATGTTGATAGTTGAGTTGTAGTTTTGTTTCTCTTGTTACATGAAGATCAAAGTAATGTTCTTAATTTCTGTCATACTTTATTCAGCGTTTGGTATAAAGTTGTCACTCAGAATTTTACACACACAAGCACACAGGAGCCTTTTTTTTTTAACTCCAGAAAACTAAATATGTTTCCTCCTTGAGTGACTCCCCCTTGGCCTCTTATGCTGCCCCAGAAACACAATTCTTTGCTCTAAGGCCACCTTTCTTATTTAAATAATTTAATTTGAATGTATTGCTAGGTCTTTAGTAAAGGTGAAACTCCCTGCTTCCTGTTGTTCACATGAGAAACAATACTAAGTATTCCATTTTTATTTGTGCATGTTACTAAAATTTGGATTGGAAGTAAGTTTAAACCTTGAGGAAGGGCTGGAGGAAGGCACAGAGGTTAAGGCTCTTGCCTGCCAAGCCTAAGGGCCTGGACTTGATTCTCCAGTACCCATGTAAGTCAGATGTAGAAGGTGGCACGTTCGTTTTTCCTGGTGCCCCCATATTCTCTCTCTCTCTCTCTCTCTCTCTCTCTCTCTCTCTCTCTCTCTGTGCTTCTTTCTCCCTCTTCCTCTAATAAATAAAATATATTTAAACTTTGAGGAATTGGGTAGAGGATGAAGAATATGGTGTTAAGGAAAAACAATGAAATTTGACACATGGAAATTTTTTTCCAGGATAGTCTTCCTACAAATTAGAACTTAAGATGTGTTTTTCTTTCAGTTGCCTGGTCATTCTGATGATGACCCTACAGAAGGTGAAAGGTCAGGCTCCTCCTTACTCCATCCTTATGTTTGTCTTCTAGGCTCCCAAGTCAGCGGGGAGGACACTTACTACAGCTGCTTAGAAGCACCACCAGAAGCTCAGGTAATACAAGCACTTTGGATTCCTTGTTGCAGAAAAACCAGGATGCAACAGTGGAAAAAACAGAACAGATTATAATCTGATTGGGAATAATAGATTAAAGTTCATATACATTGAAGTGTTTATATCAATAAGATGCTTTCTTTTTGATGGGGAAGGGAGGTAAGATACAGGATCTAATGTGCCCAGGCTGCTCAAACTTGATATATAGCTGTGGGTAACCTTGAACTCCTGATATATCTGCCTCTACCTCCCAAGTGCTGGGATTATAGATGTGTGCCACTATGCCAGCTTCAAAAAGATGCTTTTTGACAGTGGATAAAAGCAGTTGTAAAAGATGACAAGAGAAAGGGGAGAGGGGGCTTTCTTGTGAGTTATATAGACCTAAAATAGAAAATAAACAAGCATGCTTGGAGAAATGGGACCAGAATTTTATGAAGTGGTGGCTAACACAGATCTACAATGGAAAAAGAAGCCATTGGTAAAAGAAAAAAAAGGAGGAGGGGAGGGAAGACAAAAAAAAAAATACAAGCAAACCTTAGGACTTCTTGAGGTACTAGTGCTATGGAAGCAAAGGAAGACAGGAGTTTAGCCAGTCTAGGGTACAAGAGATGAGAGGAGGTGAGATCATAACCCAAATCAAGCTAGGGAAAGGAAGTAAGAATGAAGTCATACATTCAGGGGGAAAAATGGCACATTAGTAGCAAAAGGAAAAATTTAGGAAAGAGGAGCATCACTAGCAAAGACCAAATGCTCAAAGCCCCTCTTAAGGAAGAAGACAGAAGAGTCAAAGGCCTCATGAGAGGCATGACTAATCCTGAAGCTGGTGGAGAGGCTATGAAGCTGTTAGATTTATACATCTTGAATGCTCATCCTTGTAGCTTTTTGTGTTTCGTAGTTACCCTCATCCTAGGCTGATGAGTGAGGAGATAACCTCCTTCTGTGCCTTTTTCTCTTGCCTCACTTTTCCAGTGTTACATCTTCCTCCCTGGGTACAG
Organism: Orientallactaga sibirica; assembly: GCA_036365145.1. NCBI lineage: Eukaryota > Metazoa > Chordata > Mammalia > Rodentia > Dipodidae > Orientallactaga > Orientallactaga sibirica. The sequence goes on from JAEOAD010000017.1 coordinate 2,023,476, forward strand.
TTCTCAATATTTCCTTTGACTTGGCTCCCTAGGTTACTTTTCTTTGCCTCTGATTTGTTCCCTATCAGATGTGGGCACCCCAGCCAGCAGCAGAGAGGGGTGCAGGGAAGCCACAGAGAAGTCCCTTCTGATGTCCCAAGGAGCAAGCCAACCCTTTCCTGGCTCCAGGAACACCACAAAGCAATATGAAACCTGTTCATGAGAGGAGTCAGGAATGCCTTCCACCAAAGAAACGAGACCTCCCTGTGACCACCGAGGATATGGGGAGAACTACCAGCTGTTCCACAAACCACACACCTTCCAGTGATGCCTCTGAATGGTCCCGAGGGGTCGTGGTGGCTGGGCAGAGCCAGGCTGGAGCCAGAGTCAGCCTGGGGGGTGATGGAGCTGAGGCCATTACTGGTCTAACAGTAGACCAGTATGGCATGCTGTATAAGGTGGCAGTGCCACCTGCCACCTTCTCACCAACTGGCCTCCCATCTGTGGTGAACATGAGCCCTTTGCCCCCCACGTTTAATGTAGCATCTTCTCTGATTCAACATCCAGGAATCCACTATCCCCCAGTCCACTATGCTCAGCTCCCATCCACCTCACTGCAGTTTATCGGATCTCCTTATAGCCTTCCCTATGCTGTACCACCTAATTTCCTACCAAGTCCCCTCCTTTCTCCTTCTGCCAACCTTGCCACCTCTCACCTTCCACACTTTGTGCCATATGCCTCACTCTTGGCAGAAGAAGCCACTCCTCCCCCCCAGTCTTCATCCCCTGCCCACTCATTTAACAAAGCCCCTTCTGCCACCTCCCCACCCGGCCAGTTGCCTCATCACTCAAGTACTCAGCCACTGGATCTTGCTCCAGGCCGGATGCCCATTTATTATCAAATGTCTAGGCTACCTGCTGGATATACGTTGCATGAAACTTCTCCAGCAGGCGCCAGCCCAGTGCTTAACCCTCAGGAGGGCCAGTCTGCTCTGGAAGCAGCTGCTGCCAATGGAGGACAGAGACAGCGAGAGCGAAATTTAGTAAGACGGGAAAGTGAAGCCCTTGACTCCCCCAGCAGCAAGGGTGAAGGCCAAGGAGGACTAGTGCCAGTGGTAGAATGTGTGGTAGATGGACAGTTGTTTTCAGGTTCTCAGACTCCAAGAGTGGAGGTGGCAGTGCCTGCACACCGAGGGACCCCAGACACTGACCTTGAGGTTCAGCGGGTAGTTGGCGCTTTAGCTTCTCAGGACTATCGTGTGGTGGCAGCTCAGAGGAAAGATGAACCCAGTCCTCTCAACCTGTCACATCATACCCTTGACCATCAGGGTGAGGGGCGAGGGTCATCCAGGAACCCTGCAGAGGTGGCAGAGAAAAATCAGGCTCGTGGGTTCTACCCTCAGTCCCATCAGGAACTGGTAAAACACAGACCTTTACCCAAAGCAATGGTTGTAGCCAATGGCAACCTGATGTCCACTGGAACTGACCCAAGTCTGCTGCCTGTGGGCTCAGAAATCCTAGTGGCATCAAGTCTGGACATGCAGACCAGAGCCACCTTCCCAGACAAGGAGCCAACGCCACCCCCCATTACCTCCACCCATCTGCCCTCCCATTTCATGAAAGGCGCCATCATTCAGCTGGCTACAGGGGAGCTGAAGCGGGTGGAGGACCTCCAGACCCAGGATTTTGTGCGCAGTGCCGAAGTGAGTGGGGGCCTGAAGATTGACTCTAGCACGGTTGTGGACATTCAGGAGAGCCAGTGGCCCGGATTTGTCATGCTACATTTTGTTGTTGGTGAACAGCAGAGCAAAGTGAGCATCGAGGTGCCCCCTGAGCACCCCTTTTTTGTATATGGCCAGGGTTGGTCCTCATGCAGCCCTGGGCGGACTGCTCAACTCTTCTCTCTGCCCTGCCATCGGCTACAGGTGGGAGATGTCTGCATCTCTATCAGTTTACAGAGCTTGAACAGTAACTCGGTTTCTCAGGCCAGCTGCGCTACCCCAGGCCAGCTGGGTACCCCCCGAGAAAGGCCTGAGAGGACGGTCTTGGGGTCCAGAGACCTATGTGACAGTGAGGGGAAGAGCCAGCCTTCAGGAGAGGGCTCCTGTGTGGTAGAGCCCTCCCAGCCTGAGCCTGGTGCTCAAGCCTGCTGGCCAGCCCCAAGCTTCCAAAGATACAGCATGCAAGGGGAGGAGGCACGGGCAGCACTGCTCCGTCCCTCTTTCATTCCACAGGAGGTAAAGCTGTCTATCGAAGGCCGTTCCAATGCGGGAAAATGAACCTTTCTCAGACCAGGACTGGGGCGTTAACCCCAGAGGTGAGCCCTCACCATGAGCAGGCAGAGGTTTTGCACATGCCGAACAGGGAATGGCTCTCCTGGCAGTGAGATTTGAGGGAAAGAGGAGGCATGAAAACAGCCTCCCAAGACAGGATCTGTTGCTCATTACCCCATGGCATGCTTTCTGGACAGCCCTTGGGGGTCCTGTGATGGGTAGCAGTAGGCCTGGGACAAGGAAGGGCGGAGGTGCACACAGGATAAAAAAAACATTCCAAAATCAGGGCCTCCCTGTTTTTTCCTCCCCATCCCTGGCTCCTACAAGGGAAATACAGGCTTTGGGAGCAGGTGGCAGAGGGAGGGAGCAAAGAAAGAGCCAAAAATGATGATCCACAGCTTATAGTAGCAGTAAAACTGTCTGAAGTTGTTTTTTTCTTTTTTTATGGTGGGAGGGCAGATGACCCCATGGTTGGAAATAAGAGGGTTCCCACCCAGAACCTTTCTTGTAAGAGATGTGCACTTTAAAGGGTGATTTTGTTACAGATGTTTATGGCTGGGTTTGTGGGGGAGGAGCACCATCACCTACAGGACTCTGCTTAGTCCTCTTCTTCAGCCTCTTCCATCTCCTCACCATTCCTTCTATAAGGCTTTCTCACAGCTTGTAGGCCAGGAGAGAGCAAAAGTCCTCCTGGGTTGAGAACGAAGGACTGCCTTGCTGGGAACCCAGTCAGTTTTTCTTTGGGGGGAAGATCTGACTGCCAAATGACCAGGCTCTAGGCAAGGATTCTGGAAAGGTGGCTGACTTAACAAAGCTTCTCCTACTCAAAATGTCAGGCCTGCTTTGAGATTTCATTGAGTCTAGTTGGTAATGGTGACTTAGGAAAGTACTGGTGGACCTTTTCCTCTAGGCACCTACACCCCTTCATTGTCTGTCTATGTTGTGCCTAAGTGCCTGCGCTACCCCACCCTTTTGCCCTGACCTCTGCATGGTGTCTTGACCTGGGCCTCATGTGTAACTGCACTGCCTTTCCTCTTCTGCAAAACTGGTGTTGTTCACTCTGGCTATGACCTGTAGTTTTGGGTGTGTAGGGGGTCTCTTATTTTCCTAACAGTTATAATCCTTATTTTTAAAAAAATCATGTCTCTTCTCCACTGGCAACACTGTGATGGAGAAACAAGAAGGGAACCATGTCCTGGGCTGGGCATTTCCCATTCTGGCATTTTTACATTGCCCCTTCTCATCTTAATCCACTGCTTCTCTTAGCATTCAGGCATCTCCAAGCTTTCCTCTCCCACTGCTAGCTCTAGAAAGTCTGGAATAGTCCTTATAACATTTCATTACCCAAAGTATGTTTCATTTTGTGGTGGTGTAGTCCTCTAAAGAATGTTTTTGATCTAAGTTGCATTTGCTTCTGTATGTGTTAAGCCCACATTTTCCCAACAACTTTTAGTATCTTCTTGGACTGAGGGATTCCATTGGGATTTAGGCCCTTCTTACCAGCTTTCAGGTGGATGACTAGTAGGTTTTTTTTTTGAGGGGTGGGAGTAGGGCCTTTAGACTCTTGAAGGCAACTCAGGATATTGTCTACCCAGCTATATGGTTAGGTTTCTCCCAGGGTATGATCCTGGCATTTCCTTTATAGATGTACCTGGACTGGCTGGGTCTGTCATTGGGAGTCCCAAACTTCTGAAGTCTGAGCTCTGCTCTGTCAAAGACTTTAGGCAAGTCTTGTGATTTCTCATTCTTTCACTTCCTCCCCAGCTGCCAAATGGGGATAAATAATCTTACCTACCTCCTGGGGGTGAGGGGAAGTTCTGAGAATAGAGTCATTCTTAGTGTTCAGGTGCTAAAGATTGTTCTTCTGGGGAACAGAGTGACAGAAACTGGCTTGTTTGCTACAAGCCGTACACTCCACTGTTTCATACCTGCAGAGCAAATACCTGGTCAGTGAGCTTTTGGGGGTTCATCCAAAGGAAGCTGCTTGCTTACCTGACCATAAGTACTTCAGTCTCTGGTTCATGTCAGAACCTAACACCAACCTTGTACTGCATTTGAGATCATGTTCTTTCCTTTCTCCATCCCCCATTCTCTCTGAATGCTGCTTCTCTGGCTTGTTCCTACAGTGGGGGCCTGTGGGATTGAGTCTTGAGGAACTCCCTCAGATGAAAGCCTTAGGAGAAGGCCTCATCTCTGGCTGTTTCATGAGCAACTCATTCTTAGGGATGATTACATGCATGGTTTTCTCACAAGCATCCTTCCTTGCAGGAAGGCTCATCAACTAAATATAGTGACGTGCATTCTACTTGCTTGAGAATTGTCCACCATGGATACCAGCTGAGCTTCTTCCTTAAGGGAGCAAACCTGCATCTAACCAGACATAGTTCAAGTAGTTTAAGTCAAATCATCCTCTATTCAGACTAGTTGACTTCCAGCTTGGTAAATTCCACTGAATCCTGGAAAGAGAAATTGTTGAGGACTTTGGCAAGTTGGGCCCTGACCTTTCTGTTGTAGTTCCTTTTCTCTCTCTTGCTGGAGAAGTAATGACAGCAGCTCCCCTAATAACATGCCTTGCACATGTAACATGTTAGTTAATACTTGATTTTGCCAAGCTGCTGGCATAAAGTGTGGTCTTCAGGAAAAGAAGCTCTGTACTCTAAATCTTAGCCAGAGCCTTGCCTTTTCCCTCTTGTGTGGTCTTTTTCTTCCAGGCATGAGAAATAAGTAGCCTGTGATATGTCTATCCTTATAGAGTAGTTTGAGTTTGCAAGAGAAATGCATGTTTTTTTTTTTTTTTTTTAGAATGAGCATTTCAGTGGGAAGTTGTCAGCTTTTTGAGAATGAGTACTTGATGGAGATTAACCCATTCTAGTCAGTGGTTGGACATTCACAGAACTTATAGAAAGAGGACTGCTAACTCTGAAACTTTACAGAAATGCCTTTACTAATTTGGGAGAAAAGGAACTTGATAAAGGATGTGTAGTACTCTTAAGTCTTGGATCAGTCCTACCAAAACTAATATTCAGAGGGAAAGGGGTATGGGAGCTCAGAAGCTGAGTGCTTGTACCTGAGGGGAGGAGTCCTAGAAGACCTGAATAAGCCTTTTACACTTTTAGTCCCAGTTCATTATAACACCATGGGTATTGCTCTGTGCTGCTTTGCCACTGCTGCTCTCCACTCACTGCCATGCCTGCTGCCCTGTCCTTCCATGTCTTTTGCCATGCAGCTATATCCAGGAACCCTGTCCATTCTTACCTGTGTTCTGCAATATTATTGTATAGCACAGTAATGATGAATGGGAATGGTCTGAAATGGGTTGGTGAATCCAAAGGATATGGCTTCAGTGCTGTTGGATACCTTTGGCTCCAAAGATCTTCCTGTCTTGAGGGAGAAACAAGTCCTATTAGAGGGTGTTTTCTCTTGTATTAACTAATCTTTGTGGTACCTTATATCCTGTTTTCAAAACTGAGGAAGAACCACCTCAGGACTTCTACCAGCACCCCAACAAAGTTCATCCATTTTCATGGATTCTGGGGTTGAGAGAGGGTTTGAAGTTTGGCTGAAATGTTTCCTCTAGTTTGGTTTTTACCATTGGGTATCATGGGCATTTTAGGGGAAGCACAGCATGGTGGTTTGCTTTCAACCTGCAACAAGTAGGCATATAAAGAGCTGAGTGATCACACTGGAGCTTAAGAAGGTAGACATGGGTTGCCTGGGAGAGGGCCGAGGAGTAAAGATAACCAGAGTAACTGAATTGGCCATGGGAGATTAGGCCACAGTCTTCAAAGCAAATTAAGTAGGATAGAGGCCAAGTTTTAGAGAGGTGTCTTGACTCCCTAGGACGATGTTTACTAAGCCACATTGAAGCTACAGTTTTTTCCAGATCAGAAAACGTGTACACTACAGTTGAAGAGCTGAACCTTTCTGTGTTGGATGCTGACCAGGATCCCTTGCTGGGAAGCCTTCACCCTGCAACTTCCCTGTGGTAGGAAAGGTCTCCTACATTATGCAATAATAATAAGCATCTGGATCTTTGCAGCTGTCAATGGATCTTTGAACTCTAGGATCCATCTTTGGACCAGAAGCCTGGTCTGGGTCTGGAATGACACTCATTGGCCCTTGATGTTAGAGTTGGCTGCACTCTCCTCACCTGCAGACTATGCACAGTTTCTGGGGCGGAAGGGGAGAGGTGGTGTGGTTGGTCCTGCTGAGCCTCAGTGGGAACAGTAGTAATAAATGCACTTTTCACACTAAAGGTTTCTTTATTAGGTCTGTTAAGCCTAGATCCTCCCCTAATAGATTGCAAATTCAGTCTGGGTGGTCCCAAAGCCATTCCACTGCAAATGCCTAGCAGTAAAGATGGCCCCAAATTGGGTTCCTGTCTGCAGTGTGTGTGGCAGCAGCCCATGTGCCTTTTCCTATTGTCAAACTTACAAGCATTGAATCTGTCTTTAGGACTGTGGGGTGGGGTGGGGTGGGGTGAGTTCCTTTCTTCAGAGGAGAGAGAGAACTGGTGACAGTGGTTTCACACCCACCCCCTGGGCAGGGAGTTTGCATGTAGTTGTAAGCTGTGAGGGATAGTGAGCTGTTTTGGTGCTGAAGGAGGTAGGCTTTATCTCTCACTTGCTTCGTACTTGGGTTCAATAGAATCTGCATTGTGTCAGAAGAGACTGTACTAAGGCTGGCTCAAAGTATTAAAATATAAGGCTGTCCCCTACAAACTTCCTAGTCACACAGGATCCCTGTAGCCAAAACAGTATATGTTCCAGCTGCAGAGAGCACACTGCTCTCAGCTTGCACAGCACCTTAGGGGAGGGAAGAATATATGGATAGGGAATGGGGTGGAGAAAGGATGGGAATTTTGTCATTCAGGTGGCTTTAGGGTCCTCTAAGGAGTGGAGAAGGATGGCACTGGGGAGGTCTGGATGGATCTGGTTTGTGTAGGAGTTCCCTGTAGATAAATTAACTGATCCCCCAACTACTATCCCCAGTATGTAATGGCTGAATTAATATGTAATCAACTGCATTGTATCTAAAGCCTTAGAACTAGTCAGGTGCTCCCCCCACCCAGTACCATTTCTTACCCTCTAATCCTACCTGATCTTTAACAAAGCATTAATAATTCTAAGGATAATCTCTATTTTGTTGTGCTTTTTTGTAACTGTTTTAAATAAATCAATTTGTACTGTATATTTGTACTTTTGTGAGATCCTTTTTGCTGTTTTACCATTTTAAGTCTCTGTACTTGGCTACACACAGATTGTATTTTTATTGTTAATGCTCTTCTTATGGATACCTGCATTTAACTTGTGGACTATGTAAACACAATATATATCAATATCTATATATCTATATATCTATCTATATAAACTACTAGCTTTTCCTTTTGGTGTTTGCGCCTTTTTCCTATCCCAGTCTGATGGGTGGATAATGAGTGTGTGGGGGATGTGTAAAAGCATTTTGAGAACTTGGAATGGAGTGTAAATGGTGCCTGACTGTGTGGTGATCTTGGGGCAAATGATGGGAGCTTCCTGAAGCATGGTCTGCTATCTGTTGGTACAGATTTCAGACACTGGAAGGTCTATCTGTAGACTTAAATGTCAGAAGACTCAATCACAAGGACCTGTAGGTATTCCTCCTAGTACTGGCCTCTTCCCCTCCCCCTTCCAGTTCTTTACTCTGACATACTGCCACTTTGGGGAATAAGTCAGCTAATCATAGCTATTGCTTCTTAGCTTGACATCTGTAAATGGTGAAATACTCAGATATGTGACAGTGAGTCAAATACATTTATTGAACACTTACTATGTACCACAAACCATCCTAAATGCATATATATTATCAATCGTTTGTTGCTAATACTATTATTTCCTTTTGGTGGATGGAGAAAAGAAGACAAGTTAAAACGTGCCTGCTTCACAGCTAGTAAATGATACAACAGTGGGTTGGTTGTGTATTTTCCTGAGGTAGGGTCTCACTAGCCCATGCTGACCTGGCATTCATTAGCACCAGGCTGGCCTCAAATCCAGGGTGATCCTCCTATCTCAGCCTCCCAAGTGCTGGACTTATGGAGTGTTGTGGCTGTTTTGTTGTTGCTGATTTGGGTTTTTTCATTGTTAAAATGGTGGGTCTCAAATCTGGACCCTTTGGCATGCTAGGCAAACAGTCACTGGCATTTAACTCTTGGGTTTGTACTAACTTAGAGTGTAGTGAAAATTAAATGAGATAAACCATGTAAAGTGCTTAGGATAATCCCTGGCACATGGTGCATGCCCAGTAATTCTGAAACATTTTAAGACTTTGGAGCTCTTAGAAAGGTATTTGGATCAATTAAGTTCTTAGATTTCTTTTAAATGTTATTTTCAAAGTAAATATTTCAGTCTGCCTGATAAGAATTAACCCTAGGTTGGTGGAAGTCATTTGACACAATTAAACAGCCTTGGACTTATGGAGGTGGCAGAGGAGTCCAAGTTTCCCTGTTACAGTATTGGAAGAGGTCCACATTCTTGGCATAATTATTTTTCTGGCAACAATTTAACTAGGGCACTTCCTTCTGGACCTCAAGATCTATAATTATCTAAACTGTACATAACCTTTGATGCAGGAAAGTGCTGTGCTTGTTCTGTACCATCACAGAAACTTTTTAGAAATGACCTCAGAAATGACCCATCTTCTCTACAGCTTGACAGCCAAGAGTAGTCATTCTGCTCTAACTTTCGTCACTATTGACTTGAGATCTCCTATCACCTGCTGTTTTTCTTAATGGATTTTATGATCCTACTTTGTGGAATGCATAAAGGGATGTGATGACTTTTCATAAACACAAGTTCCACAGTGCTACAGACCTCAATATTGAAGCCATATCTATGGGCATATTCCTAGAGCTGACTGCTGTCTGGGCAGAATTTTGTCTGATGAAGTGAATTGTGCCAGGAGAAGTAGCTTGTACTCAGTATCAAGTACCACATAATCTTAAGAAAATGCTTGGCATGAGAAAGGCTTTTCTGAGGTTGGAAAGGGTAAGTTTAAAAAGCTCTGAGAGAGGGCTGGAGAGATGGCTTAGTGGTTAAGGCACTTGCCCATAAAGCCCAAGAACCCAGGTTCGACTCCTCAGAACCCACATAAGCCAGATGCGCAAGGTGGTACACACATCTGGAGTTTGATTGCACTGGATAAAGACCCTGGCCTGCCAATTCTCTCTCACACACATTAAAAAAAAAAGTTGTGAGAGAGCCAGGGTGTGGTAGCACATGCCTTTAATTCCAACACTCAGGAGGCAGAGGTAGGAGGATTGTTGTGTTGAGTTGGCACATGCCTTTAATCCTGGCACTTGGGAGGCCGGGATTGGGGGATTGCTGAGTTAGAAGCCACCCTGACACTACATAGAGAATTCTAGGTCAGCCTGGACTATAATAGACCCTACCTTTAAAAACAAAAAATTGTGAGAATGTTTAAAAAGTCAGCATCACTTCTTCAGTATCAGTTTTTCCTCATCAACTTGTGAAGGTCCAAGTAAAGGATCTCTGCTTGGGTAGCCTACTACGTTGAGGAGCACCTTGCCTTAGAAAAGGGCAAGCCACCAGGAGTCACTGCCTGGAAACTCCCACCAAGCTCTCTTCTAGTTCACTTCGTTAGATCAAGTAGAAATGAGACAAAGGAATAAAGGGCCAGTAAAGATAAAATTAATTTATTTGCCCTCACAATTTCATGGACTGCATAGGGCCCTACAGTCCCATAAGCTTAGCTTGCTACAGTGGGCAGAGAAATTCACTTCTCTGGAGTGCGGGCTCCCTTGTCCAGAGCTTCCTTGAGCTGGGTCCCTCCTGATCCCATCATCCCACATGCAAGGGGTGGACAGGGTCCCCTGCAACCAACCCTGGTCTGCTTCTGGCAGCAAGGACGATGGCCTTGTGGGTGGCTGCAGCACCGATCACTGTGGGTTTGGGTGGGTGGGAGGCAGGCAGGAGGATGTGGTTCAGTGTAGAGAGCTACTGTTTTGCTCTTCAAAGGTCATCTTGCCCAGAAGCTGGCTGTCCAACTCTACCCCACTCACAGGCAGCTGGAAGAAGTTCATTTCAGCTGCTAAGGCTGCCATGGCAGAAGGGTCCTGACCAAACTGAGCTCGCAGCATCATGTCCATTTTCTCAAGTCTCCTCTTGAGACGTTTGGCCTCTCGCTCTCGGATGAGCCGGGCCTGCCTCTTCTCTGGGGTTTCATTGGCCCGCTTCAGCCTCATGGCCTCTCTATCTCGCTGCAGCCGTCGTGCCCGTTGCTCATCTGTCTCCTGCATGCGCTGCAGGCGCTTGGCTTCACGGTCTCTCATGCGCCTCACTTCCCTCTCCTCTGGAGTCTCATTGTCCCGACGACTCTTCTTGGCAGTGCGTTCTCGTTCCAGCCTCTGTAGCCGTACTTCCAGAGGCTCATTCTGTCGACGCAGGGCCCACTTGCGGACACTGGGGGTCTGGGTTTCTAGTAGCTTGCGGTAGGCTGCACAGTTGTTGCACACAAGCAGAATTCCAGCAGGGTACACTGGAGGATTAAAGGCAATGTCCTTCCCTTCTGCATTGGAGGGGCCCTCACTGTGGACTGGAGGTAGGGATTCCATGTTCAGTACTTCAGGAAGTTTCTCACTGGAAATCAAAAGTTTTGGGTAGTTAAGTGTTTTCTTGAGGTAAGCCTTACGTTATCTAGCCTTATTTCTTTCCCACTAGACCAGCTGTTCCAAATTCACCACTAGGGGGTGTCTCTTTGGACTAGGTTGTCTACCACATCTTTACAGCCTTCCTTGAATTAATGACTGAGCCACCTGCTATAGCAACCCACCAAAAATCAGTGAACCCCTAGCAAAGTGAAGTCAAAATGACAGCATCTAGTAGGAGCTATGCAGGGTCCAGGTCCATGTGGGAGTGAAAGAATCTAGAGGTGGAGGCTTCCTTCAGGCAGGAAAGTCCACTGCCTTACTTCCTCTCACCCAGCACTACCTACAGGAACACCAGGCAAATGGGAAGAGGATGCAGGGCTCACAGAGCTCCAATCTTCCTAGAACACAGTGGAGACTATGCCCCTATGAGGATTCTCTCAGAACACTGCAACCTCTGTTTTCAGCCTTGATCATGAATGTTCTTATACTGCTCAGCATTGCTTTCAAGTTGAACATATGCTTATGGGAAAAGAAATGGTAATTCATTTCCTCTGGGGAAAATCTAGTACATATTGTCTAGCTTCTATCCTAGCCTCATTCTTGTATTTCCAGGTGGCTGTGTCAGTTGTCTGCATTACCTATCTCTAGCTTTCCCTTTGACTTCGGATAGCAGCACCCACACCCAGTAACTTGCTCTCAGCACAACAGGGATAGGTGCCCAGCTAACCTGTTAAAAGTGGCATGACTGGTGAAACGGGCTCCACATACAGCACAGTTAGACCGCTGGTCCTCCGAGTGGATTAGGAGGTGGCGACCCAGTGACCCCGGGGAGCTAAGGGCCCGTCCACAGACAGGACACATGTAGCTCTTGGCGCTCACCACTGCTGCAGTGTGCTGTAAAACAGAGCCTTCATCTGTCAATCTTATGCTACCCTGTAGGACAATCTGCCCCCACTTAACTACTTTCTGGAAAACATCGCTTTCCCTCTGTCTCAGAATAAAACACTTGCAACTGTTTTGTTTAACCCCTAGAAAAGTCATGGCCTGTTGTGTTAGTGGGCTTTCAGAAGGGCCTAGCCATTCAGACCATTGTTCACATTTTATTACCTTCAGTTCAGACCACATTCTAGGACATGTGACTGGCTTGAGAAGCAAAGGGGCTCCACAGCCTTCTTCAGAGACTGAGAAGAATTCGTGCATAGGATAATTTCTGTTTCTCTGTCTCACATTATACAAGTACAAGTGCATTTTTGGTTTGTTTGTTTTTTGAAGTAGGGATTTGCTATAGCTCAGGCTGACCTGGAATACACTATGACTACTATGTAGTCTCAGGATGGCCTTGAACTCATGCAATCCTCCTACATCTGCCTCCAGAATACTGGGATTAAAGGTGTGCCCCACAGTGCCCGGCTCAGAAGTGCATTTTAAAGTTTTTTTTTCTGAATTATTTTTATTTATTTATATTTTAGAGACAGAGAGAGGGACAGAGAGAGAGAGAGAGAGAGTGAGTGAGTGAGAATGGTTGCTCCAGGGCCTCTAGTCACTGCAAACAAACTCCAGACGCATGGGCCACCATGTGCATCTAGTTTACATGGGACGTGGAGAACCGAACTGGGGTCCTTAGGCTTTGCAGGCAGACACCTTAACCACTAAGCCATGTCTCCAGCCCCAGAAGGTGCATTTTAAAAGCACAAAGGAGCCGGGCATGGTGGCGCATGCCTTTACTCCCAGTACTTGGGAGGATCGCCCTGAGTTCGAGGCCCCCCTGAGACTACATAGTGAATTACAGGTCAGCCTGGGCTACAGTGAGACCCTACCTTGAAAAACCAAAAAATAAAAATAAAAACAAAAATAAAAGCACAAGGAGTCAAATGGGAACACTGATATGCAGCAAGTATTTATGTCCTGCTTTTCCTGAATTTTGTCCAGGCACTTTTCTGAAGAAGTACTGCTCATGAGTCAACTGTCTTTACAGTATAACCCAGGTTGCCCTGTGTACGGATGTCTCATACTGCAGACCACAAGGCATAGGTGTCCTCTTGACTAGATTAGGGTGAAAAGAAGACAGTCTGTGATTCTGGTCTCCTTGTTTGGATTAACTTTCACTGTTATTGCAGAAACATTTATGTTAGCTTTTTTTCTTTAAAAGCCATCATTATTAGTAAAAGTTCATTTCTATTTCACTGTTGAATGTATTAAATAACTTAGAAACAAGATCACAATACTTAAAAAAAAAAAACAAAAAAAGCCAGGCGTGGTGGCGCACGCCTTTAATCCCAGCACTTGGGAAGCAGAGGTAGAAGGATCGCCAAGAGTTCGAGGTCAGCCTGGGCTAGGGTGAGACCCTACCCTGAAAACAACAACAACAACAAAATCACAGTACTTAATTTTCAGTGCATCTGAGAACACAAAATCTATTTATTAATTTTTATTTATTTACTTAAGAGAGAGGGAGAGAGAAAGAGGCAGATAGAAAAAGAGAATGGGTACACAGGGCCACCAGACACATGCACCACACTGTGCACCTGGCTTACATGGGCCCTGGGGAATTGAACCTGAGTCCTTTGGCTTTGCAGGCAAGCACCTTAGCCACTAAGTCGTCTCTCCATCCCCCAGAACCTATTTAAACAATATCCCACTGATTCTCTTAAGTTTATTTTTTTTCCCCAAGGTAGGGTCTCACTTTAGCCCAGTCCAACCTTGACTTCACTATGTAGTTTCAGGGTAACCTTGAACTCACAGGGATCCTCCCTACCTCTGCCTCCCATGTGCTGAGATCAAAGGCGTGTGCACCACACCTGGTGTCTAAGATATTTTGAGGGTTGGAATAGTCCCAATGGAAGCAACAATCTTAAATTCCTCTAGGAGACTGAGCGAAGGCCAATGCAGGATCTGGGGCATAAACAAAATGCTAATACCAGGTTCTAGAGTTTCCAGCTCCCCACTTCATACCTGGTACACATGAGCAATCAGCTGCTCCCGACTCCCACAGTCTAGCTGGCAGAGGGGGCACTGGCAGAGTTCAAGCAAGGAGTCAGAACTTAAGTTCTCTGTGACCTGCAAATCAAATAGCCACACTGTGAAGACTTCAATAGTCTCTTCCCTGCCCTACCCACTTAGTCAGCACAACCCGTATCATGTTATTCTTAGGTTCTCTTTATGGCCCAAAAGGAAGCGTATTGTTTGAAACAAATTTGCTTGCATCTTCATTTTCTTCAAGGTTTTCTATTATGAGGACATAGGATTGGCCCAGAGACAGCTGCTTTTTTGTTTGTTTGTTTTTGTTTTTTCAAGATAGGGTCTCATTCTAGCCCAGGCTGAACTGGAATTCACTACATAGTTTCAGGGTGGCTTGGAACTCACAATGATTATCCTATCTCAGCCTCCCCAGTGCTGGGAATAAAGGTGTGCACCACCACACCAGGCAGCTGATTTCTTTTATCCCTCCCATACAGTAAACTCTGCAGAGAGGATTAGCTTCCCTCCAGCCCATGCTCCTTGCAAGAATCCCCAGAAAACAATTTACTTGGAAGTTGGTACCTTTGCTGACACTCTGACTTAAATTTTGCAAGCATACTCCAGAGTGCTCCTTAGCAAGTATTTACTTTTGCTAGGCTGTCTTTTCTGTCTGGGAAGTGGGAGCTTTAGGAAGGAGAGCTACAAAGGGGCTCAGGGATGTGGGGTGGGAAAGGAAAGCCACCATGATGAGGACTGTTTGTTACTTGCCTCATGCTCTACTACTTCATTCCCACCACCAACAGGCTGTTCTGCATTTTCTAACTCTTGTTCCACTTTGACCACCCCACCATCTTCCTCTGATGTGTGGGAAGATACTTCATCCTGTGTGGTCTCCTCTTCATCACCTTCACTGTCACCTGGAACATATAAACTGGTCACTTGTTCTGATTTTTGCAGGAATACATCCTGAGCTGCTGACCATCCTACAGTTTGCAGCTATAATGAAAAACATTTTCAGACTTCCCATAATATAGTTTGTATTAGTGCTTTGTTGTAAGGCATAAGTCATGTTAAATAGAAACCAGTTACTGTTCTTATTTGTTATGTCATATACATACTAAAGTGAAAACATGAGGCAAAACTGCTTTGGGAAATGGTCATTAGGCTCTCTACCATAAATATAATTGTTTTGTTTTGTTTTGTTTGGCTTTTTTGTTTGTTTTTCAAGGTAGGGTCTCACTCTGGCCCAGGCTGACCTGGAATTAACTTTGTAGTCTCAGGGTGACCTCAAACTCACAGTGATCCTCCTACCTCTGCCCCCTGGAGTGTTGGGATTAAAGGAGTGTGCTACCACGCTGGGCTTTGTTTGGCTTTTTGAGACAAAGGGCTCATGTAGCTGAGGCTGGCGTCAAAATCCTTATGTAGTTGAGGATAACTTTGAATTTCTGATCCTTCTGACCTCCATTTCTGAAGTGCTAAGATTTTAAGTATGCACCACCACACTTAGCAAAAGAATCATTCTTAATACATGATTCTCAAATAGCTCACACTTTAAACCACACTTTCCCCAGCACCTCACACCAAGCTGATTCCCACAATCTATGACCAGTATTTCTTCCAGAATTTATTACATACTTGTCTTCATAGCTACCTGCACAACTTGTCCATGCATAGACTATTCTGCTCTGAGACAATTAATCGCTTCTCTCCCAACAAACCCCAATACACAAAGTTCCAGAAAGCTAGGAAGTTTTTTCTTCCTTCATCAATAAGGAGGCAGAAATAAATTAGTTAAGAATGATGTCATTGTCAGGCATGGTGGCACATACCTTTATTCCCAGCACTTGGGAGGCAGAGACAGGAGGATGGCTGTGAGTTCAAGGCCAGACTGGAACTACAGAGTGAGTTCCAGGTTAGCCTGAGCTAGAGTGAGACCCTACCTCAAGAAAAAACAAACAAAAATGATGTCAGTTTATAGGGAAAGGACTGCATATTACAGTGGAAAAGTTAGCATAGCGACTAACCTTAGGCAGTTTGTAGGGGTGGATATTGTCTAATTCCAATTCACCTGTTATTTTCTCTCTCCTCCCCCTTGAATGTTCTCCCCTCTCTTTTCCCCTCTCCTTTCTCCAAAAGGATTGCAAGCTGGCTTCAAACTCATGATCCTCCTGCCCCAGCTTCTCAAATGCACTGTGTTCTTACTTTACTAGCAACAGAGCATTCAAAGCTAAATAAAATCACCATTTGTGCTGGTTCTTTGGATTATCTAATGGGTAACAAAATATATTAAGTGAAAGAAATATGTCATTCTTGACTTTAGGATCAAGTGTATTTCTTAGGCCTTTAAGTAAGAATTGAGTTTTAGTTTTGGGGGAAGAATTAGTTGTGGGGAAATGCATCTGTAACTGAGGAATCTGCAAGGTTTGTGTGAGCTGATTTTTTTCTGTTACTTATAAAATAGGGGGAAAAAGTACTTGACAGAAAACCCCCCACAGCTGGGCATGGTGGCACACACCTTTAATCTGAGAGGCAGAGGTAGGAGAATCAATGTGAGTTTGAAGCCAGTCTGAGATTACAGAGTGAGTTCCAGGTCAGCTTGGGCTAGAGTGAGACCCTACCTCAAAACAACAACAACAAAAACCCCAACTTTAATACATAGTGAATTCCAGGTCGGCCTGGTGAGATCCTACCTTGAAAAACCAAAAAATGGCTAGAGAAATGGCTTAGCAGTTAAGGCATTTGCCTGCAAAGCCAAAGGACCTCAATTTGATTCCCCAGGACCCACGTAAGCCAGATGCACAACATGGTACATGCATCTGGAGTTGGTTTGCAGTGGCTGGAGGCCCCAGTGTGCCCATTCTCTCCTCCCCTCTCTCTACCTCTCTCATTCTCTCAAATAAATTAATTTTAAAAATAAAAAAAAAAGGGCTGGAGAGATGGTTTAGCGGTTAAGGCGCCTGCCTGCTAAGCCTAAGAACCCGGTTCCAATCTCCAGGTCCCACGTTTAACCAGATGCAAAGTGAGGCAAGGGCGCAATGCCGCACTAGCCCACAAGGGGGCGCCCACTCTCTGTCTGTCTCCTTTTCCCTCTCTGTCTCTCTCTCCAAAACTTAAAAAATAAATAAAAAAATTAAAAAAAAAAAGCAGCCGGACATGGTGGCGCACGCCTTTAATCCCAGCACTTGGGAGGCAGAGGTAGGAGGATCTCCATGAGTTCGAGGCCACCCTGAGACTACAGAGTGAATTCCAGGTCAGCCTGGGCTAGAGTGAGACCCTACCTCAAAAAACCAAAAAAATAAAATAAAATAAAAATAAAAATAAAAAATATGTTTTTTAATTATTTTTTTATTGACACCTTCTATACTTACATACAAAAAACATATGATATTTCCCTCCCCTCCCCCCATTCCACTTTAGAAGTTCAATCTCCATTATATCCCCTCCCTCTCTCCATTAGTCTCTCTTTTAATTTGATGTCATCATCTTTTTCTTCTATTTTGAGGGTCTTGCGAAGTAAAAATATTTTTTTTTATGCTGGATGTGGTGGCACACATGCCTTTAATCCCAGCACTCAGAGGGCAGAGGTAATAGGACTGCTGTGAGTTTAACACCAGCCTATGATTACAGAGTGAGTTTCAGGTCAGCCTAAGCTAGAGTTAGACCTTACCTTTTAAAAAAAGTGGAGGGGGAGCCCCCCACACACATGCAATTACAAATGAAGTTCTTTCTGGAAGGAATGGAAGTGTGAGTACATTAAAGATCATAAGAGGAAGCCAACCAAGCCTAGGAAAGTGTAGAATATAGCCTTACCCCAATCCTACACAGTTTGTGGACTTCTGGGCCCAATGTGAGTAGAGAGAATACCATGGGAGTGTCTGCGTAGGCTCTTGGATCAACAGTGAGATTCAGCTTCCTTTGCTAACAGTGCTGTATATCTTCTCTCTATCACACCTTGAATGATTTCTAAGTGAACCACTGGACAGCACAGTTCATTTCCTTTCTTCCCAGACATAATGAGTTAAATTATTTCCTTTATTGGCAAATGCCTATCAAAGCATGTGTTAGTAGGTCTATGTTAGCTATACCAGTCTCTTGGTGACTGGGTCCTAGAGATCAATAGTCTATCTGCCTTAAGTCCTTAGCCCAAAGCTTCCTTTTATTTGAATCCATCTCAGTGATGAAGGATTAACACACATTAAATTTCATCATAATTTCTCATCAGCTTCCTATTTGCAATACTTGTAGCTAGTTTAAAGCACATTTTTATAATTTATAAATTATCTGAATATATCTATCAGGACATATCTTTTTCAGAATGGACATCTATTAGACTTTGGCAAATGTTGCTATTCTTACCTGTTACTCAAAAAAAACTAGTACATCTTGTAGGTTTTCTAGAAATTTGGGAGTTTATTTCTCTGTACCTAAATGATTGCTAGGTTTTTTTTTTTTTTTTTTTTTTTTTTTTGTGAGGAAAACTGTAAAACTCTAGAGCTCACAACTCTCTCCTGCTTTGAGAGCTATAGAACTCTCTGTTCTCCCCTAGCCTTCAAATGGTGAAAAATCAGAAATGTCCTTCTGAATTGATAGTAGTAACCAATATCAAGTGGACGAGATCAGGAAAGTGTGGAAATATTTCTGAGAAAACACTCATTGTAAAATACATCTGTTCAGGGAGACCATGAAGCAGGCAATCCATGAGGCCATTTACAAGAACCAGTCTTTTCCATTTCCTAGCAGCTCTGGTATAGGAAGGTCTGGATTTAAGCATTTTATAACCTGCATTGTCCCATCACTAAGTGAAACTTGGATGACATTAAAATAGCAAAAATTGGGCTGGAGAGATGGCTTAGTGGTTAAGGCACTTGCCTACAAAGCCAAAGGACCCAGGTTCAACTCCCCTGGACCCACGTAAGCCAGATGCACAAGGTGGTGCATGTGTCTGGAGTTCGTTTGCAATAGCTAGAGGCCCTGATGCACCCATTCTCTCTCTCTCTGCCTCTTTCTCTCTCTCCCCCTCTCTTTCTCAAGTAAATAAATATAAATAAAGTATTTTAAAAATGAAATAAGCCAGGCATGGTGGCACATGCCTTTAATCCCAGCACTCAGGAGGCAGAGGTAGGAGGATCGCTTCGAGTTCAAGGCCACTTGAGAGTACATAGTGGATTCCAGGTCAGCCTGGACTAGAGTGAAACCCTACCTTGAAAAACCAAAAAAAAAAAAAAAAAAAAAAAAAAAAAAAGAAAGAAAAAGAAAGAAAGAAATAAGAGCTGGAGAGATGGCTTAGTGGTTAAGGCACATGCCTGTGAAGTCTAAGGACCCTGGTTCGATTCTCCAGGTCCCACATAAGCCAGATGCACAAGGGGGTACATGCATCAGGAGTTTGTTTGCAGTGGCTAGAGGCCCTGGCATGCCCATTCTCACTCTTCCTTTCTCTCTTTCCCTCTCTCTGTCTCTAATAAATAAAAATAAAATCTTAAAAAATAGCAAAAATTCATCAATGTCATCCTTATATTAATTAATCATTAATTGTAAAAAAATGGATCCATTAGGAAAATTTTTTTTCTTTTTATTTGATTTGGCCCAGGTGCTGCTTGAACACTAGTTATTTCTGTCTTAGAATGTCCTATTTCACAATCACCACAAACCTATCATATATGTACTATGCCAAGTACTACAGTCCATGAGTTATATAAATATAATGCAAAACCTGTCCTCTCTTTCTGAATAAGCATATGCTCACATCCTTAGA
Source organism: Orientallactaga sibirica (assembly GCA_036365145.1). Classification (NCBI taxonomy): domain Eukaryota; kingdom Metazoa; phylum Chordata; class Mammalia; order Rodentia; family Dipodidae; genus Orientallactaga; species Orientallactaga sibirica. Next base: position 2,043,079 of record JAEOAD010000017.1, read on the forward strand.
ATGTCTTAGTTGACACTGAGGATCCACTTATCTCCTCCTCCTATCTTCCTCCCAACCCCCATGCACAATCCCCAGAGCACACACACTCTGATAATTCTTCTCCCATTGCCCTGAGTCATTACCAGAAGGTGCAGAACTCACTGCTACTGGAGTCCTGATCTCTTAGTTGTTGGATAGCTTGTCGCTGACTGCCAAGGTTTCCAGGAAAATCAGTTTTCATCATCGCCTGGCGGGCTTGCTCTTCTAGCCCAGCAAATACTTGATCCCCTGGTGGTCACAAGGAAAAATAGTCAGGCCACCAATTGGGCATAAATCCCTCATACAAGCTGTTTGGAAGGTCAGACCATTCAAAAGTAGGAGACAGGCAGATATCCTACAATAGGGTCATTTATCTTCAGGTCAGCTTGCTACCTCCAACTGCTTCTGGGTGCACCTGCTTCCCAAACAGTAAGCCAAGTGCTCTAGAAAGCATCACTTGCTTGTCTTAAATCCTCCTATTTTTGACTCTTTTCAAAAGGTTATCAATTGGTACTCTACAAATTTAACTGCAGAATCTCAATTTCACTTGCAACCTTCCAACAGGACTGGGAAAAGAGAGGTAGAAAGAGACAAGATGATAAGCAAAAAATCTGGGCCAAATCTCTACCTTAAATTCCTATGATCATGGTCCTAATAATAGATATCTATTAATGTCTGTTTCATACTACAAACAAATGCTTTAAACAGTCCTTCTAAACTGGGCATGGTGGCGCATTCCTTTAATCCCAGCACTCAGGAAGCAGAGATAGGAGGATCACCATGAGTCCGAGGCCACCCTGAGACTACATAGTTAATTCCAGGTCAGGCTGAGCTAGAGGGAGACCCTACCTCGGGGGAAAAAAAAAAAAATAGACCTGATTAAATAACAGATCAGGAGAATAGATAATATGTGAGCTCATTTCTGCTGAGGAACAAACTTCCTAAAATTCACCAACTAATATCTAATTTCCTTGAATCAAATGTGACCTTTGTTGTAGTCAAAAGCCCTGGGCCATCTTTGATTTTACATTTACTTCTGCTGACCTCTGCCTAGGATCCATGTGCTTAGCATTCAAGTGCTCTTTTATTTCCAGAAGACCAGGCATAGGGAGAAAAGAGAACTGGGTTTCTTCGGTTTCCCTTATGTACTCAGAGTAGAAACTATAGCCCCTATTCTGCAGTCAGCAAGATGGAATAATCAAAAGCCCCAATGAAATGTCTGACAACAGACCAGGCCCTTTCTTATTAAAAATGGAGAGGAAAGGAAAGAAGCTCAGGTTCAGAGACAGAATACAATGATATGGGAGGAACAAACTAGTTAGTTGATCTATGTTAGTTCTTGGGCAGTGAAAAAACTGATAGGGAATAAACTTCATGTGACCTATTCAACAAATGTTCATTGCGAACTACTATATGCTAAGCACTGAATATCAGTTTTAGTTACTCTTTGACACTTGCTTGGTAATCCATGCCTTAATTCTCTATATGGTAGGTATTCTTTTTTTCTTCTTTAGAGTAAGGGTTCTATGGTAGGTATTACTACCCTTTATTTTATGGAGGTTAAACTAAGGACTATGGTAAAACTAAGTATTCAAGTCCTTCTCCCTCTTCCTTTGGCTCTCTCTCAGAATTAAACCGAGCCTTGTGTGTGCTAAAACTGTCACTGAGCTATGGTACCTGTCCCCAACATCCTTACTTTTCAACTGATTTCTAGTAGGAGAAAAATGCAAGGTTAGAAGGTACTTTACTGTGGTTTTGCTAACAACTAATACTTGTCTGTGTGAAGGATGGCTCTGATCTTAGTGTTGGTGTTACCTTCATACCATGCAAAACTAATATATAAGCTGGGCATGGTGGTACATGCCTTTAATCCAAGCACTCGGGAGGCAGAGATAGGAGGAGTGCCATGAGTTTGAGGCTACTCTGAGACTACATAGTAAATTCCAGGACAGCCTGGGCTACAGCAAAACCCTACCTTGAAAATAAAAACAAAACAACAACAACAAAAAACTCTAATACCTGTAACTAAAATATCAAAATAATGTTCTCAGGGCCAGAATATAACAAAAGGGAAAATGATGGCTGATAACATATTATGAATGATCATGCCTGGATGAGAGAAACTGACATAGCAATTATTATGACTCACAATATGAGAAGGAATGCAGTTGAGTAATATTAAAATATATTCCTAAGTACATAGACCTCAATCACAAAAATAAATTTTTTTTGAGGTAGGGTCTCACTCTAGTCCAGGCTGACCTGGAACTCACCATGCAGTCTCAGGGTGGTCTTGAGCTCATAGCCTCCCAAGTGCTGGGATGAAAGGTGTGTGCCACCATGCCCAGTTTAAAAAATAAATTCTGGGCTGGGGAAATGGCTTAGTGGTTAAGGCGTTTGCCTGTGAAACCTAAGGACTCCGGTTCGATTCCCCAGGACCCACCTAAGCCAAATCACAAGGGGGTGCATGTGTCTGGAGTTTCTTTGCAGTGGCTGGAAGCCCTGGCGGACCCATCCTCACTCTCTGTCTCTCTCTCCCTTTTGCTAATAAATAAATAAAACTAAATCTTGCCAGGCGTGGTGGTACATGCCTTTAATCCTAGCACTCAGGAGGCAGTGGTAGGAGGAACGCCATGAGTTCAAGGCTACCCTGAGACTGCATAGTGAATTCCAGGTCAGTCTGAGCTAGAGTGAGACCCTACTTCAGAAAAAAAAAAAAAAAAAAACTAAATCTTTTAAAAAAATAAAATAAATTCTTTTAGGACCAAGTTCACTTTTTTTTTTTTGTTTATGTGTGATGTGTATACATGTGTGTATTCATGTGTAAGGGTGTATGTATACATGTGGAGGCCAGAGGTCAACATAGGGTGTCTTTTTCAATCATTCTCCATCTTACTTATTGAAATAGTCTCTTACTGAATGTAGAGCTGACTGATCAGGTTAGTCTTGCTAGCAAACACGAATCCTACTTCCACCTCACAAGTGCTGGAATCACAGGTGCATGTCACCAGGCCCAACATTTACATGGGTTCTGGGGAGCCAAGCTCAGGTCTCCATACTAGTACATAAAGCTCTTAACCAACTGAGCCATTTCCCCAGACATGTCTCAGTTTCTACAGGGATATAAATTACCACAGAAAAGCAAAACATTAATTTTGTGTTAAGAATGCTTCTATTCTCTGCAAAAGTGAAATGTCTGGGGCTGGAGAGGTGGCTTAGCGGTTAAGGCGCATGCCTACGAAGCCTAAGGACCCAGGTCCCATGTAAGCCAGATGCACATGGGGGCACATGCGTCCGGTGTTTGCAGTGGATAGAGGCCCTGACATGCCCATTCTCTCTCTCTCTCTCTCCCCCTCTGTCTCTAATAAATTTTTAAAAAGTAAAATGTCTAATTTCTCCATATTGATTCCACCAAAACCATAGACTCTAGCCAACTGCAATAGTTACTGAATTCTTTTAGACTGGTTCATGTTTTTAGACCTAAGAACCACAGTTATCCAGAGATAACATGCTAGGAATGGGCTAAAAAAATTTCCACCAGGCGTGGTGGCACACACCTTTAATCCTAGCACTTGGGAGGCAGAAGTAGTAAGTCCAAGGCCACCCTGAGACTACATAGTGAATTCCAGGTCAGCCTGAGCTAAAGTGAGGCCCTACCTCAAAAAAAAAAAAAAAAATTCCTAGGGGCTGGAGAAATGGTTCAGCAGTTAAGGTGCTTGCCTGCAATGTCTAATGACCCAGGTTCAAGAGCGGCCTGCGCTCCTAGTTCTGGGTCAGGCCATTCTCACGTCTCTTCGGCCTCCATCATGGCAAGCGGCAGTGGCAGCGGTGCGACGGTGGCAACTGAATGCGGTGAGGGACACCATGGACGTTCTGCTTGAGATTTCAAGGACTTTGAATACTGGTTAAGATATGGAAACCCTGTCTATTTGTGTACGGCTTTGTGAACAAGGAATTAACCCAGAAGCTCTATCATCAGTGATTAAGGAGCTTCGCAAGGCTACTGAAGCACTGAAGGCTGCTGAAAACATGACAAGCTAACTTCCTGGAGAAGTGCTGATGAGGTGCCAAGCTTTGCAAGAGACTCAGAAGATTCCGTTGTTGTCAAGAATGTGCAGTGAAATGATTGCACACAACAGTGTAGAAAATGGTTCCTTCTTAGAAGAGCTACAAAACCATAGCTTCAGATATCGGTGGAGAGTGGTTTGCAAAGAAAACTAGCAGATGAGATGTATTTACATCTGGCTTTTTTTTAATGGTCTCAGTGCTCTGGCATTGCTAGCTTCTTATTTGTGTATTCCTTATTTATAGTGCCCAAAGCATTACTTTTCCAAGTATTCTGGCTGTCAGATGTGCACATCTGCTGTGCCTGGTTGAAGTTAGTGGAACCCATCAGCAGAGATATGTAATGACCCAGGTTCAGTTCCCCAGTACCCATGTAAAGCTAGATGCACAAAGTCCTGCATACATCTGGCATTCATTTGCAGTGGCTAGAGGTCCTGACATACCCATATGCATTCCCATTCTTTCCCTCTCTTTCTTTCTTTCTCTTTCCCTTCCTCTCCCTCCCCTTGCAAATCAAACAAATAAATATTTTTAAATTTTCCCTTTCATAACATGGAATCACCACTGGATTAGTAGAAAAACGTGTCTTTCAAAAGATCCAGTATTGCTCTTTAGTGTGATGATCTGAATGTAAAATGCCACCCCAGAGCCTCATGTGTATGGGATTAAGGTAGTGGACCTTGCTAAAGATTTGTCACTGGGGGTAGAACTTGAGGTTTATTAGTCTAGCCTCACTGGGTATTCAGAGCTCATTTCCTCTCCTTCCTGCCTGCAGATATGAAGATGTGACCCAGGCTTTCTGCTCAGGCCTATCATGCTTTCCCTGCCACAATGAAACCTCCTCAAAGTTATAGGCTGAAATAAACCCTTCTCTTCTGTAAGCTGCTTTCAGTTGGGAATTTTTTTTGTTTGCTTTGTTTTTCGAGGTAGGGTCTCACTCTGGCCCAGGCTGACCTGGAATTAACTATGTAGTCTCAGGGTGGCCTCGAACTCTCGGCAATCCTTCTACCTCTGCCTCCCGAGTGCTGGGATTAAAGGCGTGCGCCACCACGCCTGGCTCAGTTGGGAATTTTGTCCAGCTATGAGAAAGTAACTGCTACATTTGGTCTCCATCAGCATGAACTTAAATTGAGTTTTAATCTACTACTGTTGGTTGTGTAAATACTTAGGCCTTCACAGAACCCAGGGAGTCTGTTCAACATGTTTTCCCCTTCTAAGACTCTTATTGGCAACATCAGCTATAGGCTACTTGGGATAAGTTGATTCTGTCATTTTTTTTTTCAGTAATTAGAAAGAAAAGCTGCTTTTTAATTTTCTTCCTAAGGAAAAAGGCTAAGGTAAATGTTATTTTTATTTTAAAGATTACCATAAAGCCACACACACACATACACACACACACCCCAAATATAATTTTTTTTTTTTTTTGGTTTTTTGAGGTGGGGTCTCACTCTGGCCCAGGCTGACCTGGAATTAGCTATGTAGTCTCAGGGTGGCCTCGAACTCTCGGCAATCCTCCTACCTCTGCCTCCCGAGTGCTGGGATTAAAGGTGTGCGCCACCACGCCCGGCCCCCAAATATAAATATTTTAAAGTGACTTTAGCAGACCTCATAAAAAGTAAGTAATCCTCTAGTTGTCATTTTTACCTCATCTCAAAATCTAATTGTTGGGCTGGAAAGATGGCTTAATAGTTAGGTGCTTGCCTGTGAAGCCTAAGGACTCAGGTTCAATTCCCCAATACCCATGTAAGCCAGATACACAAGGTGGCACATGCATCTGGGATTCATTTGCAGTGGCTGGAGGCCCTGGCATGACCAGCTCTCTCTTTGCCTCTTATGTGCTTCTCCCTATCTCTCTGTCTCTCTCAAATAAGTAAACAAGTAAAAAATTTTAAAATCTAATTGTCCAGAATTCTCCTTTGACAAGGCAGCAAGACCCAATAAAAGTATGTCATATTAACTCAAGTATAATGTGATCCACAGAAATAATAGTAATTAAGACGTATTGTACAAGGCCTGGAAAGAGTTAGTAAAGCACTTGTCATGCAAGTGTAAGGACATGAGTTTGGATCACCAACACCCATGAAAAAGCTACACATAGTAATACATATCTGTAATCTTAGCACTCAGGAAGAAGAGACAGGTGCACCTCTGGGGCAAGCTGGTTAGCTATACTAGCCAAGGTGGCAATCTCTGGGTTTAGTGAGAAACCCTGACTCAGTAAGTAAGGTGGAGAGCAAATGAAACACTGATGTTGACCTCTGGCCTCCATTTGCTGAGCACACATGCACATCCACATGTGCCCATACACATATGAATACACATGTATACCTTACACACATACAAAAATGTGTTATAGAAATGCATGTTTTTACAATGCATAATTATTTCTCCTTGATACTGTTATAATAGGTCTTAAGTCCTCTGGCCCCTATATATTAATGTAGGGAAATGTTCTTATTAAATGTGGACATTTTATCTGCTTATTAACAATTGGGTTCTATAATAAAAAGGTACTATGTCTCACTCTGTCCTTTTTATTCTCTTTTGGTATGAAATCAATACACTGTTTGTCTCTGCTTTGCCTTAGGATTTTCAGAGCAGATAAGAACAAGGCCATGAAAGCCAGACTGAAAGAACAGATGAGAAGACTAAAAGTCTTAGAAGGGCAAAGATTTTACCCTTTTGGAGGTCCTTATTGTTCAGTGAAATAAATGTAATTTCAGACTGACAAATTAAGTAGCTGAAACATATTCTACAAATAAACAGATACTGAATTCAGAAAAAAAGTGAGCTAGTCCTGGGAGTAAGGGCTTTAGGATTCCATTTCTTACTGACAGTCTTTGTAAGCCTGGTGCTGTCACATATTGGGAACACAGCTACTGCTTCACAGTAATGCTAGCAAAATGAATGCAGACAAAGCTAGTTGTACTTTTTAGAAGAGAAAGGGACTTAAAGCTTTTATTACTCTTCCTCTACGAAAAGCTTTTAATTGAAGGGTTCTAATCTCTCATGTGTCTCACAACCTGAAAGCAAGTCTCTTAAGAAAAAGAAAATTTGGGGGGGGGGCAGCTTGCTTAGTTCCAACACAGTGAGTTTAAGCGTGCAAGGGTCTGTATTTACAAATATAGGAGAAACAACTGACAAGTTGTAATCAGAAAGGAGAGAAATGGGAAAGGAGGTAAGGGAGAAAGTCTCAAACAAGATATTTCAACCCAGCAGCAGTTTTCCCATTTTACATTAAGTCTATTAATGAAGCAGAAATGGGCAAGTTTGTCTGGATATTTCTTCAGAGAGGATCATGTCAGTAATTTAGATACGAAACAATCTTGAGGAAAACCAAGTGTGTGCCAAAACAGCTTGCCCACTGGCTTCTAAAGTGGATCTGACAAATGTTGCTGGGCTAGCAGTAGGATTCTTAATATATCCTTTTAGGCATGCTGTTAGCTTCATGCCACACAATCTTCTTCCCAGAAGGCAGAAGTAATGAAGCCCAGCCATTACTCTTCTCTGCTCAAGTGCAAAGCTTCTGCAGATGTTCCTGCTTCCCAAGCTTTGAGTCCATTCCATTTACTATAAATACACAAGTAACATTAACTTCAATACATATGATTGGTCCCATGTTACTGCCACTAGATGGGAGACTCAAGTGACCAGAAAACCAAAATTACCTATTTTTACTTGCCATTATTGTCATGAGAAAACGGTGACCTTTTGAAGAGTAGGGCCAGTAGGGCCTTCAGAAACCAGCAAATCTAACAGGACATGGTGGCACATGCCTTTAATTCCAGCACTCTGGGAGGCAGAAGTAGGAGTATTGCAGTAAGTTTGAGGCCACCCTGAGACTTCATAGTGAATTCCAGGTCAGCCTGGGCTAGAGTGAGACCCTACCTCAAAAAAGAAAAAGACAGCTGGGCATGGTGGCACACGCCTTTAATCCCAGCACTCGGGAGGCAGAGGTAGGAGGATCGCTGAGAGTTCGAGGCCACCCTCCCTCTTACATAGTTAATTCCAGGTCAGCCTGGACCACAAGTGAAAAGTTCTGGATCCAAGAAAATAAAAAAAAAAAAAAAAAAAAAAAGAAAGAAAAAGAAAGAAACCAGCAAATCTAGTGTTGTGTCTTCTTTGGTCAAACTTGGCTCATCACCTGAAAAGCCTTCCAGATCTCTGCCCCAGTACAGCACTGAAAACACCTCTCCCTAGAGACATTTTCTTCAGTTGTGGCTGAATGGTTGTGTTTACAGTAAAGGCTCTCTTAATGGTCACCACTAAAGAGTGTCTGTGAAACTCAAACCACTCCACCCAGTACAGCATTCACTTGCTTGACCCTGGTAACATTTCTGCAACTGTGCATGTGTGGTATTTTCCCTTCCTCCATGGCCCATTTGTCTGTTTTGATACTAGCATCAGCTTATCTTGGCATTGATTAAGCATGCTGGGAAGAGGTACAGCTAATGAATCTAAGCAATGTGGACACAGGCACTGGCTGCACAAGCCTTTGCTAATTAATGCCCCCAGCATCACTACAATGGTGCTACCAACTACTTTCCTTGAGTCTAACCAATCGCTGAGCAGATGAACACTTAACTTCTAATTGCCTTATTTATAAACTCCTTAGTTCTGCTAAGGATACCTTTCCTGTCCTGTCTTCTTCTTTTTTAATTGTTAAATTATTATATTTATTGAGGGAAGTACAGCCAAGGAAAGGCACCCATGTGGCTAGAGATCCCATGTGGAGGGCCTGAAGAAAAATGTGGAAAGAAAAGAGAAAAGAAAGTTCAAGGGGCTCCTGCCATGTGGGGAGCTGGAGGAGATAAAGAACCCTTGCAGAGAGTAAGAGCTAGGGGGTCCTCCTGGCTAGGCCTGGGTCTGGGCCTGGGCCTGGGCCTGGGCTGAGCCAGCCCAGGCTCAGCTGAGGGTAAAACTCACCCATAGCTGGAAGTTACCAAGTGATCAGAGAGAGAGCTGTCCTGTCTTCTTAAGCTCTTCATTCTTATCTTTTTTAAAATTAAGTAATTAATTTTTTTATTTTTTTATTTTAGAAAGAGAGACAGAGAGAGAATTGGTGTGCCAGGGCCTCAGCCACTGAAATCAAACTCCAGACCACTTGCGCCACCTAATGGGAAGGTGCAACATTGTACCTGCCTCACCTTTGTGCATCTGGTTTATGTGGGATCTAGAGAGTCAAATATGGGTCCTTAGGCTTTGCAGGCAAGCACCTTAACTGCTAAGCCATCTCTCCAGCCCAGTTAATCTCTTCTTTCAAGGTAGGGCCTTGCTCTAGACCAGGCTGAACTGGAATTCACTCTGTATACTTAGGCTGTCCTTGAACTTACAGCAGTCCTCAAGTGTTGGGATTAAAGGTGTGTGCCACCCCACCCAGCCATTTGTACCTTATTTATTTATTTGACAAAGAGAGAAAGAGGTGGGGGGGGGGAGGGGAGCATGCATATGTATGTGTCAGGGCCTCCAGCCATTGAAAACAAACTCCAGATGCATGCACCCCTTGTGCATCTGGCTTACCTGGGTCCTGGAGAATCGAACCAGGATCCTTTAGCTTTGCAGGCAAATGCCTTAACCACTAAGCCATCTCTCCAGCCCCATCTGTATCTTTTATTAAGTCATCTTCAACCAGACAAAAAAGACAATATCCCCGTGAACCCCTGTGTTGGATGACCTGTATTAAGAATGCTTCATTTTTCCTCCCTCAACAACCCTCCCATTGCATCTGTTTGAACAGCAACTTTTTATTTATTTATTTATTGGAAAGAGTGAGAGAGAGAGAAAGAGAGAGATATAGAGAATGGGCACACCAGTTGCCTCTCAGCTGCAGTGAATGAACTCCAGATGTGTGCACCCCCTCGTGGGCAAGTGTGGCATTGTGCCCTTGTGTCACTTTGCATCTGGCTAAACGTGGAACCTGGAGAATTGAATGGGCGTTCTTAGGCTTAGCAGGCAGGTGCCTTAACCGCTAAGCTATCTCTCCAATCCAACAGCAACTTTTAAATATTCCTAAACCACTCACCTTTATATTAAGCACCCTTGTAAATCTACCTATTCCAGAATAATTCCGGAAGCATCATCCAACTGGTTGCATCTTACACATTTTCAGGACTCAGCAAAAAGGTGATTTTATATATGGATGCTTGTAACCTAATCTAATTAATCTATCAGATGTGAAGGCCATTTATTTTTATTTGTATTTGAGAGTGACAGAGAAAGAGGCAGAGAGAGAGAATAGGCACACCAGGGCCTCCAGCCACTGCAAATTAACTCCAGATGCACGTGCCACCTCATGCATCTGGCTTACGTGGGTACTGGGGAATCAAGCCTCAAACCGAGGTCCTTAGGCTTCACTTAGACAAGCACTTAACCACTAAGCTATCTCTCCAGCCCAGAGACCATTTTTAATTCCTCTGTTCATTGGTTTTTAATAAATTTTAGTTCTTTTAACTCCTGAACAATCTATCCTCTCAAGTGTTTCTTTCGTTTTTATTTTCTTTTTCTTTAAAAAGAAAATCTTAACTGGGTGTGGTGGCACATGCCTTTAATCCCAGCACTTGGGAGGCAAAGGTAGGAGGATTTCTGAGAGTTCAAGGCCACCCTGCAAATACAGAGTGAATTCCAGACAGCCTGGGCTAGAATGAGACCCTACCTTGAAAAATCGAAAAACCAAAAAAAAAAAAAAAAAAAAAAAAAAATCTTATGCTGGCTTGCAAAGCCTGATGGCCTGAGTTCAATTCTCTAGTACCCACATAAAACCAGATGCACAAATGTATCTGGAGTTTGTTTTCAGTAGCAAGAAGCCCTGAAAAGCCCCTTCATTCATTCATTAAAAGAAAACCTTGGGCTAGGCGTGGTGGCACATGCCTTTAATCCCAGCACTAGGGAGGCAGAGGTAGGAGGATCACCATGAGTTTGAGGCTACCCTGAGACTACATAGTGAATTCCAGGTCAGCCTGAGCTGGCCTGAGACCCTACCTTGAAAAACCAAAAACAGAAAAAGAAAACCTTATGGGTTAAGGCTATAGCATTGTGGTAGAGGACTTGCCTAGCACATATAGGCCCTGAGTTTTATCCCCAACACTACCCTCCCCCACAGAAGGAAAATCTTTCATATACCTCTGAATTGTTTTCATAGGCTGCTGCATTTCTGTACTCAGTCTTTCATAACAGTAGCTATGTGTCTTAGGAATGTTGGGATAAAGAAGCTTATGCACTCAGGTCACAGGAACATGATGAATTATCTCTATCTGCATAAGTTTTGTTTTTAGGTGTTTTTTTTTTAATTGTTTTTTTAAAGACATTTATTTATTTATTTATTTATTTATTTATTTATGTATTAGAGACAGAGAGAGTGAGTGAGAGTGGGCATGCCAGGGTGTCTAGCCACTGCAAACAAACTCCAGACGCATGAGCCACCTTGTTCATCTGGCTTACATGGGACCTGGAGAAATGAACCAGGGTCCTTAGGCTTCGCAGGTATGTGCCTTTAACTGCTAAGCCATCTCTCCAGCTGTTTTTAGTTTTTTGAGGTAGGGTTTCAATCTAGCCCAGGCTGACCTGGAATTTACTATGTAGCCTCAGGGTGGTATTGAACTCACGGTGATCCTCCTACCTCTGCCTCCCAAGTGCTGGGAATAAAGGCATGCACCACCACGCCTGGCTAGCTACTATCTTTTTAAGTTTTTGCTTGTGTGTGGTGTGTATAGTGTATGGTGTATGTGCCCATATGCTTGCCTGGGGTGGGGGTCACTCATCTACATGGCTCAAGTGAAATGTTAGGTATCTCACTCCATTGCTCTTCTGCCTGGTCTTGTTTTGAACCAATCTCTTTTTGCTGATTCCAGAGATTGCGAAGGCACTACTTATTCTTGGGTCTCTGCTCCCCTGAGGGACTAGGGTTGTGGATGCATGTATGTGGCCACACTTGGCTATTTTATGTGGGATCTGGAGATTTGTTTTATTTATTTATTTATTTATTTTGTTTTTTCGAAGTAGGATCTCACTCTAGCCCAGGCTGACCTGGAATTCACTATGTAGTCTCAGGGTGGCCTTGAACTCACGGTGATCCTCCTACCTCTGCCTCCCAAATGCTGGGATTAAAGGCATGCGCCACCATGCCCAGTTGATTTGTTTTATTTTTATTTATTTGGAAGCAGAGAAATAGAGAGGAGAGAGATAGAAAGAATGGGCGCTCCAGAGCCTCCAGTCACTGCAAAAGAATTCCCAATGCCTGTGCTACTTTGTGCATGTGGCTTTATGTGGGTGCTGGTGAATTGAACCTAGGTCGTTAGGCTTTGCAGGCAAGCGCTTTAACCACTGAACCATCTGTCTCGCCAAGGGACTGGAGATTTGAACTGAGGAAGTCACAGGCCCCCTCAGGCCCTCATGCTTGCACCAGAAGCCCATAAGGCAATTTCCTCTGTCCTTAACTACTATTATTAATTTATTCATTTGCAAGTAATGGGGAGGAAGAATGGGCATGCCAGGGCCTCCTGCAGTGACACAAGCGAACTCCAGGTACATGTGCCACTTTGTGCATCTGACTTTAGGTGGGTACTGGGAAATTAAACCCAGGTTGTTAGACTTTGCAGGCAAGCATCTTAACCACAAAGCCATATCTCCAGTCCCTATTTTTTAAAACTTTTTATTTATTTGGGAGCAGAGAGATAGAAGAGAAACAGACAAACAGAATGGGGACACCAGGGCCTCCAGCCACTGCAAATGGACTCCAGATTCTTGCATCACTTTGTGCATCTGGCTCCACATGAACTCCAGTCGTTAAGCTCTGCAGGCAAGCACCTTAATTTCTGAGCCATCTCTCCAGCCTTATTATTATTATTATTATTATTATTATTATTATTATTATTATTTTGGTTTTTCGAGGTAGGGTCTCACTCTAGCCTAGGCTGACCTGGAATTCACTATGTAGTTAGTCTCAGGGTGGCCTAGAACTCATGGTGATCCTCCTACCGGTTCCTCCCAAGTGCTAGGATTAAAGGCATGCACCACCACACCGGACTATTATTGTTTTTTTAATTTATTTATTAGAGAGAGGGATGGAGAGAGAGAGAGAGAATGGCACACCATGGCCTCTAGCCACTGGCAAATGAACTCCAGATGCATGGGTCACCATATGTATCTGGTTTACATGGAACCTGGAGCATCACACCTGGGTCCTTAGGCTTCACAGGCAAGTGCCTTAACTGCCAAGCCACCTCTCCAGCCCTATTATTGTTTTTTTGAGACAAGGTCTTGCTATGTATCCCTGGCTAGCCTGGTATTCAGTACTTAGTTCAGGCTATCCTTGAACTTGTGGCAGTCCTTGTGCCTCAGCCTCTTCAGTGTTTTTTTCTTTATATTTATTTTCAGAGAGAGACAGACAGACAAGACAGAGAGAACGGGTGCACCAGGACTTCCAGCCACTGCAAACAAACTCCAGGCACATGCACCACTTTGTGTATCTGGCTTTACGTGGTTACTGGGAACTGAACCTCACTAAACCATCTCTTTAGCCCAATAATGCATCTTTGGAGTACAGTAAGCAGTGCTAGAAGTAGAGAGATAAAGAAATACATATGGGGGCTGGAGAAATGGCTTAGTGGTTAAGGTGCTTGCCTGCAAAGCCAAAGGACCCAGGTTCAATTCCCCAGTACCGACGTAAAGCCAAATGAACAAGGTGGCACATGCATCTGGAGTTTGTTTGCAGTGGCTAGAGGTCTGGTGTACCCATTCTCTATCTGCCCCCCAAATAAATAAATAAAATATTTTTAAAAAAAGAAAAGAAATGCACCAGGCATGGTGGCACACACCTTTAATCCCAGCACTCGGGAGGCAGAGGTAGGAGGATTGCAATGAGTTCAAGGCTACCCCTGAGACTAACTCCAGGTCAGCTTGGACTAGAGCCAGACCCTACCTCGAAAAATCACAAAAAACAAAACACAAACAAACAAATAAAAAAGAAATGCATATGGTAAATAGTCTCTGCCTTCTAGACATTTACAATCTAATTACTGAGAAAAAATATTCCAGCCAGAGGCTAGAGAGATAGCTCATCAATTATAGAGCACTTGCTTACAAAGCCTGATGGTCCAGATTTGATTCCCCAGTACCCATATCAAGCCAGGTGCACAAAGTAGCACATGCATCTGGAGTTCGTTTATAGTGGCAGAAGGCCCTGTCATGCCCATTCTCTCTCTCCTTGCAAATAAATAACTAAAAATATTTTTTAAGATATGCGTATGAAACTTTTGTGAAACAACATAAAGCAACAGTGCATGCTTAGTCTTCCTGCTTCAAGTTTTCCATCATGTCATCCGACAGTGTGTTCATAGTATCAGAACACTGCATTTTAAATGTCACTCTACTCTTCCTTTTTGAAAGGCTACAGAATGAAATTTATACTTGGCCTGGCACTGAGGTCTCCATGATGTAATGTTAACATATCCAACCTCATGTACTGTGACTTCTGGACAAAATAATTTTTGCTTTCTTCAAAAGTCTCCTTATTTTCTGAACAGATATATGTATTCCCTGTCAGATTTTCCTTCTCCCTTTTCTCTTTCTTTCTTTCTCTCTCTTTCTTTCTTTTTCTTTCTTTCTTTCTTTCTTTCTTTCTTTTTTTGGAGAGAGGGGCACAGAGAGAGAGACAGAGAGAGAGAGAGAGGAAGACAGATAGAGATAGGGAGAAATGAACCAGGGTCCTTAGGGCCGCAGGTATGTGCCTTTAACTGCTAAGCCATCTCTCCAGCTGTTTTTAGTTTTTTGAGGTAGGGTTTCAATCTAGCCCAGGCTGACCTGGAATTTACTATGTAGCCTCAGGGTGGTATTGAACTCACGGTGATCCTCCTACCTCTGCCTCCCAAGTGCTGGGAATAAAGGCATGCACCACCACGCCTGGCTAGCTACTATCTTTTTAAGTTTTTGCTTGTGTGTGGTGTGTATAGTGTATGGTGTATGTGCCCATATGCTTGCCTGGGGTGGGGGTCACTCATCTACATGGCTCAAGTGAAATGTTAGGTATCTCACTCCATTGCTCTTCTGCCTGGTCTTGTTTTTGAACCAATCTCTTTTGCTGATTCCAGAGATTGCGAAGGCACTACTTATTCTTGGGTCTCTGCTCCCCTGAGGGACTAGGGTTGTGGATGCATGTATGTGGCCACACTTGGCTATTTTATGTGGGATCTGGAGATTTGTTTTATTTATTTATTTATTTATTTTGTTTTTTCGAAGTAGGATCTCACTCTAGCCCAGGCTGACCTGGAATTCACTATGTAGTCTCAGGGTGGCCTTGAACTCACGGTGATCCTCCTACCTCTGCCTCCCAAATGCTGGGATTAAAGGCATGCGCCACCATGCCCAGTTGATTTGTTTTATTTTTATTTATTTGGAAGCAGAGAAATAGAGAGGAGAGAGATAGAAAGAATGGGCGCCCAGAGCCCCAGTCACTGCAAAAGAATTCCCAATGCCTGTGCTACTTTGTGCATGTGGCTTTATGTGGGTGCTGGTGAATTGAACCTAGGTCGTTAGGCTTTGCAGGCAAGCGCTTTAACCACTGAACCATCTGTCTCGCCAAGGGACTGGAGATTTGAACTGAGGAAGTCACAGGCCCCTCAGGCCCTCATGCTTGCACCAGAAGCCCATAAGGCAATTTCCTCTGTCCTTAACTACTATTATTAATTTATTCATTTGCAAGTAATGGGAGGAAGAATGGGCATGCCAGGGCCTCCTGCAGTGACACAAGCTAACTCCAGGTACATGTGCCACTTTGTGCATCTGACTTTAGGTGGGTACTGGGAAATTAAACCCAGGTTGTTAGACTTTGCAGGCAAGCATCTTAACCACAAAGCCATATCTCCAGTCCCTATTTTTTAAAACTTTTTATTTATTTGGGAGCAGAGAGATAGAAGAGAAACAGACAAACAGAATGGGGACACCAGGGCCTCCAGCCACTGCAAATGGACTCCAGATTCTTGCATCACTTTGTGCATCTGGCTCCACATGAACTCCAGTCGTTAAGCTCTGCAGGCAAGCACCTTAATTTCTGAGCCATCTCTCCAGCCTTATTATTATTATTATTATTATTATTATTATTATTATTATTTTGGTTTTTCGAGGTAGGGTCTCACTCTAGCCTAGGCTGACCTGGAATTCACTATGTAGTTAGTCTCAGGGTGGCCTAGAACTCATGGTGATCCTCCTACCGGTTCCTCCCAAGTGCTAGGATTAAAGGCATGCACCACCACACCGGACTATTATTGTTTTTTTTTTAATTTATTTATTAGAGAGAGGGATGGAGAAAGAGAGAGAGAGAGAATGGCACACCATGGCCTCTAGCCACTGGCAAATGAACTCCAGATGCATGGGTCACCATATGTATCTGGTTTACATGGAACCTGGAGCATCACACCTGGGTCCTTAGGCTTCACAGGCAAGTGCCTTAACTGCCAAGCCACCTCTCCAGCCCTATTATTGTTTTTTTTTTGAGACAAGGTCTTGCTATGTATCCCTGGCTAGCCTGGTATTCAGTACTTAGTTCAGGCTATCCTTGAACTTGTGGCAGTCCTTGTGCCTCAGCCTCTTCAGTGTTTTTTTTCTTTATATTTATTTTCAGAGAGAGACAGACAGACAAGACAGAGAGAACGGGTGCACCAGGACTTCCAGCCACTGCAAACAAACTCCAGGCACATGCACCACTTTGTGTATCTGGCTTTACGTGGTTACTGGGGAACTGAACCTCACTAAACCATCTCTTTAGCCCAATAATGCATCTTTGGAGTACAGTAAGCAGTGCTAGAAGTAGAGAGAGATAAAGAAATACATATGGGGGCTGGAGAAATGGCTTAGTGGTTAAGGTGCTTGCCTGCAAAGCCAAAGGACCCAGGTTCAATTCCCCAGTACCGACGTAAAGCCAAATGAACAAGGTGGCACATGCATCTGGAGTTTGTTTGCAGTGGCTAGAGGTCTGGTGTACCCATTCTCTATCTGCCCCCCAAATAAATAAATAAAATATTTTTAAAAAAAGAAAAGAAATGCACCAGGCATGGTGGCACACACCTTTAATCCCAGCACTCGGGAGGCAGAGGTAGGAGGATTGCAATGAGTTCAAGGCTACCCCTGAGACTAACTCCAGGTCAGCTTGGACTAGAGCCAGACCCTACCTCGAAAAATCACAAAAAACAAAACACAAACAAACAAATAAAAAAGAAATGCATATGGTAAATAGTCTCTGCCTTCTAGACATTTACAATCTAATTACTGAGAAAAAATATTCCAGCCAGAGGCTAGAGAGATAGCTCATCAATTATAGAGCACTTGCTTACAAAGCCTGATGGTCCAGATTTGATTCCCCAGTACCCATATCAAGCCAGGTGCACAAAGTAGCACATGCATCTGGAGTTCGTTTATAGTGGCAGAAGGCCCTGTCATGCCCATTCTCTCTCTCCTTGCAAATAAATAACTAAAAATATTTTTTAAGATATGCGTATGAAACTTTTGTGAAACAACATAAAGCAACAGTGCATGCTTAGTCTTCCTGCTTCAAGTTTTTCCATCATGTCATCCGACAGTGTGTTCATAGTATCAGAACACTGCATTTTAAATGTCACTCTACTCTTCCTTTTTGAAAGGCTACAGAATGAAATTTATACTTGGCCTGGCACTGAGGTCTCCATGATGTAATGTTAACATATCCAACCTCATGTACTGTGACTTCTGGACAAAAATAATTTTTGCTTTCTTCAAAGTCTCCTTATTTTCTGAACAGATATATGTATTCCCTGTCAGATTTTCCTTCTCCCTTTTCTCTTTCTTTCTTTCTCTCTCTTTCTTTCTTTCTTTCTTTCTTTCTTTCTTTCTTTCTTTTTTTGTGGAGAGAGACACACAGAGAGAGACAGAGAGAGAGGGAGAGGAAGACAGATAGAGATGGGCGCGCCAGCAGCCTCTCAGCTGCTGCGAAAGAAATCCAGATGCGTGTGCCCCCTTGCGGTCAAGTGTGGCATTGCGCCCTTGCATCACTTTGCATCTGGCTAAACATGGGACCTGGAGATTGGAACCGCTGGAGATTGGAACCAGTGTTCTTAGGCTTAGCAGGCAGGTGCCTTAACCACTAAGCCATCTCTCCAGCCCAACTATACATACTTTAAATACATATATCCAAAATCCTTACCGTCTCCTCAACACAAATCAGTGTGAGCCTCTTATTCTAACAGATCACTGTTTCATTCCAACCCTCCATATTCCCAGGTTCAAGAAGACAAAGCCCAATACTCACAGTGAACTTTATTTGGATTTGTCTGTTTCCGACGGGACATCTTTCCCTGATCCAAGAGCTTTGGCCTTTCCCAGTTTCACAACTGGATATGCCACCACCTCCTTGCAAGGTGCTAACCTACAATCATGAAAAGAATATTGTTAGCATGTCCTTTTTCCCAAAAATTATACAAAAATCAAAATATTTAAAAACTTTCAAAAATACCTCCTGGTCATATAAAACTCACCATGTATAAATAACTTAAGTACTGAAATGAAAAACAAGTATGGTGGCACATGCCTTTAATCTTAGCACTTGGGAGGCAGAGGTAGGAGGATCACCATGAGTTTGAGGCCACCCTGAGGTGAGGATACAGAGTGAATTCCAGGTCAGCCTGGGCTGCAGTGAGACCCTACCTTGAAAACCCCCCCCCAAAAAAAAAAACACAAGTAAATAAATATAACAATGTCAAAAGACGGGACTACCTGAGAGGATGTAAACTCATCTCTGGAATCCACACTACTGGATTTAAGTGCTCATACTTCATATTACTGGAAAGAACAGGATGCAAATCCAGGCAATCAAGGTCAGCCATACTACTGACTCAAAGGGATAACCCCATGGATTGTGAAGAAAGCAAATGGAAGCCAAAGGCGTGTGGCAGCTGCTGTGTCACATACCCATTTGAAGTCAAGTCCTGCAATCCACATCTCTAGCTGTATTCCATGAAGTTACATTACCTAAAAAATCTGGGCGTGGTGGCACATGCCTTTAATCCCAGCATTCAGGAGGCAGAGGTAAGAGGATCCCCATGAGTTCGAAGCCACCCTGAGACTACATAGTGAATTCCAGGTCAGCCTGGCTGCAGCAAGATCCTACCTTGAAAAACAAAAAACAACAACAACAACAAAAAGTTGTGTTGGGGCCTGGAGAGATGGCTTAGTGGTTAAGCACTTGCCTGTGAAGCCTAAGGACCCTGGTTCAAGGCTCGATTCCCCAGGACCCATGTAAGCCAGATGCACAAAGTGGTGCATGCATCTGGAGTTCGTTTGCAGTGCCTGGAGGCCCTGGTGTGCCCATTTTCTCTCTCTCTCTATCTGCCTCTCTCTCTATGCTATCTCTCTCAAATAAATAAATAATAAACAAACAAAACAAATAAACAAACAAAAAAAGTTGTGTTACCTAGAGGTACCAGAGGTAACAAAAGTATCATGTCCCTAAGGTGCAGGCACACTGCCAGGCCCCAGGATGGCACCAGGCAAATCAAATTTCCAATACTGCAGATAGGCTCTCACCAAAAAAAGCAGATGACACTCACACTGTTGAGTGCTAATTCAGTCCTCCAATGTGGGACACCAACCTGGCCTGCTCTCATGCTCTGGAGAGGTGATCAAAGTTAAGACTTTTTAGCCTCTTCTCAATCCTGCCTCTGTGTAGCAAAGAGACTAGGGAGGAGTAAAGAGAGAAGCTCCCTATACAAGAAGGGCAACAGAGATGTGCATATGCCTTTCTGGTATAGGATGAGACCGATACTTAAACCTGGAGGTTCCTGTTAATTACAAGAAAGAATGCCTAGCCATAAGCACTATGAAAGAATCTGAAATAGATTAGTAGCAGAAGTTATGACATTTTCTTTGAATGAGGGCTGCAGATGTTATTCAGTGGCAGAACACTTGCCTAGCATGCTTCAATCCCAACACCACAACAAAGCTGGTGTTAAACAGATGTAAGTTGAAAAGAGAATAGCTCTTTCCTACCAAAGACAGGAACAGAGTCTAAGTTTCTTTTCAGTTCTTGTCTTCTCAAACTGTACTCACAGAAATATAAAATACAGTTATTGTCTTAAGAGGAATTATGAGATGCTACTACTAGCTGTACTGCAGCTAACTCATCTCCTGTTAATGCCAACTAACTCTTCTATGTAGTTAGAAAGACTCTCAAACCTGTAATCAGATCCTGCCTCCCCTTACCAAAAGAAGAAAGAAACCACAAATGGCAAAGACAAGCCTCCACAGGAAGTGGCAAAGGAAGCAGCTTTCAGACAGTTTTCTATCTTATCTGCATATCAAACAGTTCTTTTTTAGACCCTTAAACTCCAGATGTATACAGTTGGAAACTACTTTCAATTACTTAGAGGGAAATATACTGATATCTAATACAAATGGTATGTATTCTCTATGTCTGTTTTATATATAATCTCATGTAGCCAAGCCTGGCCACAAACTTAATATGTATCTGAGGATGACCCCTCGAGCTTCCAATCCCATCCTGCCTCTCCTCCAGAGTGCTAGGGTTACAGGTATTTACCACCATGCAAAAACTGTATCAACTGAGCTACATTTCCCTCCCCACCTCACCCTACTTTTTGTTTGTTTGTTTGTTTGTTTGTTTGTTTGTTTGTTTGTTTGTTTGTTTTTGGAGGTAGGGTCTTACTCTAGCTGACCTGGAATTTGCTATGTAGTCTCAGGGTGGCCTCAAAGAACTCCTCTACTTCTGCCTCCCAAGTGCTAGGATTAAAGTCTTGTGTCATCACACCTGGCTCGCCTACCCCTTTTGAGATGTTTTGCTATGTAGCTTAGGCTGACCTCAAACCCCTGGCCTCAGCCTAAGTAGTTGGAATTAAACACATGCATCACCACACCTGACTTATTATTTCTTTCCAATCAAGAAGTTATTTTTGAATTCCAGGTCAGCCTGAGCCGGAGTAAGACCCTACCTCGAAAAACAAAACAAAAAGACGTTATTTTATTAATAGAAGCAGTTAATGTATGTCACACATTTTTTCTATATGTCTATGTACTTATTTTTTTTTTTTTCTGTTTTTTTGAGGTAGGGTCTCGCTCTAGCCCAGGCTGACCTAGAAAACACCGTGCAGTCTCATGCTGGCCTCGAAGTCACAGCGATCCTCTTACCTCTGCCTCCAGAGTGCTGTGATTAAAGGTTCGTGCCACCACACCTGGCTGGATTTACAAAATAGAAAGCTGAATGAAATGCAGATTGTCTAATTTTTTCCCTATACCTCCCTACTGTATGAAGCAAAACAAATGGAATATTGACTAATACACATTTTCTCACCACTTATGATCAGAAATCAAAGCTGGGCATGGTGGCACACACCTTTTAATCCCAGCACTCGGGAGGTAGAGGTAGGAGGATCACCATGAGTTCGAGGCCACCCTAAGAATACATAGTGAATTCCAGGTCAGCCTGGGCTAGAGTGAGACCCTGCCTTGAAAAACCACAAACAAACAAACAAACAAACAACCCAGAAATCGAGGTTGTGAGATAAACGTAAAGTCCATTCTGAAAGAATGCCAAATTTGAGTCAAGCTCTTCTTAGATCATCTAACATTGGTTCAGTACTAAAGCTACGAGGCAAAATGAGCATCTGCATGTTAAAGGCAGTGTCCATAGTCTCTCAAGATCCTCCTAGTGGCCCATTGGGGAACTGACCAGATGATATCCCATGGGATGTCACACTTGAGGGATCAAAGGAAAAATAAGCAAATACCCTACTCTCTCACAAAGCAAAACAAGGCAACAATAGTAATTTTTAAACCACACACACACACACACACACACACACACACACACACACACACACACAAGATCCCGCGGGGGTCATAGACTCTTGAAAGTAAGCAAACAAATAAATTGCACTAAATGGACCCTCCTGACCCAAACAGCAAGATCTCAGAGGTTAAAGGTTTTATGAGCGGAAAACTAATAAAACCCACAGTTCCGTATTCTGAAAGGTCACTCGTTCCGTTTTATTTCAAGCACTGCCTTGAAACTAAGCCAGGAATACAGCTGGATAATCCAGCTGCCTGAACATTATCAGCTGCAAGAATGGTAAACTGAGGGCCAGACCTGCAAGGGATTCTTTTTTAAGGAAGCAGTTTTGCCTATGCTGCGCAGCCAAGAGTCCTAGGAAGGTAGTATTGCCTCGTCTTACCCAGGTCTGCTCTCCTACAGGTGTTAGGTTGCAGCTCCCAGTTAAAAAGAAACGGATAAAATGCCAGCCTGAAGAACAGAGGGTGCACTCCCACCTCCAGCTCTGGTACAGTTCCCACGGAGCAAAGTAAATGCGCCTGAATCCAAGTGATGGGAATCTGCCAAAAAGGAGAGGACAGGCGATCTGGTCAGGCAGCTTCTCAGCGCCGGGTCCCCAGGGGTCGGGTCTGGAGCGTGTGTACAAACAGTTAGGACGTTCCCTCCGGCTTCTCTCAAACACGAGAACAGACAGGTACGTTCCCGGGAAGGCGGCTCAGACAGCGCCGCGTTCGCCAAAATCTAAATTTAGAATCTCTTCCTCGACTCCGCGCCGCGAGCACCTATACCCGACCCCCTCCGCCCCCGCCGGCGCTCCCACGCCCATCCTCCCCTCCCCTCCCCTCCCCCAGCTCCACCCAAGCCTGTCAGACTCGGGAGGCTCCCGGCAGTCCCGAGCCGCAGAGCCGGGCCGAGCGGGGAGGACGGCGGCGGGAGGGGACCAGGATCCTCCCGGAGGGGCCGCGGCCAGCGCCGGCCCCCTCCCCACGCGGACAAAAGGACCAAGGGCCGGGGACGCGAGGCGGGGCGAGGAGCCCGGCATCCTCGGCCGGCCCTCCAGGCAGGGCGCGGGGGTGTCTTTACCCAGCGCCTCGGCGATCCGCAGCGCTTCGGGTCCCTGGGCCCCGCCTCCGGACAGACGGACCACCGGACAATGGGACCCGGGCCGCAAGCTCGGGCTGGCCGGGCCGGGGCTCTCCGGGACCGAGCCCCGGCGGGCGGAGAGAGGCTGCGAACCGAGCCGGTGGCCGGGAGGCGAGGGGCGGCGCTGCAGACAGACAAAGCCAACGGCAGACAGACGGACGGAGGGGGAAAAAGATGGCGACGCGGGCGGCGGGAGCGCGCTGCTCGCGCACCCGCAGCGAGTGGGGCGCGTGCACGAGTCTTACCTCTCCCTCCCCCTCCCCAGCCTGGTCCCCTTCCCGGCTCCCCAGGCGCGCGCCTCGCACCGTGGGCGGGGCTGCCTGCCGGGAGATTGGGGTCCGCGAGGCGGGACTTAAGGAAGCATCCAATCAGTGACGTCCGAGGGGGGCCTCGCAGGCATCCTCCCAGCTTGGCACCCTCCTCCGGCTTTCTCTGGCACGCTCCCCCCCGCCCCCCCCGGGTCTTCAAACCCTCCTGGGCAAGTAAACTCTAATCTTACTGTCATCTCTGACCCTGGTTTCCTACGCCACGATCGAGTTCAGCCACAAAACCCACATCCCCGAACCACAGCTCGGCCACAGGCTCCCCCTTCCTTGGCCCAGCCTTAGCCATCCCCTCCCATCACAAGCCCTTTTCGCTCCCTTACACTTCACTGGCTCTTCAGCCCCCAGGCATTTAACGTAACCACGTGGGAGGGGCTTAGCTCAGCTGTCAAAGCTGAAAATGTTTAGGTTTCTTTAGGGCATTTATTAATCCAACATGATGGTCGGCCAATAAAAGAGAAGCTGTAGACCCTGAGCCAGAATAACTTGTGATTCTGGTTGCTACCAAAGGAGCACTTTAAGTATTAAGAGCGGCCAGACTCACTTCCCACTAAAGCATCTCTTTGAGTCACCGTTCCCCTTCGCTATTTCTGTATTGTCTTTCCTTCCTTTCATTCGATCTTCCTGTCCTCTCTCTGACATCGCCCTCCGTACTTGAAGAAGTAGGGAATACTATGCAAAGATGAGCCTTATTACCAATGTAAGACTTAGCTTTGAGTCCTAGCTCTACCACTGACAATCTATTCGTTTGAGACAAGTCACTTCCCTGCTCTGAACCTCTATAAAAGAGTGTAGTAATTCCTCCCATGGAGTTGTGCTGGTTATGTAAAACGAATTTCTGCAAACACACTGTACAAATATTTCTTATGAGTGATGGACTCTATAAAGGCAGAATTAATGAGGATGGTGACCCTTGCTGATAAAATGATAAATCCAAGTATTTGCATAAAGTATTCTTGCAAATTGTTCTTCCCTGAAATCTCCGCGGAGATGATGTCATTGCCCATATCTTGTGTTTAATTGTAGTATAATGGCTCTATTGAAGGGTCTTGGTCTTTTATAATGCTGTGGTAAGTAGCTCATTTATTAATCCAGTCATTATTATTTACTTATTGTGACTGGGATATTTAGATAGGAATTATTATCTAATGCCAGTCAAGAAAACATTTTAATTTCATTAAATTTTCATTTCTATTTAGCCAGAAATAAAATATTCTCACCAAAACAATAAGCATTTTAGACTTTGTGTAAGAATTCAAACTGAATAAACAATAGCATTAAGACTTCACAGTAATTTTTTAGTTTAGACCTAGAGATGGGATTGTGGTTTTTCAAAATTATACAGTTTTGAAATTGACTTGGTTGACATTTTCATTTTTTTTCTCTTCCTTTATTTTTTGGGTTTTCGAGGTAGGGCTTTGCTTCTCTTCCTTTTTAAAATATATTTTATTGGCTGGAGGAATGGCTTAGCTGTTAAGGCATCCAAAGGACCCAGGTTCAATTCCCTAGGACCCACATAAGCCAGGTGCACAAGGGGGCACATGCATCTGGAGTTCGTTGGCAGTGGCTGGAGGCCCTGGAGTGCCCTCTCTCTCAAATAAATAAACAATTAATTAATTAATTAATTAATAAAAGATGCCTGGTTTACATAGGTCCTGGAGAATCGAACCGGGATTCTTTGGCTTTGCAGGCAAACGCCTTAACCACAACACCATCTCTCCAGCCCATCCTAGCCCATTGTTGAAAAATATTTTATTTATTTATTTGTAAAGAGAGAGAGAGAATGGGCACACCAGGGTCTTCTGCCACTGCAAACGAACTCCAGATGCATGTACCAATTTGTGCATCTGACTTTACATGGGTACTGGGGAATCAAACCCAGGTCACCAGTATTTGCAAATTGAACCAGGGTCCTTAGGCTTCACAAGCATGGACCTTAACCACTAAGCCATCTCTCCAGCCTGTGAAATTCGTTTTATATTGGATTCTATAACATTGCTAAGGTTTTACATTACCACAACACAGTAAAAATTTGAGAACCTCGTTTGAAATTTTTAATTTTTTTGCATTTTATTAATTATTCATCAGAGAGAGAATGGGCAAGAGAGAGAGAGAGAGAGAAGCTGGCAGACAGAATGAATATGGGTGCGCCAGGGCTTCCTGCTACTGCAAATGAACTCCAAATGCATGTGTCACTTAGTGCTTCTGGCTTACTGGGTCATTATGCATTGAATTAACCTCTGAGACATCTCCCCAGCCCCTCATTTGAAAAAAATTTTTAAAACATTTTATTTATTTATTTGCAAGCTGAGAGATACAGACAGAGAAAAAGAGAAAGAGAGAGAAGTATGGGTGTCCCAGGGCCTGTAGCCACTGCAAACAAACTCCAGATACATGCGCTGCTGTCTGCATCTGGCTTTACATGGGCACCTGGGACTCATACCTGTGTGTTAGGTTTTGCAGGCAAGTGCCTTAACCATTGAGCAATTTCTCCAACCCTGGATTAAAAAAAAAAATTATTTATTTATTTATTTGCAAGGAAAGAGTGAGAGACAGAGAGAGAATGGGCACGCCAGGGTCTCTAGCCACTACAAATGAACTCCAGATGCATGTGCCACCTTGTGCATGTTGCTTATTTGGGTACTGGGGAATCAGACCTGGGTCCTTAGGCTTCACAGGCAACCACCTTAACAGCTAAGCTATCTCTCCAATCCAAAAGTTTATATTTATGTGGAGCCCATTTTACCCATTTTTTTCCTTTACTTGCTTGTGATTAGGCTGTCTTATCTAAGAAGCTTATCAATATGAAATTTTATATTTGTGACATCTTGAAAGCATTTTACAATTTTAGCTCTTATACTTAAATCTTTAATCCTTTTTATTTTTTATTTATTTATTTATCTATCTATTTATTTATTGGTTTTTAGAGGTAGGGTGTCACTCTGGCCCAGGCTGACCTGGAATTAACTATGTAGTCTCAGGGTGGCCTTGAACTCACAGCAATCCTCCTACCTCTGCTTCCCGAGTGCTGGGATTAAAGGCATGTGCCACCACGCCTGGCTTATTTTTTATTTTTATTTTTGGTTTTCTGAGGTAAGGTCTCGCCCTAGCTCAGGCTGACCTGGAATTCACTATGTAGTCTCGGGGTGGCCTTGGCCTTGAATTCACAGCAGTCCTCCTACCTCTGCCTTCCCAGTGCTGGGATTAAAGGTGTGTACCACCACGCCCAGCTTTTTTTTTTTTTTTTTTTGGCCATTTTGTATATTTTTATAGAGTATGAGGCAGAAGGTCCAATTGCATTCTTTTGCATGTGGTTATTAAACTTTCCAAGAACAAACTAGGCATGGTGGCACATGCCTATAATCCCAGCACTCAGGAATTTAAAGCAAAGGATCTTGAGTTAGAGGTGAGGTTGGGCTATAGAGCAAGACCCTGTGTCAAAAACGAACAAACAATCAAAATAATTTTCCTAAGACTTATGGAAGTGTCTTCTTTCCTGAATTCCTTTGATAACCTTGTTTAAAATAAAATAAATTGGTCAGAAACAGTTTATTTTTGGGCTTTCAATTGTGTCCCTTCTGTTGCACTGTTTATTTTTATGTCAGTTTCATACAATTTTACTAAGAATCTCATGTTTGTGTATGCATATTCATATGCATGTGCACATGTGTGCATGTGGGGGTCAGAAGACAACCTCAGGTGTTTTTGTTCTCAGGTGCCACCCACTGTTTTAGAGACAGGTTCTCTTATTGGCCTGGAATTCACCAAGCAGACTAAACTGGCCAGCTATCAAGCCCCAGAGATCCATCTGTTTTCAACTCCCCAGCACTGGGATCACAAGCACATGCTGCCATGTCTTTTTTTTTTTTTTTTTTTCTTTTTGATTGTGTTGTGTATGCATTGGTACCTGTCCTTGTGTGGACCCATGCACTTGCCTATGGCAGCAATGCTTGCCTGTTCTGGGAGTGTTCGCCTGCAGATGCCAGGCATCCGTTGTTCTTCTGCCTGTTCTTGTTTGAACCAGAATCTCTTATTGATACAAGAGCTTGCTTTCTTTTCTTTTCTTTTCTTTTCTTTTCTTTTCTTTTCTTTTCTTTTCTTTTCTTTTCTTTTTTTCTTTTTCTTTTTCTCTCTCTCTCTCTCTTTCTTTCTTTCTTCTTGGTTTTTTGAGGTAGGGTCTCACTCTAGCTCAGGCTGACCTGGAATTCACTATGTAGTCTCAGGGTGGCCTCGAACTCATGGCGATCCTCCTACCTCTGCCTCCTGAGTGCTGGGATTAAAGGCGTGCGCCACCACGCCCGGCTTCTTTTTTTTTTTTTTTTTTTTTTTTTGAGGTAGAGTCATGCTCTAGCTCAGGCTGACCTGGAATTCACTATGTAGTCTCAGGCTGGCCTGGAACTCACATTGATCCTCCTACCTCTGCCTCCCAAGGGCTGGGATTAAAGGCGTGCGCCACCACACCCAGCACTTTGCTGCTTTTTAAGAGCCTAGGGGATTCCCAGGTCTCTGCTCCTCTTTGCAGCCCTGTGGTTACAGGCATTCAAGGCTAAAACACCTACTCATATAGGTTCTGGATATTCGAATTAGGTGGTTTGGGGCCCTCCTCAGGCCCTTATGATTGTAACTGCAGAGCCATCTTCTAGCTCCTCCTGCCTATTTTTATATGAGTACTGAACTCAGGTCCTCATGTTTGCAAGGCAAACACTTTACTGATATAGTATAAACTTTTTGTTTTTGTTTTTTTCAGGTAGGGTCTCACTCTAGTTCAGGCTGACCTGGAATTCACTATGTAGTCTCAAGGTGGCCCGGGTTAAACTTTTGAGATTGTATTTAAAAGCCAATACTAGCTGGACATGGTGGCGCAGTTAAAGAAATTTGCTTGCAAAGCCTGATGGCCCCGGTTGGATTTTCCAGTACTCTCCAGCCTCAAACATATTATTAAAGACATCTTGGAGACAACTGAAAACAATTGGATTATGGAGTAGACAATAACAGCTGAGCCATTTCCCTAGCCTAGGGACCATAATTTTTTTAAACACAGCTCTATGGATTTAGGTTATTTCCAACATTTTATCTCTCTGAACAATGCTTCAGAGACTCTACATGTTTTCCAGAATAAACTGTACTTATTGGGTAAATTCCTAGAAACAAAAGAACTAGGTCAAAGGGTAGGTACATTTTTTTATTCTAATAAGTATCGTGAGATCACCTTTCATAGAAATACCAGCTTATACTGCTAACACCAGAGCATGAGAGTTTCTATTTCCCTATGCCCTCAGCAGGACAGTGTAATAAGATAACTTTCAGGATCCTTGATATTATACACCTTAGTGAAACCTGAAAGGAAGCCATGCTTGTAATCCTATCACTCAAGAGGCTGAGACAGTAGGATGGCCATGAGTTCCAGGCTAGCCTGGGGTATAGTGTGAGACCTTGTCTCAATATTATTATTATTAATTATTATTATTATTGGAGGTGAATGCAGGAGGATCAGAAATTCAAGGTAATCCTTGAACTTATTTAAAACCAGCCTGGGCTACAAGAGAACCAGTTAAAGAAACTTGCTTGCAAAGCCTGATGGCCCCAGTTGGATTTCCCAGTACTCATGTAAACCCAGATGCATAAAGTGGCACATACATGTGGAGTTCATTTGCAGTGGCCCATACTCTTTCAAATAAATAAATATTTATTTATTTATAATTGATTTGTTTGAAACTGTATCTAAACAAGGTCCACACACATTTGATCGCTCTTTTTATCTTTTATTTAGCTGAGAGAGAGAGAGAGAGAAAGAAAAGAAGAAAAAAAAAAAAACAGGTGTGCTAGGACCACTAGCCACCTGCAAACTTGTGCATCTGGCTTATGTTAGTTCTGGGGAAACTGAACTTGGGTTTTTAGACTTCGCAGGTGAGTGCCCTACTACTAAGCCATCTCTCCTTGGTCCTTGGTCACCATCTCTCTGCTCTTTAAAACAGAGCAGTCTGCTCTCACCTTTTTTAAAAAAAGGTTTTCTTTAAAAAATATTTTATTTATTTGACAGAGAGAAGCAGATAGAGAAGGGGTGTGCTAGAGCCTTCAGCTGCTGCAAACAAACACATGTTTCTCCTTGTGCATCTGGCTTCGTGGGTCCTGGGAAATCGAACCTGGGTCCTTTGACTTTGCAGGCAAGTGCCTTAACCTCTAAGCCATTTTTCCAGCCCACTTTTTTTTGTTTGTTTTTCGAGGTAGGGTCTCACTCTAGCCCAGGCTGACCTGGAATCCACTATGTAGTCTTGGGGTGGCCTCGAACTCATGGCGCTCTTCCTACCTCTGCCTCCCAAGTGCTGGGATTAAAGGCGTGCGCCACCACGCCCGGTACCCCCCCCCCTTTTTTAATGCAACGATCTTATTACAGAATGACAATTACATGTATTTGGTGGAAAAAATTTACACATTTTTAAAGGAATTAAATACTACGCATTTTGAGGTCCTGGAATCCAATCGTATTTCAAAATGCTGTAAATGGTTATACGACAGTTATTTCTAAAGCCTCCTATGGTAACAAACAGCTTTATTATTGGCCCAAGTTAAGACAGTTTTGGTCTCTGTAGATGCAGCCTCTACAGCAGGGGCTTCTTCAGAAAGGCAAGAGCTCAGGAAAAGTCCCTTTCAATGCTGAGCAGAGATAATGGTCTTCAAGTCCCAGAACCAAATGAAAAAGTTGTCCGTGAGTACAAGGATAAATAAGCGCTACGTTGGAGGCTGTAGTGCTGCGGTAGCACTTCTGACTGGCACGCAGGCGGGAGAGGCAGGTCCAGCGCATCATTAGACTTGGCTTTAAAGCGGCGCAGTCGATTCAGGGACCGCAGAAGCCCAGAGAACCTGGGCGAGGAGTCGGACCCACAGCAGTGACCGGTCTGGAAGGGTCACTCCACTGACCGACCTAAGCCAGGACAGGGGCGGGGTAAAGACTCCTAGGGCCAATGGACAGGCGAGCGAGCTAGGGGAGCAAATCTCAGTGAGCAGCTGCAGGCGTTTGCGAGGTAAGCAGGATCCGGTTTTTCAGGGGCTGGAACCATCTGGGACAAGAGTCCTCCGCCCGGACTCATGGAGCTAGCCACCGCCGCCCATCTCTCCGCGCCCAGGGCAAATTCCCAGGGCGCGTCCCCAGCAGGTGATTCAATTCACGGAATGACTTGTGGCACCTTGCTACGTGCCTCCGCCGCGGGAAATAGTTCCCCGCTGGGCCGGTTCCGAAGGGGTGCTAGAGAACCGCAAAGGTTCCGGCAGCCGTGGGCTCGCGGCCAATCCCTAGTGCGGGGGGCGTGGCTAACCCCGCCCCCGCGGATTCCTCCGCCGGCGCCTGCTGTGCTCCGGCGGAGGGAGCCGCCATTTTGGTTGCTGAGAAGCGCTTCGGCCGTGAGTCTTTCGGTCGCTTTTTCGTGTTAGGATTCGGCGAGGTGAGTGTGCCGTCCTCAGCGGTAAGAGTCTCCGTGGTCCTCTTAGCTCTGTGCTCTTTGTTTAGTAGTCTCCAGCCAGCGCTGCTGCGCCGAGCTCTAACCCTTCCCGGAGTGTGGTCCCGGGAGAGGGACAGGTCGTGGAGTCGTGGCTTCGGCCGGACCGCCGCCGCTGCTTGCTGGAGCCGCTCCGCTGGCCTCCCGCCCTCCTCGCCTGGGGCGGTCGCACGCGCTTTGCTCTGGGCCTGGGCTCCTGGCGACACCCTTACCCGGCCTCCCCGGGCCAGGAGACACTCAGGAAGGCGAATGTCACCAGTGCTGCTGCCCGAGTGGCCTTCCGGGCAATGCTGGTGAAAATGACATTTTTGTTTTTCTCTGAAACCAGCTGCAGCCTCTGCCCGGTTTCGCAGACCGCCTGTGGTGTTAAGCCCTTGTCACGAGCCCTGGGCCCTGTGATCGCCTTTGTCCGCTTTGTGTTCTCCGCGCCGCTCTTCCGGGTGCCGGTTTAGTGATTAAGTAATAGGACACAATCACTTTCTGTCTCCGCTCACACACTTAGTATGATGTTAAACAGCTCTTTTGGGAGAGTATAATTTCTTTTGTTATATGCTTTGGTAGTTTAAAAACAATTATTACAAAAACAAAACAATGTAATGCCCTCTCAAGCTTGAAAAACAATTCATGGCCATTTTTTTTTAATGGTGGCACACGCCTTTATTTATTTATTTTTAATTTTATTTATTTATTTGACAGAGGAAGAGGAAGAGAGAGAATGGGGCCGCCAGGGGCTCTAGCCACTGCAAACGAACTCCAGACGCTTGCTCCCCCTAGTGCAGCTGGCTAACGTGAGTCCTGGGGGAATCGAACCCTGGTCCTTTGGCATTGCAGGCAAACGCCTTAACCGCTAAGCCAGCCCTCAGGGCCATTTTTGTTTCGTCCACAACTCTCCTTAATGTATATATTTTTCCAACTTAATAAAATAATGGTATTTTTATTTTTTCTTTCTTTTTGTCTGTCTGTCTGTCTTTCCTCTTTCCCCGAGGTAGGGTCTCACTCTGGCCCAGGCTGACCTGGAATTCACTATATATTCTCAGGGTGGCCTTGAACTCACTGTGATCCTCCTACCTCTGCCTCCCAAGTGCTGGGATTAAAGGTGTACACCACCACACCCAGCTATTATTATTATTTTATTTATTTTTTTCGAAAATAGAGTCTCACTTTTAGCCCAGGCTTACCTGGAATTCACTGTAGTCCCAGGCTGGCCTTGAACTCACAGTGATTCTCCTTCCTCTGCCTCCTGAGTGCACCACCATGCCTAGCTTATTTCAGCATTTAAAAACAGAATTATGGGCTGGAGGAATGACTTAGCCGTTGAAGTGTTTGCCTGCAAAGCCAAAGGACCCAGGTTTTATTCTCCAGGATCCATTGTTAGCCAGATGCACACAAGGTAGCGCATATGTCTGGATTTCGTTTGCAGTGGTTGGAGGCCTTGGTGCAGACCCATTCTCTCTCTCCCTCTTTCTCTCTGTCAAGTAAACAAATGAATAAAAATAAAAACAGAATTATTTGCATATGTGTGTGTTTGTGGCCTCTTGTGTCGCAAATGAATACTGGACACATATTACTCTTTGTGTCTGGTCAGGGAACTGAACTCAGGCAGGGAGGCTTTGCAAGCAAGCACCTTTATTTTAATTTAATTTTATTTATTTGAGAGAGAGTAAGAGGCAGATAGACAGATAGATAGATTGAAAGAAAGAAAGAGAATGACACGCCAGAGTCTCTAGCCAATGTGAATGAACTTTAGATGCATGGGCCACCTTGTGCATCTGGCTTGCGTGGGTCTTGAGGAATGGAACTTGGGTCCTTTGGTGTGTACATTGCAAAATGTCTTTGTAGTCACTATTGGCTTTTGCAGGTACAGACCCTAAATTGTGTGTGTACCCACATGTGTATATGTGTTATGCTTGCTGTTAGTTATTTTTAGTAGAGCTTTCAAGATCACTGCCTCTGGGTAGTTTCATTGTTTGAGAAGCAGTTCTGGCTACAACATAATCTGAAAGGGAGTATTCAGTCCATGGTTGTACACCTTCTCTTTAAAAAAAAAAAAAAAAAAAACAAAGATTGATGATCTAGGTCCAGGAGAGTCCAGGAGCTGAGTGATAAAAGGGATTGAATAGATTTGTTGTGTTAAGGATTTGAGTAAAGTGAGGAATTGACACATGAGGCTGCTGCTGATGATCCTTGTGTTACTGGTAAAAATAATGGTGCATTTTGTATATTAGCAAGGTAGAATAGGATTATTGTTCCTAGTTCATGATGTTATAGTTGTGACCTTGAAAGTTCTGTTAAAGTCTTATAGAGGGCTGGAGAGATGGCACAGTAGTTAAGGTGCTAGTTCAATTCTCTATTACCCATGTAAAGCCAGATGCACAAAGTAGGCTATGTATCTGTAGTCCATTTGCAGTGCCTGGAGGCCCTGGTGCACCCATTCTCTCTGTCTGCCTCTCTTTCTGTGCTTGTAAATAAATAAATATATAAATATATATATATATATATTTTTTTTTTCGCACTTATATGTTGGGTTGTTTATTATTTATTTAGAGTAGGTCTTGCTTTGTATCCCAGGATAGTCTCAAACACTCTTCCCGCCTCAGCCTCCGGAATAATTGGATTACAAGTGTGTGCCAAAACACAGTTTAACCATATATCTGAAGATAACATTACAATACATCTGAAAACAGAAGTAGATAGTGGGTAAAATAATTTTTAATCATCTCTCTATATGCTTCTCTCAAATAAATAAACAAGAATAAAATAACTTTTTTAAAATTAATTTTTATTGACACCTTCTATATTTACATACCAAAAAAACATATATTTCCCTCCCCTCCCATTCCACTTTAGAACACCAATCTCCATCATATCCTCTCCCTCTCTCCATTAGTCTTTCTTTTAATTTGATGTCATCATCTTTTTCTTCTATTTTGAGGGTCTTGCGATGGTATTGCTAGGCACTGCAAGGTCATGTATATTGATGCCAATTTCTGTCTGGGCAGTTGCATTGTAAGGAGTCGTACCCTTCCTTTGGCTCTTCCATTCTATCCTCCCCCCTCTTCTGCAATGGTCCCTGAGCCTTGGAGGGTGTGACAGAGGTGTTTCAGTGCTGGGTACTCCTCCATCCCTTCTTCTCAGCACTATGTTACCTTTTGGGTCATCCCAGTGGTCATCACCATCTGAAAAGAGAAGCTTCTCTAACCAGAAATGAGAGTAGTGTTAATATGTGAATATGTACATTTAGTGTAGTACTTTCAGGGCAGCTTGGTGGGAATAATATATACATTTAGTCAGACAAGAGCAGGCTTTTTACCCCTAAGGCTCTTGACCTCACCTACCATAGACTTTTGCTTAGGTTTTTCAGTACCAAGTATGTATTCTCTCCTGTATAGAGGGCCTTCAGTCCAATTATGGAGCAGTTGGTTACCCCAAGAGTAGACATGCCACTATTGCACCCGTTCAGTCCTTGGGTCTGTCTGGCCAAACTTGAATATTCAGCGTCTGCTGTTTTCACTGCTGATGACTTCTGTCTCCCGTATGCTGCATGCAGTGCAGCTTTTTCCAGCGTTCAGTTGGCTGGTCTACAGGGAGACTATATACATATTTTTAAGTCTTAACAGATTTTGTGAATTCCTTGAAAGCTGGGGGTCAGCTTTCATTAAATGTTTCAGTCTGGGGATGTAGCCCAGTGGTAGGTTACTTACCTAACATACCTCAGACCTTGCAAAAATCATGTCATTTATTAAATTAAGAAAATTATATTTAATTAGGGCTGGAGAGATGGCTTAGCAGTTAAGGCACTTGACTGTGAAGCCTAAGGACTCAGGTTTGATTCCCCAGTACCCACATAAGCCAGATGCACAAGGTGGCACATGCATCTGGAGTTCGTTTGCAGTGACTAGAGGCCCTAGCACACCTATTCTTTCTATCTGCCTCTTCCTTTCTGTTTCCCTCTCTCAAATAAGTAAAATATTTTAAAAAGAGAGAAAATTAGCCGGGTGTGATGGCATATGCCTTTTATCCCAGTATGTGGGATGCAGAGGTAGGAGGATTGCTGTGAGTTCAAGGCCACCCTGAGAATACAGAGTGAATTCCAGGTCAGTCAGGACTAGAGTGAGATGCTACCTCACCCCCCCCCCCCAGAAAAAAATTAAGTTTCCTAACGGCATAATGAATTAGCAGCAGCTTTGTGTAAGATGTAAAACACAATGCTAGAAGTGTGGGGCATGACACTGGTACTTAAGTAGTTGAAGCTAGATGTTGTGCACACCTTTAAACCCAGCACTAAGGAGACAGGTCGTATTATTGCAGTGCGCTTGAGGTCAGTCTGAGCCACAGAGTGAGACTGTTTGAAACAAAACAAAACAAAAAATTAGAGGTAGGGAATATATTATTATACATTTTTTTTTGTTTTTGTTTTTTTGAGGTAGGGTTTTGCTCAGGCTGACCTGGAATTCACTGTGTAGTCTCAAGGTGGCCTCGAACTCATGGTGATCCTTCTACCTCTGCCTCATGAGTGCTGGGATTAAAGACATGCACCACCACGCCTGGCTTATACTTGTTAATGTAACATAGATGATATAAATACCGATAGCCTTGTGGTGGAGTGTTGCATAGTAATGGTTTATATAGATTGTCAACTTGGCAGGACCTAGAATCACCTAATCTCCGAGTGTTGTAGTCAGGTTCGGATTGCTGGTAGAAATCACCCAACCAATATGGGAAAAACCAACGGGAAAAAAACAGGTTTATTTTGGCTTATAGGGTCAAGGGGGAAGCTCCATGATGGCAGGGGGAAAGGATGGCATGAGCAGAGGGGTGGACATCACCCCCTGGCCAACATAAGGTAGATAGCAACAGGAGAGTGTGCCAAACAATAGCAAGGGGAAACTGGCTATAATCCCCATAAGCCTGCCCCCAACAATACACTGCCTCCAGGAGGCTTTAATTTCCAATTGCTATCAGCTGGGGAAACTAGCATTCAGAATACCTAAGTTTATAGGGGACACCTGAATCAAACCACCATATTCTGCCCCTGGCCCACATAAACTGATAACCATACATGATTTAAAATGCAGTACATTCATTCATCTTTAAAAGTCCCCATAGTTTTTATCAGTCCCAATGATGTTCAAACATTCTCATAGTCCAAGGTCTTTTTAAAAAATTTTTATTTTTTGGGGGGTTGGAGAGATGGCTTAGCGGTTAAACGCTTGCCTATGGAGCCTAAGGACCCCGGTTCGAGGCTCAATTCTCCAGGACCCACGTAAGCCAGATGCACAAGGGGGTGCATGCATCTGGAGTTCGTTTGCAGTGGCTGGAGGCCCTGGCACACCCATTCTCTCTCTCTCTCTCTACCTGCCTATTTCTGTATCTCTCTCTCTCAAATAAATAAATAAAAATAAAACATTAAAAAAATAGTTTATAAAAAATTTTTATTTTTTAAAAGTATTTGTTTTTTGAGAGAGACAGAGAGGAAGAGGCAGAGAGAGAAAGAGAAAGAGCCTCTCAGCCACTGTGAACGAATTCCAGACACGTGTGCCCCCCTTGTGGGCAAGTGAGGCATTGCACCCTTGTGTCACTTTCTGAGTCTGGCTAAACGTGGGACCTGGAGAATCGAATGGGTGTTCTTAGGCTTGGCAGGCAGGTGCCTTAACCGTTAAGCCATCTCTCCAGCCCATTTTAAAAGTATTTTTTAAAAATG
This sequence comes from Orientallactaga sibirica, assembly GCA_036365145.1. Taxonomy (NCBI): domain Eukaryota; kingdom Metazoa; phylum Chordata; class Mammalia; order Rodentia; family Dipodidae; genus Orientallactaga; species Orientallactaga sibirica. Next base: position 2,079,625 of record JAEOAD010000017.1, read on the forward strand.
TATTTATTTATTTGAGAGAGAAAGAAGCAAAGAGAAAGAGACAGAGACAGATAGAATGGGCACACCAGGGTCTCCAGCCACTGCAAACGAACTCCAGATGCATGTGCTACCTTATGTGGGTCCTGGGGAATCGAAGCTAGGTCCTTTGGTTTTGCAGGCAAGTGCTTTAACCGCTAAGCCATTTCTCCAACCCCCATAGTCCAAGGTTTTTTAACGGAGCCATAATACAAAAAAAAAAAAAAAAATCCCCCCAAAACCTATAATGGCCAGAATAAACTCATTGCAAAAGATGGCATTGGGCATAGCAAAGAAATATTCAAGCAATACATGATTTAAACAGGGCAAACACCAAACTCTAGCTCCAAGTCCAACAGCTCTAGCCAGTAACAAGTCTCCAGGTTTGATAATTCTAACTAGCAACAAGTCTCTGGAGCTCCAATTCCACCCCTCCAGCTGGTCTATTCACAACCCTGGAAAACTTCATCTGGGGCCGGCAGCTCTCATTGTCAGCCATCTCGTTCCAGCATCTCCATTGGGTCTCTACTACAACCCATGGTTCATCCTCACAGCTCCATCTGGTCATTTCATGCCATTTCATGTGTTTGGATCCTGGACTGTATGAAAAGGAAAGAGGGGGCTGGAGAGATGGCTTAGCAGTTAAGGTGCTTGCTTGCAGAGCCCAAGGACCCATATTCTGTTCCCCAGTACCCACGTAAAGCCAGGTGCACAAGGTATCACATGTGTCAGGAGTTCATTTGCAGTGGCTAGAGGCCATTCTCTCTCCTCCAGTCACTGCAGTTAAACTCCAGATGCGTGTGCCACCTAGTGTGCACGTGTGACCTTGTGCTTGTGTCACCTTGTGCATCTGGCTTACATGGGACCTGGCGAGTTGAATGTGGGTTCTTAGGCTTTGCAGGCAAGTGCCTTAACCACTGAGCCATCTCTTCAGCCCCTATATACCGGTTTTTTGTTTAGTTTTTTTTTTTTTTTTTTTTTTTTTTTTTTTTTTTGAGGTAGGGTCTCACTCTGGTCCAGGCTGACCTGGAATTCACTATGTAGTCTCAGGGTGGCCTCGAATTCATGGCAATCTTCCTACCTCTGCCTCCTGAGTGCTGGGATTAAAGGCGTGTGCCACCACACCTGGCTCATATATACAGTTTTTTTATCCTTTACTTTAGTATACTTAACATTATTTTTTAAAACTTTAAAAAATTTATTTTTAGGTGTGTGTTCTTGTATGTGAATGCAGGCACATGTACCATGGCATGCATGTGGAAGTCAAAGGACAACTTGTGTGGGTGACAGTCCTCACCTTCTTTCTTGCTTTGAGGCAAGGTTTCTTGTTCACTGCTTCATATGCCAGGCTAGCTGTCTTTGATCTTCTGAGTTTCTCCTGTTTCTTCCTCCCATCTCACTATAGGACAGCTGGGATTACAGACACTACTATGTTGAACTTGATGTGGGTTCTGGAGATCTGAACGCAGATCATTAAGCTTGCAGAACAAGCACTTGTACCATTCAGCCATCTCCTCAGCCTCATCATAATATTTGAAGACAGTTTCCCTCCCCTCCCTCTTCCTTTCCTTCTTTTTTTCCCTTTCTTTTCTTCCTTTCCTTTTCTTTTTCTTTAATTTTTATTCATTTATTTGAGAGAGAGAGAGATACAGAAATAGGCAGGTAGAGAGAGAGAGAGAATGGGCATGCCAGGGCCTCCAGCAAACAAACTCTGGATGCGTGTGCCCCCTTGTGCATCTGGCTTACGTGGGTCCTGGGAGTCAAACCTGGATCCTTTGGCTTTGCAGGCAAGTACCTTAACCACTAAGCCATCTCTCCAGCCCTCCTTCCTTTTCTTCCTTGTCTGTCTGTCTGTCTGCTTTTCAAGGTAGGGTCTTCCTGTAGCCCAGGTGGAACTGGAATTCACTATGTAGTCTCAGGCTGGGCTTAAACTCACAGCGATCCTCCTACCTCTGCCTCCTGTTTTTTTTTTCTAGGTAGGGTCTCACTCTGGCCCAGGATAACCTGGAATTAGTCTCAGAGTCACCTTGAACTCATGGCTATCCTCCTACCTCTGGCTCCTGAGTGTTAGGATTAAAGGTGTGCACCACCATGCCCAGCTCCTTTTTTATTTTTATTTTTTGAAGTGAGTTTCTTGTTGACAATAAATATGTTGATATGTTGGATCATTTTTTGGTCCTTACTGAAAATGTATCTTTTATTTATTTGAGAGAGAGAGAATGGGCATGTCAGGGCCTCCAGCTACTGAAATGCGTGTACTTCCTTGTGCATCTAGCTTACATGGGTCCTGGGGAATCAAACCTTGGTCATTTAGCTTTGCAGGGAAGTGCCTTACCCACTAAAATATCTCTCCAGCCCTGTCTTTTTTTTTTTTTTTTTAGGAAAGTATAACAGATTGTCCTTTTTTTCTTTTTTTAAGTCTTTCTTATTTATTTATTTATTTATTTATTTATTTATTTATTTATTTCTGAGAGTCAGAGAGAGAGAGAGACAGAATGAGTGCTCCAGTGCCTCCAGCCACTGCAAGTGAACTCCAGATGCATGCACCACCTTGTGCATCTGGCTTACGTGGGTCCTGGGGAATCAAACCTGGGTCCTTTGGCTTTGCAAGTATGTGCCTTAACTGCTAAGCCATCCTTCCAGCCCCTGGCCTTTTTTCTTTATGTGAGAGATCGAGAGAGAGAGAGAATTGGTGTGCCAAGGCCTCCAGCCACTGCAGTCGAACTCTAGATGTGTGCACCACCTAGTGTGCATGCATGACCTTGTGTGCTTGGGTCACTGTGTGTCTGGTTTATGTTGGACCTGGAGAATCCACAGTGAGACCTTAAACTTTGTAGGCAAGTGTCTTAATAACTGCTAAGCCATCTCTCCAGCCCCCTTTTTTTTTTTGGAAGTTGAGTCTCACTCTGGCCCAGGCTGCCCTGGAATTCACTATGTTGTTTCAGGCTCAGGGTGGCCTTGAACCTTGGGCGATCCACCTACCTCTGCCTCCCAAGTGGTGGGATTAGAGGCGTGTGCCACCATACCCAGCTTTATCTGTCTTTTTTAAAAAAAATTAATAATAGTAAGGTCCTTGTATTATTTTACACTCATTGTAAAATAATTTTTTCCAGCTCTATTTCAGAGTACAACTGTAGTTGGAGTAACAGACTCTTTATGACAGTATTAAAGATGTGTTGTTTAAGTGTATTTTGTAGATCTAGTTTTTGTTTCTTATTAACAAGATGTTTTGTATGGATACATCATGTGTGTGTACCTCTTTTTTTTTTTTGGAGAGAGAGAGGGAGAAAGATAGAGATGGGTGTGCTGGCAGCCTCTTAGCCGCTGTGACCAACTCCAGACACACGCGCACCCTTGTGGTCAAGTGCAGCATTGCACCTTTGCGTCACTGCGTCTGACTAAACTTGGGACCTGGAGAACCGGCGTTCTTAGGCTTAGCAGGCAGGTGCCTTAACTGCTAAGCCATCTCTCCAGCCCTGTACCCTCTTTTTCCTTGTCATATTCCCCATGGGGTTGTAGTTTATATGTTGTGGGAGCAGTTTGAGACAGGGTTTTGCTATGTAGTCCAGGCAGGTTTCATGATTCATGATCTTTACTGCCTTTCAAATACTAGGAATCCAGGTATGTACTACCACTTTTATTTTTTTTTAATTAGTTATGTACATTCTCAGTGGGTAAACAGCACATGTTGGTACCATCCTCATTCTTGTCCCTCTGCCCCGAAAGGACCCTTCTCACTGGGGCTACCAGTTATCACCACGGGGATTGTGGGTCATACACTGTGGGGATAGCCATCAGTTATAGGGAAGAGGCAATGTTTCTGTGCATAATGTCCCAACATGTGGCTCTAACAATCTTTCCGCCCCTCTTCCACCAGTTTCCCTGAGCCATGTTGGGCACCATTTTTTAAAAATATATTTTATTTATTTATTTATTTGAGAGAGAGAATGGGCGTACCAGGGCCTCCAGCCACTGCAAACAAACTCCAGATGCACGTGCCCCCTGTCAGCTGGCTTATGTGGGTCCTGGAGAGTTGAACTGGGATTCTTTGGCTTTGCAGGTAAATGCCTTATCTGCTAAGTTGTCTCTCCAGCCCCCATTTTTATTTTTATTTACTTATTTATTTATTGGAGAGAGAGAGAGAGAGAGAGAGAGAAATCATGCAAGAGCAAGAGTATTGGCGTGCCAGGGCCTTTAGCCACTGCATTTGAATTCCAGATGCATATGCCACATTGTGTGCATGTGTCACCTTGTGTGGCTGGCTTAATGGGTTCTGGGGAGTCGAACCGGGGTCCTTGGGCTTCACAGACAAGTGCCTTAACTGGGTGCGCCAGGGCCTTTCAGCCGCTGTGAACGAATTCCAGACACGTGTGCCCCCTTGTGCACATGTGCGACATTGTGTGCTTGTGTCACTTTTGCATCTGGCTATACATAGACCTGGAGATTTGAACAAGCATTCTTTTTTTTTTTAAAGTTTTTAAAAAATTTATTTGCTATGGGGGGGGGGAGGAAGGGAAGGAGGGAGGGAGGGAGGGAATGGGCACACCAAGATCTCTTGCCACTGCAAATGAACTCCAGACACATGCATTGCTTTGTGCATTTGGCTTTCTGTGGGTACTGTGCAATCAAATTCAAACCAGCAAGCTTTGCAAACAAGTGTCTTTAACTGTTGTGCCATCTTCTCAGACCTATGGGTATTTAAAAATAGAAATCTTAGCCAGGTGTGGGGGCGCACGCCTTTAATCCCAGCACTTGGGAGGCAGAGTGAACAAGCGTTCTTACGCTTTGCAGGCAGGCACCTTAATCACTAAGCCATCTCTCCAGCCCCTATTTATTTACTTTTTTTTTTTTTTTTTTTTTGGTTTTTCGAGGTAGGGTCTCACTCTAGCTCAGGCTGACCTGGAATTCACTCTGTATTCTCAGGGTGGCCTTGAACTCATGGCGATCCTCCTAACTCAGCCTCCTGAGTGCTGGGATTAAAAGCGTGCGCCACCACGCCCAGCTTATTTATTTACTTTTGAGGCAAGGTACTGCTGTGTAATATAGGCTACTAGCCTTGGATATTGATCCTCTTTACATTTATTTATTCATTCATTCATTCATTCATTCATTCATTCATTTAGAGAAAGGGAGTGCTAAGGCCTCTAGCAACTGCAAATGAACTCCAGATGCACGAGCCACCATGTGCATCTGGATCTATGTGCATTCTGGGGAGTTGAACCTAGGTCCTTAGGCTTCGCACGCAAGCGCCTTAACTGCTAAACCACCTCTTCAGCCTCCTTCCTGACTCTGACTCCCTAAAGCTGGATGTACCACCATGCATACCCTTGTTGCAGTATTTTTATAGTAGCTGCTTTATAGTCTTGTCAGTTCATTCTAATGTCTTTATTTTCTCTTCTTCCATGTGATGTGAGATTTTTTTTTTTTTGGAGAGAGAGAGAGACAGAGGGAGAGGAAGACAGATAGAGATGGGCGCACCAGCAGCCTCTCACCTCTCAGCTGCTGCGAATGAAATCCAGATGTGTGCACCCCCTTGTGGTCAAGTGCAGCATTGTGCCCTTGCGTCACTTTGCATCTGGCTAAATTTGGGACCTGGAGATTGGAACCGGCATTCTTAGGCTTAGGAGTCAGGCGCTTTAACCATTAAGCCATCTCTCCAGCCCCCCCTTTTTTTTTTTGATATAGAGTCTCGTATCCTAGGCTGGCCTCAAACTCACTATCCAGGTGTGGATTACCTTGAACTCCTCATCCTTTTGCCTCTACCTCCCAAATTATGGAATTACAGGTGGACATCACTAAAGCTGGCTGGCAAGGTTCCTCTATCCAGTCTCTCAAGGCAGGAGAGTTTCTCTGGATGCTTTTTCTGTTTGTGCTGATGTTCTCTTCTAGATTCCAGGTAGCCCTGTATCCAGTTTATTGGTATTGTAAATTCTGGCTTTCTTCTTCCATCTGTTTTTATTTTATTTTTTAAATCCCCAAATAACTGCTACATTTATTTATTTATTTATTTATTTATTTATTTATTTATTTATTTATTTATTTTTTGGTTTTTCGAGGTAGGGTCTCACTCTGGCCCAGGTTGACCTGGAATTAACTATGCAATCTCAGAGTGGCCTTGAACTCATGGCGATCCTCCTACCTCTGCCTCCTGAGTGCTGGGATTAAAGGCATGCGCCACCACGCCCAGCCATTCTTTTATTTTTATAGCTTAGTTCAGTGATCGGTACCAAGCCTAGAACTTGGTCCCCCCCCCCTTTTTTTTTTTTTCGAGGTAGGGTCCCACTCTAGCCCAGGCTCACCTGGAATTCATTCTGTATTTTCAGGGTGGCTTTGAACTCACTGCAATCCTCCTACCTCTGCCTCCTGAGTGCTGGGATTAAAGGCCTGTGCCACCACACCTGGCTGGTCTCCCCTTTTTTTGCTACATCTTTATTTGAGAGAGTGAGAGGCAGAGAGAGAATATGGGCATGCTAGGGTGTCTATCCACTGTAGATGAACTCCAGACGCATGTGCCACCTTGTGCATCTGGCTTTACGTGGGTACTGAGGATACAAACACATGTTTTTTTTTTTATTTTTAATTTTTATTTATTTGTAAGCAGAGAGTGATAGAAGAGAGACAGAGAGAATGGGCCTGCCAGTGCCTCCAGCCACTGCAGACGAACTCTAGACACATATGCCACCTTGTGCATCTGGCTTATGTGGGTCCTGGGAATCAAACCGAGGTCCTTTGGCTTTGCAGGTAAACACTGTAAGTGTTAAGCCATCTCTCCCGCCCCTTTTTAAATATTTATTTGAAAGCAGAGAGAAATAGAGATAGAATGGGCATGCCAGGGCCTTCAGCTGCTGCAAACAGACTCCAGATACATGTGCCACTTTGTGTGGTATCTGGCTTTACATGGGTACTGGGGAGTTGGACTCGAGTTGTTAGGCTTTGCAGGCAAATACCTTACCCACTGAAGCTTATCTCTAGCCCTGCTACTGTTTTTTTTTTGTTGTTGTTTTAGTTTTTTTCCTGAGGTAGGGTCTCACTCTAGCTCAGGCTGACCTGGAATTCACTATGTAGTCTCAGAGTGGTCTGGAAATCACGGTTGGGTTGATAACTTGCCCCGCGTGCTGGAGGACCTGTTTGATCCTTAGTATTACACACACACACACACACACACACACACACACACAGAGTACTTGCAAAAACATTTTTCAAAATATGCTATCAACCACTGGCCAAGATAAATATATAAATTTGTATAACCATTTCAGGCACCAATTTAGCAGTATTAAAGGAAATACATACCTTACTAAAAGTTACCAATATACCTTAAGCCATAATAATACCATTCCTAAACATATACCACATTAAAGAAAATTTGTACAATGGACTATGAAGACATATGTATGAGGATTTAGTGACAGCAACAAGGGCAGCTCTTAAAAACAATAGCAGGGCCAGGTGTGGTGCACGCCTTTGATCCCAGCACTTTGGAGGCAGGATAGGAGGATCACTGTGTTCAAACCCAGCTTGTGACTACAGAGTGAGTTCCACGTTAGCTTGGGCTAGAGTGAGACTCTATTTGGAAAAAAAAAAAAAACCAAAAATAAATAAGTACATGTTTAAGGACTGGAGAGATAACTCAGTGGTTAAAGGGACTTTAAAAAAAAATTTTTTTTTTATTGACAACTTCTATACTTACATGCAAAAAAAGAAACCTGATATTTCCCTCCCCTCCCCCCATTCCACTTTAGATCTCCAGTCTCCATCATATCCCCTCCCTCTTTCCATTAGTCTCTCTTTTAATTTGATGTTATCATCTTTTTCTTCTATTTTGAGGGTCTTGCGATGGTATTGCTAGGCACTGCAAGGTCATGTATATTGATGCCAATTTCTGTCTGGGCAGTTGTATTGTAAGAGGTCATACCTTTCCTTTGGCTCTTCCATTCTATCCTCCCCCTCTTCAGCAATGGTCCCTGAGCCTTGGAGGGTGTGACAGAGGTGTTTCAGTGCTGGGTACTCCTCCATCCCTTCTTCTCAGCACTATGTTACCTTTTGGGTCATCGCCATCTGAAAAGAGAAGCTTCTCTAACCAGAAGTGAGAGTAGTGTTAATATGTGAATATGTACATTTAGTGTAGTACTTTCAGGGCAGCTTGGTGGGAATAATATATACATTTAGTCAGACAAGAGCAGGCTTTTTACCCCTAAGGCTCTTGACCTCACCTACCATAGACTTTTGCTTAGGTTTTTCAGTACCAAGTATGTATTCCCTCCCATAGAGAGGGCCTTCAGTCCAATTATGGAGCAGTTGGTTACCCCAAGAGTAGACATGCCACTATTGCACCCGTTCAGTCCTTGGGTCTGTCTGGCCAAACTTGAATATTCAGCGTCCACTGTTTTCACTGCTGATGACTTCTGTCTCCCATACGCTACATGCAGTGCAGCTTTTTCCAGCGTTCAGTTGGCTGGTCTATAGGGAGAAGGTTTTCTGCTCTATACCAGCTTGCTTTCTCAGTGACCTTACCTCTCAGGCAAGAGATGTCTTCAGCAATAGGGTCTTACTATCTGTTTCTCAAGGGAAACCAAGGGCTTTGGCAAAAGCCTTTAATGTTTTGGAGGTTGCAGGGACCTCCTTGGCCAACAACTCATTGGAAGTTATCCCATCTCAGATACTGAAAAATTTCTAGTAACAGTCTACAGCTTCTAGATGTGCCATTATTAAAAAAAGTAATTTTACATAAGTCTTATTCACAATATCTTGAATTTAGATTGACCCTCCCCCTGCCCTTCTTTTATGCATTCTCTTCCCATGGCCTCTTTCTTGCAAGGCCCAGAAACCTGGATTCAATTCCTCAGTACCCATGCAAAGCCAGATGCACAAAGTGCAGTATGCAACTGGAGTTCTTTTCAGTGGCAGGAGGCTCTGACACACCCATATTCTCTCTCAAGTAAAAAAAAAAAAAATTTATATATATATAATTTTTTGTTTTGTTTTGTTTTTTTGAGGTAGGATCTCACTCTAGTTCAGGCTGACCTGGAATTCACTATGTAGTCTCAGGGTGGCCTTGAACTTACAGCGATCCTCCTACCTCTGCCTCCCAAGTGCTGGGATTAAAGGTGTGCACCAACACGCCTGGCTATATATTTTTTAATTTAATTTTTATTTATTTGAGAGATTGAGAGAGGGAAAGAGGCAGACACAAACACACACAGAGAAAGAGAGAGAGATTGGGCGTGCCAGTGCCTCTAGCCATTGCAAAAGAACTCCAGATGTGTGTGCCACCTTGTGCATCTGGCTTACTTGGGTCCTGGGGAATCTAACCAAGGTCCTTTGGCTTTGCAGGCAAATGCCTTAACTGCTAAGCCATCTTTCCAGCCCCAAATTTTTATTTATTTATTTTTGGTTTTTCAAGGTAAGTCTCACCCTAGGCCAGGCAGACTTGGAATTCACTATGCAGCCTTGGGTTAGGCCTCAAACTCATGGCAATCCTCCTACCTCTGCCTCCCAAGTGCTGGGATTAAAGGCATACGCTACCATGCCTGGCTTCAAGTAAATACATATTTATTTTAAAATGTTTAGGGCTGGAGAGATGGCTTAGCGGTTAAGGCACTTACCTGCAAAGCCTAATGACCCACATTTGATTCCCCAGGGTCCATGTAAGCCAGATGTACAAAGTGGCACATGCATATGGAATTCATTTACAGCGGCTAGAGGCCCTGATGTGTCCATTCTCTCTGTCTCTTTTCTCTATCTGTTTCTGTTTGCCAGTAAATAGATAATAAGAAATAAATAAAAATATTTTTAAAATGTTTAAATCATGTTATTGTATTAGATAAACTTGAGGAAATGAGTTTGTAGTTTGGTTGTAGAGCATGCATTTAGCACTGTACAAGGCTCTGGGTTCATTCCCCCCCAAACTAAAAATAAAAAAGAAAGAAAATCAGAGGTGTGGTAGTGCACACCTTTAATCCCAGTACTCGGGAGGCAGAGGTAGGTGGATTGCTGAGTTTGAGGCCACCCTGATACGACATAGTGAATTGCAGGTCAGCCTGAGCTAGAGTGAGATCCTACCTCTAACAACAAAACGAAAGGAAGGAAGGAAGGAAGAAAGGAAGGGAGGGAGGGAGGGAAGGAGGGAGGGAAATCACTGTGGTTTATGTCAAATAAGTAGTGCTTGTTCCTAATTTTGACTCCAAATAAATATTCACTGCTGCTTGTTTTTTCAGGAGGAGCAGTGCAGCATGCTGGGCTCAGGATTTAAAGCTGAGCGTTTACGAGTCAATTTAAGATTAGTCATAAATCGTCTTAAACTACTGGAGAAAAAAAAAAGTGAGTTGTGCATGAGTTTATCTTTTTCCTCCCTCCCTCTCCTCTCTTTCTTTCTCTCTCTTTTTTCTCTCTTCCCTCCCTCCCTCCCTCCCTCCCTCCCTCCCTCCCTCCCTCCCTCCCTCCCTCCTTTCTTTCTTTCTTTCTTTCTTTCTTTCTTTCTTTCTGTTTTGGTGGTTTTTCAAGGTAGAGTCTTGCTCTAGCCTAGGCTAACCTGGAATTCACTATATCTTAGGGTAGCCTCAAACTCATGGTGATCCTCCTACCTCAGCCTCCCGAGTGCTGGGATCAAAGGCGTGTGCCACCACGCTCAGCTCCCCAGTTTTCTTTTTCTTTTTGATCTTTTCTTTTCCCAAATATATCAACAGGTGCCAGCACTCCAATACTGAATCTTTCATGCCAGTACTCTGCAGTCTGGGATCTCATATCTTTTTTTTTTTAATAATTATTTTTTTATTGACAACTTCTATACTTACATACAAAAAGTACATGGTATTTCCCTCCCCTCTCCCCATTCTCCTTTAGAACTCCACTCTCCATCATATCCCCTCCCTCTCTCCATTAGTCTCTCTTTTAATTTGATGTCATCATCTTTTACTTCTATTATGAGGGTCTTGCGAAGGTATTGCTAGGCACAGCAAGGTCATGGATATCGAGGCCAATTTCTGTCTGGGAAGTTGCATTGTAAGGAGTCGTACCCTTCCTTTGGCTCTTCCATTCTATCCTCCCCCTCTTCTGCAATGGTCCCTGAGCCTTGGAGGGTGTGACAGAGGTGTTTCAGTGCTGGGCACTCCTCCATGGGATCTCATATCTTTTAAGTTTAGTGTGCATTTCTGCCTTTTGTGACTAGACTAAATCACTTTGCTGTAGGCAGAGGAACATATTGTTGACCCACTGTATTCATGGATTATGCATACATGGGTTCTATACCTGTGGATTCAACAAACTTACAATCAGAAATATTCAGAGAAAAAAATTAGACTTGTACTGAACATGTACAGGTTTGTCATTATTCCTGAAATATAACAACTGTTTGCACATTTATTTTATTTTAGTCATTATAAGTAATCTAGAGGTGACTTAAAGTATATGGAAGATTATTTGCAATATACTATGCTGTTTTATATAGGGGATTTGAGCTTCTTTTGATTCTGTTATCCATAAATTATCCTAGAACTTATCCCTTTTGGATATCTAGCAACTACTTTATTGCTGTGATATATTTACTGTTGCAGTCAGGTTCACATTGCTGGCAGAAAACACTCAACCAAGACTCAAGGGGAAGCTCCATGATGGTGGGGGAAACAACAGTATGAGCAGAGGGTGGCTATCACCTCCTGCCAAACATCAGATGAAGAATAGCAACAGGAGAGTGCCAAACACTGGCAAGAGGAAGCTGGCTATAACACCAATAAGCCTGCTCCCAAAAATATACTTACAGGAGGTGTTATTTCCCAAATTGCCACCAGCTGGGGACCTACCATTCAGAATACCTAAGTTAATGGGGGACACCTGATTAAACCACTACACTTAGTTGTAAATGACAGGCTATGCCAAATTCTTACCAACACAGAATAGCAGATTCTACAGCAGTTGAGATAAGAGAATAGATTTACTAAGGGGAGTGAGCTAGGATATTTAGAATAGCCAATTTTCTCTGTTGGGGTGGAGTTCTGCCAGTTCCGAGTATGCTACTTCAGTGTGACTGAAGTAGGGTTTGTGTCTTAGCGGAACTGGCTCAGAAAGCAAGGAAGGAGATTGCTGACTATCTGGCTGCCGGGAAAGATGAGCGAGCACGCATCCGTGTGGAGCACATTATCCGGGAAGACTACCTTGTGGAGGCTATGGAGATCCTGGAGCTGTACTGTGATCTGCTGCTGGCTCGATTTGGCCTCATCCAGTCTATGAAGTAAGATATTTTGATTGAAAAACCTACATGGGTATGGGAGGAGAGATGTCTTAACGGTTAAGGTGCTTGCCTGTGAAGCCTAAGGACCCAGGTTCAATTCCCCTGTATCCTTGTAAGCCAGATACACAAGGTGGCACATGCATCTAGAGTTCGTTTGCAGCAGCTAGAGGCCCTGGTGTCCATTTACTCTCTCTGTCTCAAATAAATGAATAAATAAAATTTTTTTTTAAAAAAACCTAGTTGGAATTTGAGAATGGTCTAACTTTACATTACCTGAAATGGGTGTTGGAGTTAGCATTTAGGGACTGTTTCACATATTTAAGGATTGTTTTCCTGCTACTGAAAGGAAAGCAAAGAGTTTGAAATCCAGGGGCCTAAGTTGAGTCTTGGCTTTTCCTTGACTTTGTGGACTTGGGCTCATTACTTAGTTTTAGTCTTTTTGAAAGTAAAATAGGCCGGGCGTGGTGGCACACACCTTTAATTTCAGCACTTGAGAGGCAGAGGTAGGAGGAGCGCTGGGAGTTCGAGGCCACCTTTAGACTACACAGTGAATTCCAGGTCAGCCTGAGCTAGAGTGAGACCTTACCTCGGAAAAATAAAAACAAAACAAAACAAAAAAGTAAAATAGGTAATGAAATGGCTAGATGTCTAGAGTTATTATTAGAGACCTTAGACTTGTGAGATAACTTTAGAGACCAACAAGTATATGATATAAAAGCTACGATTTTGGGCTGGAGAGATGGCTTAGCGGTTAAGGCGCCTGCCTGCTAAGCCTAAGAACCTGGTTCCAATCTCCAGGTCCTTCATTTAGCCAGATGCAAAGTGACGCAAGGGGAAAATGCCGCATTTGCCCACAAGGGGGCGCACACATCTGGATTTCATTCACAGCAGTTGAGAGACTGCTGGCGCACCCATTCTCTGTCTCCCTCTCTCTCTCTGTCTCTCTCTCTCCAAAAATAAAAATAAAAAGCTGCGATTTTGTTGGTTTGTTTTAAAGAATGTTAAAATTTATTTTTTTCCTTAACTAGGGATGTAGATACTGGTCTGGCTGAATCTGTGTCTACACTGATCTGGGCTGCTCCTCGGCTCCAGTCAGAAGTGGCTGAGTTGAAAATTGTGAGTACAACCAATTTCAGTGATGTCTAGTTTTTCATATCGTTAGAAAAATTTTGGGGGCTGGAGAGATTGCTTAGTGGTTAAGGTGTTTGCCTGCAAAGCCAAAGGATCCTGGTTTGATTCTCCAGGACCCATGTAAACCAGATGCACAAGGGGGCGCATGCATCTGGAGTTCGTTTGCAGTGGCTAAAGGCCCCCTTCTCTCCCTCCCTGTTTCTCTGTCCCAAATAAATAAATAAATAAATAAATAAATAAATAAATAAATAAAATAAATATATATTTTTAAAAAAAGTTTTGTTAAGTCACTCTTGTTAATTTGATCAGGCATTTTGAACCCTTCTGGTTTTGAAACAGGCTTTGTAAATTTTCAGACCTCATAACATAGAGTAGAATATTGTTTTTCAAATTTAAATAATTTTTAAGGGAACTACATTTTATATATTGACAAATTTGTTTTGAATTATTTTTGAAATGGGTGTGGTATGTTGGTACATGCATACAATACCAGCACTAGCACTATGGAGGCTGAAACAAGAGGATCACGAGTTTAAGGCCAGTCTGGACTATATAGCAAGACCTTGTCTCAAAACCAACCAAACTCAAAACTGTGTATGTGGGCTAGAGAGATGGCTTAGCGGTTAAGGCGCCGGCCTGCTAAGCCTGAGAACCCGGTTCCAATCTCCAGGTCCCATGTTTAGTCAGATGCAAAGTGACGCAAGGGCGCAATGCCGCACTTGACCACAAGGGGGCTCACACATCTGGATTTCGTTCACAGCAGCTGAGACTGCTGGCACGCCCATTCTCTGTCTCCTCCCTGTCTGTCTCTCTCTCCAAAAATAAATAAACTAATTAAAAAAATTTTTTTTAAAACTCTATGTGTGTGTGTACACATACACACACTATTTGTTATTTAACTCTATATAATCAGAAAAGCATTTTGGTTTTGTTTGAAAACAGAAAAGTATTTGTTTTTTGTTTTTATTTTTTTTTAACTTTTAAAGATATTTATTTATTTATTTATTTATTTGAGAGAGAGAGAGAGAGAGAATGGGTGCACCAGAGCCTCCAGCCACTGCAAACAAACTCCAGATGCATGTGCCCCCCCCTTGTGCATCTGGCTTAAATGGGTCCTGGAGAGTTGAACCAGGATCCTTTGGCTTTGCATGCAAATGCCTTAACCGCTAAGCTATCTCTCCAGCCCTGTTTTTTTTTTTTAGGTAGGGTCTCACTATGTAATCACAGGGTGGCTTCAAACTCACAGTGATCCTCCTACATTTATTTGAGAGAGAGAAAAAGAATGGGTCTCTTGCCACTGCAAATGAACTTCAGACACGTGCCACCTTATGCAGCTGGCTTTATAGTGGGTACTTGGGGAATTTAACCTGGGTTCTTAGGCTCTGCAAGCAAGCACCTTAACTGCTGAGCCATCTCTCCAGCCCTTGATTTTACTATTTTAAGACAGGGTCTCACTATGTTTTCCTGGCTGACTTCAAGCTGTGATAATCCTCCTGCCTCTGTCTCCCAAGTACTGAGATTACAAGCATGTTTGGTTAATTTATAATCCTTTTTTGTTTGTTTTTTTCAAGGTAGGGTCTCCCTCTAACCCAGGCTGACCTGGCATTCACTATGTCATCTCTGGCCTGGAACTCACAGCAGTCCTCCTACCTCTGCCTCCTTAGTGCTGGTGTTAAAGCTGTGCACCACCATGCTCAGCTAATAAATTTTTAGTCTTGGTAAAATTTTGCTTTCTTCAGGGTAACCTCCCTGACTTTTCTGATTAGGTCTGATTCTCATGTCATAAGTTGGTGATAACATGTACCTTCCTTTGTTAGCAGTTTTCATAGCTACAGTTGTACCTTTGTCTGATTATTAACTTTCTTTCTTTTCTTTTTTTTTTTTCCCCCAAGGTAGGTTCTCACTGTGGCCCAGGCTGACCTGGAATTAACTATGTAGTCTCAGGGTGGCCTTGAACTCACGACGGTCCTCCTACCTCTGCCTCCCAAGTGCTGGGATTAAAGGCATGTGCTACTACACCTGGCTTTATAGACTAGTTTAAAAAAACATTCTGTACTATAGGTACATTTGATGATAGAGAGCTTGAAGCTATTGGAGTAATTTCTGTTTTCATTTACTATTTCCTTCCCCTCTGTAGGTTGCTGATCAGCTCTGTGCCAAGTATAGCAAGGAATATGGCAAGTTATGTAGGACCAACCAGATTGGAACTGTGAATGACAGGGTAATGAATATACTTAGCAAATGTCAAGCAGTGGGAGCAGGCGATTTTATTGCCCACAGGGATTTGAGTGGTGTGAGTGCATGTTGAGTTAGTTGAAGGTTGTATATTTCATAGTGAGGATCAGAAAGGGTCTATGTGGATGGCAGTAAGGTCAGGTCCTTCCCTTTACCCAACACATAATTATGATGCCCTCTGTGCTTCTGGACTATTCCCATCATTTATGCTTCTTGTGGGTATGAAGACAGAAAGTAGAGATTGGATGAATGAGTGTGGAAGTGTTAGTCTTTTATTAATACCTGTGTCATGTATACCCAGAGAATATGAGAGAAAAGCATGAATCTTTTAGTGTACCTTCTGATTCTGTGATGGGGTGGGGGGTAATCCCTGCTTTTTATTTTCCTTCAATTTTGCCAAGAACTACATTTTAACAATGAGACAAACTAAGAATAGGCTGCTTGTACAGATACTTCTTATGTCTTTTACTTACAGCTAATGCACAAACTGAGTGTAGAAGCCCCACCCAAAATCCTGGTGGAGAGGTACTTGATTGAAATTGCCAAGAATTACAACATACCCTATGAACCTGACTCTGTGGTCATGGTAAGTTTTATGCCAGAGCACAACGGAAAATGAGTAACTATGCAGACTTTCTTTGAAGAAAAGCAACATATATTCATTGTACTAATTCTGATTGGTGGATAAGTTTAAGCCTTTGTTCAGTTAGTACTTTAAAAATAACTTTTTAAAATTTATTTGAGAGGGCTGGAGAGATGGCTTAGTGGTTAAGACATTTGCCTGCAAAGCCAAAGGACCCAGGTTTGATTCCCCAGGACCCATATAAGCTAGATGTATAAGGTGGCACATGCATCTGGAGTTCATTTGCAGTGGGCTGCAGGCCCTGGCACACCTATTTTCTCTCTCCCTCTCTTTGTCCTCCCTCTTTTTCTCTCTCTCTCTCTCTCTTAAATAAATAAATAAATAAATAATTAGGGCTGGAGAGTTAGCTTAGCGGTTAAGGCACCTGCCTCCTGAGTCTAAGAACACTGGTTCCAATCTCCAGCGGTTCCAATCTCCAGGTTCCACGTTTAGCCAGCTGCAAAGTGATGCAAGGGCGCAATGCCTCACTTGACCACAAGGGGGCACATGCATCTGAATTTCGTTCGTAGCAGCTGAGAGGCTGCTGGCACGCCCATCTCTGTCTTCCTCTCCCTCTCTGTCTCCCCCCCCCCAAAAAATTATTAGGCCGGGCATGGTGGCACACCTTTAATCCCAGCACTCAGGAGGCAGAGGTAGGAGGATCGCTGTGAATTTGAGGCCACCCTGAGACTACATAGTGAATTCCAGGTCAGCCTGGGTTAGAGTGAGACCCTACCTTGAAGAACCAAAAAAAAAAAAAGAAAAAGAAAATATTTAAAATATTTTATTTGAGAGAGGAAGAGTGAGAGAATGTTTGTGTACTGGGGAATTGAACTCAGGCTGGCAGGTTTTGCAAGCAAGCACCTTTAACCACTGAGCTGTCTCCCCAGTCCCCCAATTAGTGCCTTTTTGTATAAAAATAAATATACCTGCACATCTCATAAGGTACTTAAGCATTAAACTAGGTAGATTAGGTAGATGCAGATGTAAAACAGCACTATCGTTGCTGCCTTTCATTGAGCTGGAAGAAATTGAGAACCTCCTGTGCATAGCAGTAATGCAAGACCTACACATTTCATTTATTATACGATGTTCAGACTGTGGGCAAAAAGCTGTGAATATACACATAAAAATTAATTCTTTTTTGGGCCAAGAACCCAGTTCCAATCTCCAGGTCCCACGTTTAGCCAGATGCTGTGACCCAGGGGCACAATGCCACACTTGGCCACAAGGGGGCGCACACATCTGGATTTCATTCACAGCAGCTGAGAGATTGCTGGCGCGCTCATTCTCTATCTGTCTCCCTCTTCCTCTCTCTCGCTATCTGTCTCTCTCTGTGTCTCTCTCTAAAAATAAAAAATAATTAATTCTTTTTTGGGGGGGTTCAAGGTAGAGTCTCATTCTAACTCAGGATGACCTGGAATTCACTATGTAGCTCGGGGTGGCCTCGAACTCTTGGCGATCCTCCTACCTCTGCCTCCTGAGTGCTGGGATTAAAGGTGTGCACCACCACACCCGGCTTCATAAAAATTAATTCTATGTACTGAAAGTCCTACAGTATAAGCAAGGCTAATATGCAAACAGTTAAAGTTAGTGGGATGTGGTAGAAGCACTCGTGTGTTGATCAGACTCCACTATACAGACACATCAGAACAGAAGCATTTATTCCCTCAGTTCTCAGGAGTAATACTGATGATTGGTAGCTCTCACACACAGCTGAGTATGCTTTTAGAGGTGGTCCTCTGCTGAAGACAGTGTTCTTACCTGGTGCATCCTGTTCTCAGAGTTGGGCGATACAGGGTTTTAAACTCTAGATTTCTCCTTTTCTCCATTTTCAAGTTCCTTTCCTCAATGGGGGAATTGGCTGAAGCCTTGGTGCTTGTGCTACATTGCAGCACCACCCCCTGCCCTTTTGCCTCAGCTCTGCTTCCTTCCCTTTCCTCACAGGTGTTGATCTTGTGAACATCCCACAGTGAACTTCCTTATTGCTTTGATGCATTTCAGTGTCTGCTTCCTGAGGAGCCTGGCCTTTGACGTGGATTAATAAAGTTTCTCCCTTTATTGCAGGCAGAAGCTCCTCCTGGTGTAGAGACAGATCTTATTGATGTTGGATTCACAGACGATGTGAAGAAAGGTGGCCCTGGAAGAGGTGGAGGTGGTGGGTTCATAGCACCTGTTGGTGGGCCTGATGGAACAGTGCCAATGCCCATGCCCATGCCTATGCCCATGCCACCTCCAAATGCTCCTTTTTCATATCCACTGCCAAAGGGACCAGTAAGTATGTATATATAAATGTGGATGTAAGCTTTAGAAAATGTTACAGATGATGACATTTTCTCTGTGTGTATACTCAGGAATTGTAGCTTGTCAGGAATATAGAATAGTAAGAACATTTGTATTAGATTAGTAATAGTATTATGGGAAAAAAATCAGATGGATTTAGAGAAAGTCTTTTGGTTCAGCTATAGGTAATAAAGTGGAAAACTGTACAGATGATACTAGGAAAAGAACAAACCCTTTTTAAAATTTATTTTAAAATTTTTGTTTATTTTTATTAATTTATTTGAGAGTGACAGAGAGAGAAAGAGGTAGAGAGAACCAGGGCCTCCAGCCACTGCAAACAAACTCCAGATGCTTACGCCACCTTGTGCATCTGGCTTACATGGGTACTGGGGAATTGAGCCTTGAACTGGGGTCATTAGGCTTCACAGATAAGCGCTTAACTGCTAAGCCATCTCTCTAGCCCTTAATTTTTTTTTTTTTTATATTTCTTTATTTGAGAAAGAGGCAGAGAGAGAATGAGAATGGGCGTGCCAGGGCCTCCAGCCACTGCAAACAAACTCCATATGTATATGCCACCTTGTGCATCTGGCTTATGTGGGTCCTGGGAAATTGAACCTGGGTTCTTTTGGCTTTGCAGGCAAACACCTTAACTGCTAAGTCATCTCTCCAACCCCAAACAAACCCCTTATTGACCTGTTGTAATTCTAGTAGCTTTTTCTGAAAGTGAATAGGAGCCATTTATTAGCAGGCTATTTTGTTAACAAAATGCTGATTTTTTAACACAATGTAGGCCATTGCTAGTTAAGAAAGTCTGATTAAAATTTTTCCTTGTAGACAAACGTTGAAGTATTTGATGTGACAATTTGAAGAATAACCTTTAGATCTTCAACAATGGAATCCTTCTGACTACATATCCATTTGAGCCTTTATTTATTTATTTATTTATTTATTTATTTATTTATTTATTTATTTATTGGAGGGGGAGAGAGGCAAATAGAGAGAATGGGTGTACCAGAGCCTCCAGCCACTGCAAATGCACTCCAGACACAGGCATCACCTGTGCATCTGGCTTACATAGGTCCTGGAGAACTTGGGTCCTTAGGCTTTGCCAGCAAGCACCTTAACTGCTAAGCCATCTCTCCAGCCCTTGAGCCTTTTTACCTTGGGCTTCTTGAGTGTGTGTGTGTGTGTAAACATAACTTTATTTCTCCCCTTCCTATGCACAAACCTTTGAAGTTACAAATTGGGAGCAGTGTTTCTGATATTGCTTTTCTCCTCTTGTAGTCAGATTTCAATGGATTGCCAGTGGGGACTTACCAGGCCTTTCCTAATATTCACCCACCTCAGATCCCAGCAACTCCCCCATCATATGAATCTGTAAGTGCCTGAACCTCTTTTGTAAACGGCAGGAGAGTGAATCCCATGAAGAGAACAAAATAACAGGGAGATAACAGGGAAGGCAAAGTTTTGATCAACTCCTCATATTGGCATTGCTCTTGCTTTGGGATTCTTGTGTTGCTTTGACCCTGCCCTGGAGATGGGGAGAGCTGGTGGTGGTTTTGATGGTGGGGATGCTTTGTCAGCACTGAAACCAGGAATCAGGAACAAGCTGCAGCTGTCTTATAAAGCTAAAATATTCAACTGGGCATGGTGGCACACACTGGTAGTCTTGGCACTTGGGAGGTGGGTGCAAGAGGATCAGGAGTTCAAGGCCAACCCAGGCTACATAAAACCCTGCCTTAAAAACTAGAAAACTAGCACATGCCTTTAATCCCAGCACTTGGGAGGCAAAGGTGGGAGGATCACCATGAGTTCAAGGCCACCCTGAGATGACATAGTGAATTCCAGGTCAGTCCGGGCTAGAGTTGAAACTAACAAGAAAGTTATAGCTCCTATTAGAGCCATTAAATTAGATACTTTTCTTTGATTAGTTAGATAGAGCTCTAGAATGGTGTTAGAATATAATTGTTAAAATAACTGTTTTGTAAGTTCTCAACATTCATTAGAAGAACTAGTGACAAGATATTTGATTTAATCAGAAGTATGCAGTTAATTCCCACCTGTAACATTGATTTCACATTTTAGACTTACAAAAATTAATTTGTATATATGTGTTGTGTGTGTGTGCATGGGCACATCAGGGTCTTCAGCCACTACAAATGCCCATTCATCTTTATGTGGGTGGCTGGAGAATTGAATCTGGGCCAGCAGGCCTTAGAAGCATGTACCCTTAACTGCTGAGCCATCTCCCCAGCCCCATTTTAGTCTTGTAGTTAAAAGTTGTGTAAGTAGAGCCAACCCTGGCACAGGCCTAAAAGCCCAGCAAGTCAGGAGACTGAGCAGGTGGATCACATACATTCATGGCAAGCCTGGGCAACTTAGTGAGACCTTGTCTCAAAATAAAAAGTAACCAAAGCCAGACATGGTGGCGCACGCCTTTAATCCCAGCACTTGAGAGGCAGAGGTAGGAGGATTGCTGTGAGTTTGAGGCCACCCTGAGACGACATAGTAAATTCCAGGTCAGCCTGGGCTAGAGTGAGACCCTACCTTGGGGGGGGGGGTAACTAAAGACTGAGTAATTAAGTGGTAGAATGCCTTGTCTAGTGTGGGAGATTCAATTCCCAGTACCTGGAGGTGGAGGGCTTGCATAAATGGCTAATGTGGTTAAGAGGCCCTGAACTGTAGGTGGCTGTAAGAGTAACAGTAGCTTTGCTTCAGAATTAGATTTTTTTTTTTTTTTTTGCCAGTATTGTTTCCTCAGTACATATATGTGCCTTTGACAGCTGTTTCCATTTTACACTTTACTGAAAAAAACAAATTGGTATGGCATTTGCTAGGTAAATTATTCATCTAGGAAGCTGTCCCTGATCCTGAGTTTGCTTATCTTTCTTTCTAGTGGTCTTTATTGCTAGCTGATGTATTTTCTCTTGAGCCTAAGTCTTTCTTATGCTTCAGTCTTTTAACCACTCAGCCATTTTTCCCAGCCCCATGCTTCAATCTTATATTCATGAAGCATGGCCCATGACTGTTTCTAGGAATGAGGCAGATCTTCATCAGTACTTGTGGACTTTGGTTCTTATAGATGTATTCAGGAGTTTAGTGTTGTGCCTTTTCCTGAAAGGTGAAAAAAGAGTGGTCATGGTGTGGTAAAAATTTTGTCTTTGCTTGTCAGTTAAAGTTTGGCATGGTGACTACATGGTTCAGAGAAGTAGGAGTAGGGAACACATTCTTTGGAGCAGGTTCTGTTGCTTTTGGTATACAGCTTAGCTTGTAGAAAGCGCATAAGCTGGCACTAGTATTGATATTTTGTCTAGAGATGCCCTTCATTGCTTTTCCTCTGGTGACAATCTTTGTTTTGCAGGTCGATGACATTAATGCTGATAAGAATGTTTCTCCTGCACAGATCGTTGGTGAGTATGAGTCAGAAACCTTCACTGCTGAGTGCTCAAGCTGCTGCTGGTCTCACATGACTCCTCTCTCTGCAACTGCTTCCATATGTATATCATTCTACCTATGGCCCCTGTCCTCTCCAAATGTAGTTATAGCCAAACAGAATTCTGGACATAAAATATTTTCCCCAAACCAAAACATCTCCCAAAGATCCCTGTTTGCTTGTCTAATTCCCTTAGTTTTTTTTCTCTTCTCCCAAGGCAGGCTCTCACTCTAGCTCAGGCTGACCTGGAATTCACTATGTATTCTCAGGGTGGCTTCAAACTCATGGTGATTCTCCTGCCTCTGCCTCTCAAGTGCTGGGATTAAAGGTGTGTGCCATCACGGCTGGCCAAAACTTTTTTTTTTTTCCCCGAGGTAGGGTCTCACTCTAGCCCAGGCTGACCTGGAATTCACTCTGTAGTCTAAGGGTGGCCTCGAACTCTGTGATCCTCCTACCTCTGCCTCCTGAGTGCTGGGATTAAAGACATGTGCCACCACGCCCGGCTGTTTTTATTTATTTATTTATTTTAATTTTTTAAGGTAGAGTCTCACTCTAGCCCAGGCTGACCTGGAATTCACTGTGGCCTCGAACTCTTGGCAATCCTCCTACCTCTGCCTCCCTAGTGCTCCCCATGTGCACCACCATGCCTGGCTCAAAACTTGTTTTTTGAAATAGGATCATTAAACAGGGCAAAATAGGCACAGATCATAAGGGTAAGTAGCTCAATGAATTTTTACAAAGCAAGCATTTTCATATAGTTATTGAATACTGTAAAAAAATGAAATACTGGTAGCACCTCAGAAACCTAGGGAGTATATTTTTAAAATTAGAGAAGCAAGTGTACTGCCACACTCCTATAATTCCAGTACTGGGGAGGCTGAGAGGCAAAAGGACTGTATGGTTGAGATAGTCCCAGCCACATAGCAAATTTAAGGCTAGCTTAGGTACATGGTAAGTTTCAAAACTCAGAGTTGGGGCTATAGCTTAACCTGCATGTGCAAGGGTTTGGGTTTGAACCCTAGCACTGCAAAAAAGCAAAATGGAAGACTTGCTACAGAATAGACTATTACGTTAAGTAATGCCAACATTAACTTATAAAAATTCTTTCCCCTAGTATACACACTATATACATAACTAATTAAAAAAATTCTTCCCTTAAGCCTTAAAAGAATTGTACTTTTCATGGAATCAGTCTTTGTTTCAGCAGAATTCTAGTATCATTCCCTGGATTTGGTTGTTGTGGGAGCCAAGCTTTATAAGAGAGGATAATTTATTTAGATAAATGATATGTAGGCTTGACCCTTCATTAAATACTTTGTTCTGTACACATGGGCTTCATCTCCAGTTAGAAAATGTGTTCTTTACTGAGCATGATGGTGCATGCCTTTAATCCCAGTACTCAGGAGGCAGAAGTAGAATTGCCGAGCATTTGAGGCCACCCTGAGACTGCATAGTGAATTCCAGGTCAGCTTGGACTAGAGTAAGACCCTACCTTGAAAAACAAAACCAAAAAAAAAAAAAAAAAAAAGAATATGTGTTCTTGTTGATACTTAGAATTAAAAATTATTTATTAGAGAAAGAGGCAGAGAGAGAATAAATGGGCATGCAGGGCCTTTATCCACTGCAAATGAACTCCAAATGCATGTGCCACTTTGTGCATCTGGTTTATGTGGGTACTGGGGAATTGAAACTGGGTCCTTTGGTTTTGCAGGCAAGTACCTTAACTGCTAAGCCATCTCTCCAGCTCTAATTTTGTGTGTGTGTGTGTGGGGGGGGGGAGGTCTTGGTGTGTTCCTCAGGCTTCACATTCACAAATCTACCATCATCCTGCCTCAGCCTTCTAAGTGCTGTAATTACAGATGTGTTCCACCACACCACGCCTCACTTTTTCTGCTTTTTTGTTGTTGAGACCTTTCATGTAGCCCAGGCTGGCTTCAAACTCTATATAGCTAAGGATGACCTTGAACTTTCTAATCTTCTTGATTCCACCTCCTGAGATTACAAGTGTATGTCACCACTCCTAGTTTTATGTGATACTGGGGGTTGAACCCAGGTCTTTGTACATGCTAGAGCTACATCTCCAGAACCTTCTGTATTTAAATCTTTTTTTTTTCATCTGCCAAAGGGGGTTATCAGTATTTTTTTTTTCTGTCCAAGGAGATCTGAGTCATATCTTTTGTTTGAAACATTGTGCTTCTCTCCCTAATTTAATTAGGTCCTGGACCCAAGCCGGAAGCCCCTGCAAAGCCTCCTTCCAGACCGGTGGATAACTATGACAACTTTGTACTGCCAGAGTTGCCATCTGTTCCAGACACACTACCCACTGCATCTGCTGGAGCCAGTACCTCAGCATCTGAAGACATAGACTTTGATGATCTTTCCCGGAGATTTGAGGAGCTAAAAAAGAAAACATAGGCTTCTTAACTAGGCAGCTTCCAAGTTCTGGGAGTGGAGACTGAGCAGTTTTTCCTTGTAACAAAGACTCTCCATGAAATTCCGTTTCCTCTATTAACCATCATTGAGCACACTCTTCCTTTGGGTTCTCCTGCTCTACCAAATTGTGTTGCTTTCCAGTTCTTGCATGGTTCTAAGAGACTAATGGCTGGAGAGACTGAGGCTAGAACAGCTGGCTTCTGGCAGCTGTACCTTCCTGTCTGTTTGCTATCAGAGGAGTCCCTAGTTCTCTCAGCCAGTCCCTCCCCAAGGGAGTGAGAAGATGAAGTATTGTGGTTAGTCGCCAGAGATGGCTGGACAGTGGAGGACAGCACTTCATGAAGTGTCGGCCTCATTTTGAGGTTGCAGACTTGGGAATAAACCCTGTATAGGTGGATTGTGGTCTAAGACTTAAGACCACTGTGTGTTTTTGCACTCTTATGAGTAAAAGAGAAGATGGCTCAGGAAGCCACTGTAACGGTTCCTGGAGGCTAAGCCCTCTCATTGGCTTACACACTGCTCACTGCAGGGCACTGTTCCATCTGGATCCAGTTGCAAAATTCATTTGGAAAAATTGAGGTCCTCTTAGTTCTACTGGATTCTCAGGGAGCCCTCTGTGGCCTTCTGCTCTTCTGTGAGTGCTGTATTTTTCTTTTAGGAAAAGGGCACCATTGTAGAAATCCTGCAGCCCTTCCCTCCCCCTCCCCCCCAGCATGTTACTATCAGAGGAAGCACAGGTCACATATTGGGCAAAAATTTGCCATTCAAGCCTATGGTGGACTTCCAGCTGCCTTAATAGAAGTACTCAAGTCTCTTGGGTAATGAGCTGGAACACCTAAGGAGATGAGGGATATGTGTTTTCATTTGAAAACTTTTTTTTTTTTTGATCAAGGGAATCTTAAAAATAGATATCAAATTCTTAGTGCCCATGTGGTTGTAGTTCACTGCTTTCCTGGGTGGATGACTCATATTATTGTAACTCATGTATTCCTTTGCCCCTAGCCAAAGCCATTCGTTTCCACAGGATTGGCTTTGGGAGTGGAAGATAGGACTTTGCTTCTGTGTAGTATCTCTGTACATACCTGTTTTAAGCAACTTTAATGTTTTGATGTTTGTATCTCATAGCTCAATAGCTGCTAATAAAGTTAAAGATCCTATTTCCTGCCTTCTTTAGTACTGGTCAGATGATGAGGTATGGATTTGAATATTAGTGGAGATTTTTGTTTTGTTTTGTTTTTTGGAGGTAGGGTCTCACTCTGGCCCAGGCTGACCTGAAATTAAGTTTGTAGTCTCAGGGTGGCCTCGAACTCACAGCGATCCTCCTACCTATGCCTCCTGAGCACTGGGATTAAAGGCGTGTGCCACCACACCCAGCCTTAGTGGAGAATTTTAAGCAATTGATCCACATTGGTGCACAAACCAGATCCAGCCTTCACCACAGCTCTCATTAATACACGTGCTGGGAACTGTGTGGGCTCATTTCCATCCCTATCATCTGAGTTTGCTTCATTGCTCCTCTGTTTCAGGGCCCCATCAGCCAAACCTTATCCATGTGTCTATTTTTAGTAAGTTGTAGTCAGTTTACTTCTAACTTCACTATAGTCATCCTGGGGCATGGATGGTGAGCATTCTCTTACTTAGCAGCAGAGTTAGTTTATGCTGTGTTCTTAGAGCCATTTGAAAATCATTTCCTTCCTAACAGTGCCAAGATCCAGAAGCAAGAACTTGGAGATAAGGAAATTTGATTCTCAAAACTTATAGAAATAGGAAAATATATTACCATATATTTCTTCCTTCATGCCATGTCAAGATTATCAACAGTAACGCTAGAATACAGTAAACTAAGATAGGAAGTGACAGGGTTAAGATAGTTCATCTAAGGCAGTGTCAGTACCTGTTGTCATGGCTGCTTCTCAGATGAGGGTTCTTGTGCTGCTGGATTCCTAGCAAGTCTGAGAGCTTCTGCAGTAACATGTCTGTCAGTGCAGCTTCTTTCTGAGTATTGGACAATAAAAAGAAAGGTGAGGTAATTGAAGTTACTGCTAAAAGACCCAGTTAATACCCCAGTAAATATATAGTAGAATGCAGTCTTTAATGAGTTACTGTCAAATGTAGGGGGTGTTTCTACTACTAAATGATTGAGAACCAGCTATCTATTTATGGTTACAACAGTTGTAGAACATGTCTTGATACATGGATTTCTTAGGATAATAGTTGACAGAACTATTGAGTCTTCTAAAGGAACTATGCTGTGCATGATATCAGTTTGTAATCTTGGGTCTCACCAGGTAGCCTAGATTGGCTTGGAATGCACAATCCTGCCTCTACCTTCTGAGTGCTGGGATTACAGGCATGTGCCTTGCTGTAGTCTTAAGAACTTAAACTTTTCTAGTTATAAGAAATCATGGGGCTGGAGAGATGGCTTAGTGGTTAAGGTGCCTGCCTGCCTCCTAAGCCTAAGAACCTGGTTCCAATCTCCAGGTCCCACGTTTAGCCAGATGCAAAGTGACGCAAAGGGCGCAATGCCGCACTTGACCACAAGGGGTGCACGATCTGGATTTCGTTCACAGCAGCTGAGAGACTGCTGGTGCGCCCATCTCTATCTGTCTCCCCCTCCCTCCCCTCCCTCCCCTCCTCCCTCTCCCCCCCTCCCCCTCCCTCCTCTCTCTCTATGTCTCTCTCCAAAAATAAAAAAAAAAAAATAAAAAGAAATCATGACAAGTAGTTTTCATTTACATACCTTAAGGGACTTTCTTTCTTTTCCAAAGGCAATGAGAATGGCAGAAACAAAAGATTAATGATCACAAGTCCCATCAAGATGACACTGGTGAGGATCAGAAGTGGGCCCAGGACTGGGTATAAGGCAATAACCTGAGAAGACAGAAGCCACTGTAACGGTTCCTGGAGGCTAAGCCCTCTCATTGGCTTACACACTGCTCACTGCAGGGCACTGTTCCATCTGGATCCAGTTGCAAAATTCATTTGGAAAAATTGAGGTCCTCTTAGTTCTACTGGATTCTCAGGGAGCCCTCTGTGGCCTTCTGCTCTTCTGTGAGTGCTGTATTTTTCTTTTAGGAAAAGGGCACCATTGTAGAAATCCTGCAGCCCTTCCCTCCCCCTCCCCCCCAGCATGTTACTATCAGAGGAAGCACAGGTCACATATTGGGCAAAAATTTGCCATTCAAGCCTATGGTGGACTTCCAGCTGCCTTAATAGAAGTACTCAAGTCTCTTGGGTAATGAGCTGGAACACCTAAGGAGATGAGGGATATGTGTTTTCATTTGAAAACTTTTTTTGATCAAGGGAATCTTAAAAATAGATATCAAATTCTTAGTGCCCATGTGGTTGTAGTTCACTGCTTTCCTGGGTGGATGACTCATATTATTGTAACTCATGTATTCCTTTGCCCCTAGCCAAAGCCATTCGTTTCCACAGGATTGGCTTTGGGAGTGGAAGATAGGACTTTTGCTTCTGTGTAGTATCTCTGTACATACCTGTTTTAAGCAACTTTAATGTTTTGATGTTTGTATCTCATAGCTCAATAGCTGCTAATAAAGTTAAAGATCCTATTTCCTGCCTTCTTTAGTACTGGTCAGATGATGAGGTATGGATTTGAATATTAGTGGAGATTTTTGTTTTGTTTTGTTTTTTGGAGGTAGGGTCTCACTCTGGCCCAGGCTGACCTGAAATTAAGTTTGTAGTCTCAGGGTGGCCTCGAACTCACAGCGATCCTCCTACCTATGCCTCCTGAGCACTGGGATTAAAGGCGTGTGCCACCACACCCAGCCTTAGTGGAGAATTTTAAGCAATTGATCCACATTGGTGCACAAACCAGATCCAGCCTTCACCACAGCTCTCATTAATACACGTGCTGGGAACTGTGTGGGCTCATTTCCATCCCTATCATCTGAGTTTGCTTCATTGCTCCTCTGTTTCAGGGCCCCCATCAGCCAAACCTTATCCATGTGTCTATTTTTAGTAAGTTGTAGTCAGTTTACTTCTAACTTCACTATAGTCATCCTGGGGCATGGATGGTGAGCATTCTCTTACTTAGCAGCAGAGTTAGTTTATGCTGTGTTCTTAGAGCCATTTGAAAATCATTTCCTTCCTAACAGTGCCAAGATCCAGAAGCAAGAACTTGGAGATAAGGAAATTTGATTCCTCAAAACTTATAGAAATAGGAAAATATATTACCATATATTTCTTCCTTCATGCCATGTCAAGATTATCAACAGTAACGCTAGAATACAGTAAACTAAGATAGGAAGTGACAGGGTTAAGATAGTTCATCTAAGGCAGTGTCAGTACCTGTTGTCATGGCTGCTTCTCAGATGAGGGTTCTTGTGCTGCTGGATTCCTAGCAAGTCTGAGAGCTTCTGCAGTAACATGTCTGTCAGTGCAGCTTCTTTCTGAGTATTGGACAATAAAAAGAAAGGTGAGGTAATTGAAGTTACTGCTAAAAGACCCAGTTAATACCCCAGTAAATATATAGTAGAATGCAGTCTTTAATGAGTTACTGTCAAATGTAGGGGTGTTTCTACTACTAAATGATTGAGAACCAGCTATCTATTTATGGTTACAACAGTTGTAGAACATGTCTTGATACATGGATTTCTTAGGATAATAGTTGACAGAACTATTGAGTCTTCTAAAGGAACTATGCTGTGCATGATATCAGTTTGTAATCTTGGGTCTCACCAGGTAGCCTAGATTGGCTTGGAATGCACAATCCTGCCTCTACCTTCTGAGTGCTGGGATTACAGGCATGTGCCTTGCTGTAGTCTTAAGAACTTAAACTTTTCTAGTTATAAGAAATCATGGGGCTGGAGAGATGGCTTAGTGGTTAAGGTGCCTGCCTGCCTCCTAAGCCTAAGAACCTGGTTCCAATCTCCAGGTCCCACGTTTAGCCAGATGCAAAGTGACGCAAGGGCGCAATGCCGCACTTGACCACAAGGGGTGCACGCATCTGGATTTCGTTCACAGCAGCTGAGAGACTGCTGGTGCGCCCATCTCTATCTGTCTCCCTCCCTCCCCCTCCCTCCCTCCCTCCCTCCCTCCCTCCCTCCCTCCCTCTCTCTCTCTCTCTCTCTATGTCTCTCTCCAAAAATAAAAATAAAAAAATAAAAAGAAATCATGACAAGTAGTTTTCATTTACATACCTTAAGGGACTTTCTTTCTTTTCCAAAGGCAATGAGAATGGCAGAAACAAAAAGATTAATGATCACAAGTCCCATCAAGATGACACTGGTGAGGATCAGAAGTGGGCCCAGGACTGGGTATAAGGCAATAACCTGAGAAGACAATAAAACCACCAAGTTGAGCCTCCCTCTTTTTTTTTTTTTTTTTTGATGGGGGGGGGTTCAAGGTAGGGTCTCATGCAGCCCAGGCTGACCTGGAATTCACTCTGTATTCTCAGGGTGTCCTTGAACTCAGGGTGATCCTCCCGAGTGCTGGGATTAAAGGTGTGTGCCACCACGCCCAGCTTTTCTCTTTTCTTAAAATATATTCATTTAATTGTGAGATGACAGAGACAATAGGTGTGTCAGGGTCTCTTGCAGTTTCAGACTAACTCCAGACGCATGCAACACTTTGTGCATTTAGCTTTAATATGAATACTGGGGAATCAAAGCCAGGCATGCAGGCTTTACAAGCAAGCACCTCTAATGACTGAGAGCAACCTGGGCTCCAGCCATTTCTTCTTCCTTCCCTTCTCTTTCTTTGTCTTCATTGTCTTTGTCTCCTCCCTCTCCTCTTTATTTATTTATTGAAGCAGAGTCTAATTCCTCCAGGCTGGCTGACCTGGAATGGTGAGTGTGTACTAGTGGACATCTGTGACCTTGCGTTTGCCTCACCTTAGAGTGTCTGGCTTATGTGGGATCTGGGGAGTCAAACATGGGTCCTTAGGCTTTGCAGGCAAGTGTCTCAACTGCTAAGCCATCTCTCCAGCCCCTCCCCCCCTTTTTTGGCCATTCTCTGCTCCCTGCTCCCCACTGGACTGGGGTTACAGGCATGTGTAGCTGTATCATCTTCTCAGCCCACCATGATCATTTAAAGGTATAAGTACTGAGTTGGGCCTTGTTTTATAAAATTTATTTTATTTATTTGAAAGAGAGGAGGAAGAGGGAAAGAATAGGTGCACCAGAGCCTCTAGCCACTGCAAACAAACTAGACACATGTGCCACCTGTGCATCTGGCTTTATGTGGGAACTGGGGATTCAAACCTGGGTCCTTAGGCTTCGCAAGTAAACACCTTAACTGCTAAGCCATCTCCAGCCCAGGCCCTTTTTATTTTATTTATTTTTGGAGAGAGACAGAGGGAGACAGAGATGGGCACGCCAGCAGTCTTTCAGCTGCTACCAACAAAATCCAGATGTGTGCACCCCCTTGTGGTTAAGTGCGGCATTGCGCCCTTGTGTCACTTTGCATCTGGCTAAATGTGGGAACTGGAGATTGGAACCAGGTTCTTAGGCTTAGCAGGCAGGCACCTTAACCACTAAGCCATCTCTCCAGCCCCCAGGCCCTTTTTAAAAAATTTTTTCTGCAAAAAGATCTTTGCAAATTAGGTCCTAATAAAATGGGTTTTTTAAACTATCCCTTCAAGGTGTTCTTTTTAATTTTTTTTTTTTTCGAGGGACGGTCTTGCTCTGGTCCAGGCTGGCCTGGAATTCACTATGTAATCTCAGCGATCCTCCTACCTCTGCCTCCCGAGTGCTGGGATTAAAGGTGTGCGCCACCATGCCCAGCTTTTTTTTTTTTTTTTTTTTTTTGAGGTAGATTCTCACTCTAGCTCAGGCTGACCTGGCTGACTATGTAGTCTCAGGGTGGCCTCAAACTCATAGCATTCCTCCTACCTCTGCCTTGCAAGTGCTGAGATTAAAGGTGTGTGCCACTGTGCCCGTTCAAGGTGTTCTTTTTAAACAAATGCTATTTATGTTCTTTGGTAATAGCCTATTCATTAGCACTGTTTTAAAACCATCAACTCAGAGTCATCACTTAACCACCACTAATGGAAATGTCATAAGACAAAATTTTTATTTACAAGCACGAGTGTATTTGTCCACTTAAAATTGGGTTAATTTTCTTTTCTTTTCTTTTTTTTTTTTTTGGTTTTCCAAGATAGGGTCTCACTCTGGTCCAGGCTAACCTGGAATTAACTATGTAGTCTCAGGGTGGCCTCAAACTCTCGGCGATCCTCCTACCTCTGCCTCCCGAGTGCTGGGATTAAAGGCGTGCGCCACCACGCCTGGCTTAAAATTGGGTTAATTTTCTAATCTAATAATAATAATAATAACAACAACAACAACAATCTGATGCAAGACTTTTTCCCAGTAAGTTTACTCTTTTCTCCACATATTGTACAATTATTTTGAAGGTAGAAAGATTTTTTTTTTAGTTCATTAGTAGATGTTAGCACGAGTTTATTATTGTTTGGCAGTTTCTTTAGATTTTTTTTTGCTACATGGGCCCAGTATGTCTTTGAACTTGTGGTCCTCTTGTCTCTGCCACCTCAGTGCCAGGATTATAATGTCTGGTTCTTTTGTAAGTTTATTTAAAGGATTTAAAGTACTCCAGGGTTGAGGCTTTCATCTTCTAGTGATTGTAGTAAAAGCCACAACAATGGAGTACAGCCAGTGAACCAGTCATTCTTTCTTGGGAGGGAAACTGCTAATTTGCCTATTTATTTATTATTTTATTTGATGTGTGTGTATAGTACCTTGCATTTGATGTTAAGTAGGAAGACAAGGGTTTGTATATGTTGGGCAAGTAATAAGCTCAATAGAATGAGTATACTTAGATAGAACTACCACGACACTTCCATGATAGAATTTCAGAAGGCCATTGTGAGAGAAGCAAGAATGAGTGTTCAAGTCTAGGCAGTAAGATTAGGGATATATGAAGTGAGGAGGGAGGCACTGAGTGCTTAGGAAAGGACAGGTTTCTGAAAGCAATAGCCAATCAAGCATTATGCATTGGTAGTATTGTACACCAGAGGAAAGAATATAAAATTCTTCCCTTTCCATTGTAGTAGGGGACTGCTTTTATAAATACATCACACATACACACAAACATGTACTTACTAGAGCTGCTAAACCAAATTGAATTCTGGAAGGAAATTAGCTTTTTTTTTTTTTTTTTTTTGATTTTTCGAGGTAGGGTCTCACTCTGGCCCAGGCTGACCTGGAATTAACTATGTAGTCTCAGGGTGGCCTCGAACTCATGGTGACCCTCCTACCTCTGCCTCCCCAGTGCTGGGATTAAAGGCGTGTGCCACCATGCCCGGCTTGGAAATTAGCATTTTTATTTTCTTTTTGTTGTTTAC
Organism: Orientallactaga sibirica; assembly: GCA_036365145.1. NCBI lineage: Eukaryota > Metazoa > Chordata > Mammalia > Rodentia > Dipodidae > Orientallactaga > Orientallactaga sibirica. The sequence goes on from JAEOAD010000017.1 coordinate 2,112,323, forward strand.
CTCCTTGTGGGGAGAAATTCCCATCAAAAGACCAACAACATTCACTGCAGAGCTGAAGAAACTCTGGTAGTCAGAGATGCTCCATCCAAACAGCAGGTTAAACTGAATAGAAGAAAGGCCAGTCAGTGAAAGCCAAAAACATTTCTGTCCTGAGGGGCTTGGTGTGACCAACATAAAACCCAAGGAAGGAAGTTCATCATGGCCACTCAGGTTGCTATGACTGAAAAAGTTGTTTGACCTTCATATTACCTGTGATCTAAATTTTTTTTTTCCGAGGTAGGGTCTCGCTCTAGCCCAGGCTGACCTGGAATTCACTCTGTATTTGGGTGGCCTTGAACTCATGGCGATCCTCCTACCTCTGCTTCCCGAGTGCTGGGATTAAAGGCGTGCGCCACCATGCCCGGCTTGTTTTGCTTTTTTGAGGCAACTTACCCTGTTGTCCTCAAGCTGGCCTTGAACTCACAGTAGTCCTTCTACCTCATCCTTTCCAGGCTGGAATTATAGTTGAGAATCACCATGCCCAATTTTATGATCTAAATTTTATTTATATTTTAAAAGTGGTAAACATCTGGGTTTTATTTAAAATTTGCATGTTTGCAGTGTGCATAAGTGTATACTGTATGGGTGCACTAGGGCATCTTACTGCTCTAAAAGAACTCCAGATGCATGTTTCTCTTGGAAGGCAGCTATACTCACCACTATACCACCGATGCTTCACCGCATACTCTGTTTTTATATAGCTGGATTTACGTGGGTACTGGGGAATTGAACCCAGACTGGGAAGCCTTGCAAACAAGCAGCTTTAACCACTGAGCAATCTCCCCAGCTCACCATCTGAGTTTAAATCATATAAGTATGAAACCCAACTAAATCTAAGTTTAAAAAAAAATTAAAATCATTAACCTGGGGCCCTGGGAACATGAAAAAATAGTGTTTACAATTCTTAGTATTCCAGTAAATCTAGCTTGCTTTTTTTTTTTTTTTTTTTTTTTCTTTTCCCGAGGTAGGGTTTCACACTAGTCCAGGCTGATCTGGAATTCACTATGTATCAGGCTGGCCTTGAACTCACCATGATCCTCCTACCTCTGCCTCCTGAGTGCTGGGATTAAAGGCGTGTGCCACCACGCCCGGCATTTTTTTTTTGTTTGTTTTTTTAAGGTAGAGTCTCACTGTAGCTTAGGCTGACCTGGAATTCACCATCACAGGATGGTCTTGAGCTCATGGTGATTCTCCTACCTCTGCCTCCTGAGTGCTGGGATTAAAGGCGTGTGCCACCATGCCTGCCTTAATCCAGCTTTCTGACCTTTTCTCTAAAATGTATTGCCAACTTGAATTGATGTCCAGTGACTTTTTGAGGGAAGAGAGCCTATTCCTTAGGGGAAGAGACATGTAGCATTGGGGCTTACAGTCATAGCATAACTGGTCAGCAGGATCAGGATGATTAGCAGAAAGCCCACCACCTCATCCCAGGCTTTGCTCAGTGTTTTGTTGATGACCTGCAACCTGGGGATGTGTCGCAGCAGGTCCCACAGCTGAATAGTTGCCAGCAGAACCAGGAAGCCCATGAGGTGAGTGACAGCAGAGCTCACTTTTAGTGTCTCATAGAAACTGATGAACCTGTCACCAAGGAGAGGACAGTTACTCAGCATGAAGTGCACCTGCCATCAATCATGTGGTGGCAGTTTCTGCAGAGCACCCACTGCTGAACTGTAGCACCTCTGAGTCCTATTAGGTCAAACACTTGCTTTCTAGGTAGCCTCTTGGACTTGTGGATGTGAAAATGTTGGCAATGACTACGTGGTTAGAAGTTATGCTGAAGAAACTGAAATGTGACCCCTACCTGATTTCTTTCCTCAAAATTCATCCTGGAATGAAGACTAGCTTCCTCTCCTGTTGTGGTCAGAGGAGATGAGTGAGGTACCATCACCATGCCAGTATGTTTTCTCTGACACTCTAACCTTTTGTTTTGTTTTGTTTTGTTTGTTTTTTGAGGTAGGGTCTCACTTTAGTCCAGGCTGACCTGGAATTCACTATGTAGTCTCAGGGTGGCCTCAAACTCAAGGTGACCCTCCTACTTCTGCCTCCCAAGTGCTGAGATTAAAGGTGTGTACCACCATGTCTGGTTTGACACTCTAATCCTGTGTTCTCTGACTAGTAAGATGTCATAATGTTGAGAATGGAAGTAAATTTGAGGACTGGAGAAATAGCTTAGTGGTTAAGGAGCTTGCCTGTGATGTCTGAGGACCCAGGTTCTATTCTTTAGCACCCACATAAGCCAGATGGACAAGGTAATGCATGCATCTGGAGTTTGTAGTGGCTAGAGGCCCTGGCATGCCTTTTCTTTCTCTATCTTCCCCTCTCTCAAATAAGTAAATAAAAATTTTTAAAAAATTGAGATGAGAGATATTGCCCAGCAATTTGGGTTTATTTCATGAGACAATGTCACAGCAGCTAGTTACTTGGAAAGACCTTCATTGATGTGGCCAAGGTGGCACTCAATCATGATTATTGTGTAGTCTAAGACTTAGACAATGATTACAGCAGACTGGAGCCCAGCGGCCACCACCACTTAAGCTATAGATCCACCATTTCTGTGTAAACAATTCAGCATAAGGCCGCTTGGGACAGTGCCTCAGGAAAAGTTTTTTCTGGGATGAGCAGTCCAAATCCTTGACTTTTGACAATACTTGATCTGGGAAACATGGTCCTCCCCATGGGAAAGCCTAGAGAAAATGTCCAAAGGGGCACTAAACATTTCTTGATTCGGTAACGGAAGAACATCCTTACTTGAAAGCTAGCTCCTTTGTGTTTAAAGGGTGGGTTATGTGTATGTCTGTTTCATGGATGATTATTTGTCATGGTTTGGGTGAAACTTAAATGCATTATCTTTAACATGCATGTATCTATGTGCTATGAAAACAGCTTTTTTGACATTGCAAGTAGTATACATTTTGTGATTTTTTTTTTTTTTGTTGTGGACATTTGTTCAAGTTCTGTTTTGGCTCTGATATTATACTGGTAGGGCAGTGGAGGAGAATGAAGAGCACTGGGAAAGAATGTTTTTCAAGGTAGGGTCTCACTCTAGCCCAGATTGACCTGGAATTTACTCTGTATTCTCGGGGTGGCCTTGAACTCAGGGCAATCCTCCTACCACGCCCAGCTAAGAATGATAAAATGTAATCAAGTAACATTAGATAAGCTGGAGAGGCGGCTCAGAGGTTAAAGGTGCTTCCTTGAAAAGCCTAGGTTCAATTCCCCAGTTCCCACATAAAGTTAGATGTACAAAGTGATGCATGCATCTGGAGTTTATCTGCAATGGCAGGAGGCCCTGATGTCCTCATTTTCTCTCCCTCCCTCTCCTAAGTAAATAAAAATATTTTTTAAAATCATTAGACAAGAGGTAGGTATGCCCTGCGTTCCACAGGCTCCCTCTTACCTGTCCCGGTCAAGATGATACTGCATCATGTTTTTATGATGTAGAGAAATGCACTTCATGTCAAGACCCAAGATGCTGAAGCTAATGAGAATTATGCTTGTGTCCAGAATGTTTCTTCTCCTAGTGAGGAATTTCCACCTCTGCCTTTTCAGCCGACAACCCTAAACACACATGGTATAGTCACCACTGCTTGTCTGGAGGATTAACTGGGACGTACTATAGCCACTTTTGACTTCTTGCAGGCAAAGCTCATAGCTCAGCTCTTAACAAATCTAACTTAGAAATGCTTCTTACAGGAAAGCTGGTCACTAATACAATTTTTGTTGGATATGATTTTTGGAAATTATAAACCTGTTGCTTACACTTAACTGATTTACAAACTTAAAATATTATTACTTATCAAGCATGAGAATAGTTTGCCATAAGATATGTTCAGTTTAAGTGAAATCATTTCTACCTGGTTTTTTTTTTTTTTTTTTTTTTTTTTTTTTTTTTTTGGTGATTTTTCAAGGTAGGGTCTCACTCTAGCTCAGGCTGACCTGGAATTAACTATGTATTCTCAGGGTGGCCTTGAACTCACAGCAATCCTCCTACCTCTGCCTCCCAAGTGCTGGGATTAAAGACATTCACCACCACACCCTGCTTATTTCTATTTTTGAGTATGTTTTTGTATAGTTTTATGAGAGAGAGAGAGAGAGAGAGAGAGAGAGAGAACTGGCATGCCAGGGCCTCCAGCCACTGCATTTGAACTCTAGATGCATGCACCACTTTGTGTACATGTGCAACTTTGTGTACTTGCATCACCTTGTGCATCTGGCTTATGTAGGATCTGGAGAGTAGAACATGGGTCCTTAGGTTTCATAGGCAAGCGCCTTAACTGCTAACTCATCTCTAACTCAGCCCTATTTATTTTTATTTTTTAAAAATATTTTATTTTTATTTATTTATTTGATGGGGGGGGGAATGGGAGTGCCAGGGCCTCCAGCCACTGCCAATGAACTCCAGACACATGTGCCCCCTTGTGCATCTGTCTAATGTGGGTCCTGAGAATTGAACCTGGGTCCTTTGGCTTTGTAGGCAAATGCCCCAACCGCTAAGCCAGCCCTCCAGCCCTATTTTTGAGTACTTTTTGTTCAGCATGCTTTCTTTTTAAAAATTTATTATTTGCAAGCAGGGAGAGGGGGAGAAATTGATGAATGAGAATGAATGGGTGCACCAGGGACTTTTGCAAATGTAAACAAACATCTTTTCAGCCCTTAGCATACTTTCTTTTTCTTTTTCCCTTCCTTCCTTCCTTCCCTCCCTCCCTCCCTCGCTCCTTCCTTCCTTCCTTTCTTTCATTCTTTCTTTTTTGAGGTAGGGTCTCATTCTAGCCCAGGCTGACCTGGAATTCACTATGTAGTCTCAGGGTGGCCTCGAACTCATGGCGATTCTCCTACCTCTGCCTCTGGAGTGCTGGGGTTAAAGACGTGCGCCACCACACCTGGCTCAGCATACTTTCTTGACATTACTTCATATAAGGGTGATGAAATTACATAAAATATGTATTAACAGATGGGGAGATGGCTTACTTGGTAAAGTGCCTGCTTTGTTAGCATGAGGACTTGTGTTTGGTCCCCAGAACCTATATTAAAAAAGAGGGGCTGGAGAGATAGTTTAGCAGTTAAGGCACTTGCTTGCAAAACCAAAGGCCCCAGGTTTGATTCCCTAGGACCATGTGAGCCACATGTACAAGGTGGTACATGCATCTAGAGTTTGCTTGCAGCAGCTGGAGGCCCTGACATGTTCATTCTCAATCTCTCTCTCAAATAAATAAATAAAAATAAAAAAATATTTTTTAGAAAGGCATGGTGGCCTTCACTTGTGATCCCAGTTCTGAGGAGATGAAGATAGGGAGATCAATGGGGCCCACTGGCTAGCCAGTCTCGCCTAATTAGGTGTGTTCCAGGCCAAGAAAGAACCTGTTTCAAAACAAAAGGTGGACCACATTCCTAAAGAACAGTACCTTAGCTGGGTGTGGTGGCGCACGCCTTTAATCCCAGCACTCAGGAGGCAGAGGTAGGAGATCGCTATGAGTTCAAGGCCACCCTGAGACTACATAGTGAATTCAAGGTCAGCCTGGACCAGAGTGAGACCCTACCTCAAAAAAACCAAAAAAAAAAAAAAAAAGAACAATACCTAAGGTTGTCCTCTGGCTTCCACATGTGAACACAGTTCACATATTAAGAACACAGTTAAGGGCTGGAGAGATGTTTTAGCGGTTAAGGTGCTTGCCTTCAAAGCCTAAGAAGCCATGTTCTACTCTGCAGGTCCCATGTAAGTCAGATGCACAAGGTGACGTAAGCATGCAATGTTGTACATGCATGCCAGGTAACACATGTGTCTAGAGTTTGATTGCACTGGCTGGAGGCCCTGGCACACCAATTGACTCTCTCTTTTTCTTTCCCTCTCTCAAAGACAAAAAAGAACATAGTTAATTCTCCTAACTCATAAGAATTGAAAACCAGTCAGCCCCTGGAAAGGACTAAAACTGCAAACATAATTCTAGTTACAGGTCATGGTAGAGCACTGTAGAATCTGGCAGCCATTAGCATTTCTCCCATCCAGCATTTTCCATTCACCTGTACGAAGGTGTAGTAACAGACTAGCAGGTAGTAGATGACTTGTGAGGAGACAGTCCAGGCAAAGCCTTTCTCTGATATCTGAAGGGAAGGTAAGCTGTCCACTCTCAAAGAGGGGAAGAAAGCACCTAAGAATAACAAAGAACAACTGGAGTAAGGAGCTGAAAAATTTTGCCATCTTTAAAGCAGTCCCAACTATCCCTGTATCAGCAGTTTCAAATGTTTCTGTCTTTTTAAAATTATTTATTTATTTAAGCTAGAGAGAGAGAGAGAGAGAGAGAGAGAGAGAGAATTGGCACACCAGAGCCTCAGCCACTGCCTTCAAACTCAAGACCCTTGTGCCACCTAGTGGGCATGTGCAACCTTGCGCTTGCTTCACCTTTGCGCTTCTGGCTTACATGGGATCTGGAGAGAGATCCAACATGGGTCCCTAGGCTTTGCAGGCAAGTGCCTTAACCACTAAGCCATCTCTCCAGCTCTTCACTTACTATTTTATGTGACTGTCCTTAATGTTAAATGAACTGTGCGCAAAGTTACTAGAGAAATGCCAAATTCACTAGAATTAGCAGAGGGAAAGATGTACTGTTGGTCTCACCTGGAGGAAAGTGTTACAGGTGTCACCCTTTCCAAGTTTGAATGGCTGCAGCAATCAAATTCTAAAGCACTAGTTTCCCACAACTATCTAGATGCTTATAGCAGGATGACCCAAAGAGCATCTGATGCTACTCAGAAGGATCATGAGTATGTGAAGTTTTGTGATTTTTATAAACTTTCATAATTTTGTTATGGTATTTTTAAAAATTTTTATTTATTTATTTGCAAGCAGAGAGATAGAAAGAAGAGAGGCAGACAGAGAGAGAATGGGCACGCCAGGGCCTCTAGCCACTGCAAATGAACTCCTGGAGAATTGAACTGGGATTCTTTGGCTTTGCAGGCAAATGCCTCAACCACTAAGACATTTCTCCAGCCCCAAACTTTCATAATTTTATGAACGGTTTTGTGAGTAAAATTTTTCATAAAGTCCCAAAATATTGGATCTAAAAATTTTCCCTTGTAGGCAGCAAGTATATTTGGGACAAGAATAGCTAGCTTTCAATACTGGACTTTTCCCTGTATTTGTTGTTATCCACTTTTTTTTTTTTTTTTTTTTTGTTTTTCGAGGTAGGGTCTCACTCTGACTCAGGCTGACCTGGAATTCACTATGTAGTCTCAGGGTGGCCTCGAACTCTCAGCGATCCTCCTACCTCTGCCTCCCGAGTGCTAGGATTAAAGGCATGAGCCACCATGCCCGGCTTCCCACCTATTTAAAAAAATTTTTTTTTAAAGATTTTATTTTCATTTTTATTTATTTATTAGAGACAGAGAGGGAGAGAGAGATAGATATGCCAGGGTTAAGGCATGTGCCTTAACCGCTATGCTATCTCTCCAGCCCTACCCATCTATTTTTTGGTAGTTACTAAAAACCCTGTGAAGAACCTCAGGAAGCCTTTACCTTCATGTGGAGATAAAGGATAAGAGAAGCCATTTACTGTGCTGACTTGGGAGGAAGGAATTTCTGATTACAGGCTAACACAGTGGATAAAGGAAGAACTGGGGGTGAATTCTGGGGAAGAGAAGGAGGGAAGAAGTTGGATTAAGGTAGACTTCTCAAAAAGGGAAGTACCACTTCTCATCTAATTCATTATGAAATTCCATTACAGCAGAAATGGAGGGATGAAAACATCCCAAACATAAAGCAGACAAGAAAAAATAAGAATAAGAAAAAGTTATGTACATGTGGGGATTTAAAAGCTAAATCCTCAGAACAAGAAGTAATACATTAAACTGAAAATTCATGAGCAAACAATGATTTTTAACCAGTAAAAACTGAAAGTAACCTCTGGGAAGGAGGAATTAGCAGAGGACTATTAGTTATTTTCCACATGAATTACTTAACCTTAAAACATCGTACTTATGAGTAATAACTTTAATATGTTAATAACTGGTTATAAAGAAATTAGGCCTTCTTCCAAGATACCCAGATCAGAGAGAAGATATCTTCATACCCACATTGTTGGATTCCAAAATCAGAGTCACAACACAGAACAGGTTTACATTAGCATTGAAAACCACAAATTCCACGAAAAGGACTTTAGTGCAATGATCTAGCCAGTGCATCTGCTCAAGATGCTGTAGAACTCTGGGGAAACAGAAGAGAGAAATGTAGCCCATCTACTTTCAGTAATGCCCAAACTTTCAGTGCTAATATGAATATAACTCATCTAGAAAATGAAATTCACAATAGCAAGATTAAAATTCAGTAAGACACAGGCTGAAGAGATGGCTAAGTGGTTTAAGGCATTTGTTTGCAAAGCCTGATGGCCCAGGTTTAATTCCCCAGTTCTCATGTAAAGCCAGATGCACAGAGGTGCATGTGTTTGGAGTTTGCAGTGGCAGGAATCCCTGAATTGCCCATACTCTCTCTTTCTCTCCCTCTCCCTCTGTCGGCCTTTTTTTTTTTTTTTTGGTGTTTCAAGGTAGGGTCTCACTCTGGCCCAGGCTGACTTGGAATTAACTAACTATGTAGTCTCAGGGTAGCCTTGGACTCATGGCAATCCACCATGCCTGGCTCTGCCTTTCTCTTTCATGTATATATTAAATTCAGTAAACTATCCCTCGCACTTCAGCCAAACCACAGCTGAAACCACAGAGGAATTGGGGATACAAGCATGAGTGCTGCTTCCATGGTGAGCCTGATAATCAGCACCAGGTTGTAGGAGGAAGACCCTGAGAATATTAAACACCTACCAAGGCAGAGATCCAGAGGCTGTTAAGAACTCGTCACTGAAGCAGACTTAAAACTCACCCACCACAGCTCAGGGAATTTTGCGGAAGAAAGGGCGGAAAGATTGTAAGAGCCAGCCTGGTGTGGTGGCGCTCGCCTTTAATCCCAGCACTCGGGAGGCAGAGGTAGGAGGATCGCCAAGAGTTCGAGGCCACCCTGAGATTACATAGATAATTCCAGGTCAGCCTGGACCAGAGTGAGACCCTACCTTGCAAAAACCAAAAAAAAAAAAAAAAAAAAAAAAAAAAAAAAAAAAAAAAAAAATGATTGAAAGAGCCACAGGTTGAGATATCATGCCCAGAGGCATTCCCTCCCCCAAAAAACAACTGACTGCTGCTCCCATAACCCCATAGGGAATACTTTCAACCCCACTGAAGAGGGTCCCCAGCAGAATGGGGGCAGGGAGGAGGGAAGAGAGAGTACCAACACATGATGTATCTATACAAAATATGTTGTTAATAAAAGAGAAAATTTAGTAAAAGATACTGGACATTTAGTGTCTAAGGTAGAATTAAATACTACTTGTTACTAATAGTGATGTGGTATTAAAAGACAAAAAATATAAATGCCATTATTTGATACTTTTAAAATATTTTATTTATTTATTTATTTATTTATTTGAGATGAAGAGAAAAGCAGAGAGAGAGAGAGAGAGAGCAAGAGAATGATGTGCCTGGACCTCTAGCCACTGCAAGCAAACTCCAGACGCATGCACCACCTTGTACATCTGGCTTACATGAGTACTGGGGAATCAAACCTGGGTCCTTTGGCTTTGCCAGCAAGTGCCTTAACCACTAAGCCATCTCTCCAGGACTGAGACTGTTTTTGAATAATTCCTTGCTGCTGTAACTTTGAAAGGAATAATTTTAGACCTTTTCATTCATGATGACAACGACTTTCAGTATTTTAATGTTAAAACATTCCAAAAAAACAAAAAAAACCCATTCTATAAGTCTTGGGTAATTTAATTTTGGCATTTGAACTTTGATTTAATGTACACATTATGACTCACAAAAAGCACCATTTTTTAAAAAAATATATTTTTTTGCAAGCAGAGAGAGATAGACAGACAGACAGACAGACAGACAGAATAGGCACACCAGGGCCTCCAGTCAGTGCAAATGAGCTCCAGATGCATGTGACACTTTGTGCATCTGGCTTTATGTGGGCACTGGGGAATCAAACTTGGTTGTTAGGCTTTACAGGCAAGTGCCCTAATTGCTGAGCCATCTCTCTAACCCACCATTAAAAAAATTTATTTATTAATTTGCGAGGAGAGAGAGAGAAAAAATGAGAATAGTAACTCACCATTTTTTTTTTTTTTTTTTTTTGGTTTTTCAAGGTAGGGTCTCACTTTAGCCCAGGCTAACCTGGAATTCACTATGTAGTCTCAGGGTGGCTTTGAACTCATGGTGATCATCCTACCTCTGCCTCCCGAGGGCTGGGATTAAAGGCGTGCAACACCACGCCTGGCATAACCCACCATTTTTGTTTATGTTTGAAGATTACAGGGTGTCTAAACTAGGGTTGCTTAGGTTCAACTGCAATAAGATCTATTTTTCTAGATTTAAAAAGATTGAGTTTTTCAAATCCTCCAGACTAAAACACACTGTAATTTGGAGTTGAATAAGGAATTTTTAAGCTAAATGGAGTATTTCTTTAGTCTAAAAGTGCCCATACATGCCATGGATAGTATAGTAGCATTGTAATAGCCATTGGAAGTACTCAAATGGTCCTGAAATCCCAGGTGTTCTCAGAGTAGCCAGGAACAAACATGCCATTCCTCTTGTTCCAGGCTCAGGCTCACTTACCTGGCTGCAGTACTGAAAGTTTTCCCAAGTCTCACAACATATCCTCCTCCTGAGTAAGTGGCAAATTCCCCTTGAATGGGGTTGCCACCAAGTGACTCCCGATTCTGATAATGCCAGATGCTATCTGATTTTGTGCTGTTTGCATCAGGGGGGCCCCAGCCAACCCCATAATTCTCCGTGTCCTCCTGATGGTGGTAGTATGGCTTCACTGGTTTTTGCAAAGGTACCGGGAAGAGTGTGGTATTAGTAATGCGAATCTGACGAAGCAAAACATTGCCCAATAGAAAGTTGTTCCCATCAGTAATAAATCCTAAAAAGAAAGCAAAAGAAACAATTTAAAAATTGCCTTGTTTCTAAGTGAATGTGGCAAAGATGCACATATTTATTTATTTATTTATTTATTTATTTATTTATTTATTAGAGGCAGAGAGAGAGTGTGAGAATGGGTGCATCAGGGTCTCTAGCCACTGCAAAGGAACTCCAGATGTGTGCTCCACCATGTGCATCTGGCTTACGTGGACCTGGAGAATTGAACTGGGGTCCTTAGGCTTCTCAGGCATGCGCCTTAACCACTAAGCCATCTCTCCAGCCCCAAAGATGCATATTTTTATCTTTATTTATTTACTCATTAGATACAGAGGGACAGAGGGAGAGAGAGACAGAATAGGTGCGCCAGGGCCTCTAGCCATTGCAAATGAGCTCCAGATGAATGCGCCATGATGTGCATCTGGCTAATGTGGGACCTGGAGAATCGAACCTGGGTCCTTAGGCTTCGCAGGCAAGCGCCTTAACTGCTAAGTCATCTCCAGCCCCAAGATGAACATTTTTATTAATAGTTTTGAAAGCATTGAGAAATTTGAGCTAATACATGTCATTTACAAATTGTTATAATTTCATCTTATTATTTTCAAGCAGAGAGACAGAGATAAAGAAAAAGAATATGAATGAGTTAATGACATACTATATAGTCTTTTGTCAATGAGAATGAATTCCAGATTCATGTGCCACTTTGTACATCTGACTTTACATATGTACTGGGGAATTGAACCTGGGCCAGAAGGTTTTGCAAGCAAGTGCCTTTAGCCACTGAGACGTCTCACCAGACCTTTATCTTTTTTTTTTTTAATTAAAGAAAATAATTTATTTGGGGCTGGATGGATGGCTTAGCGGTTAAGGCATTTGCCTGCAAAGCCAAAAGACCCAGCTTGATTCTCCAGGACCCATATATGCCAGATGCATAAGGGGGCATGCATCTGGAGTTTGTTTGCAGTGGCTGGATGCCCTGGCATGCCCATTCTCTCCCCACCCCCTGCCTCTTCCTCTCTCTCAAATAAATTAAAAAAATATGAAAAAATTTATTTGGGCTGGAGAGATGGCTTAGCAGTTAAGACATTTGCCTGCAAGGCCTAAGGACCCATGTTCTACTCTCCAGATGCTCAAAGGTGAGGCAAGCGCAAGGTTGCACATGCCCTCTAGGTGGCACAAGCATTTGGAGTTTGATTGCAGTGGCTGAGGCCCTGGCATGCCAATTCTTTACCTCTCCTCTTTCTCTCCCTCTCTCTCTCTCTCTAAAAGAAATAAAAATAAAAAAATTTAAAAATTTATTTGTACAACAATTAAGTCCAAATGGATCAAAGACCTTAATATCAGACCAGAAACTCTGAAACTGCTAGAAGAAAAATAGGAGAAACCCTTCAACATATTGGTCTTGGCAAAGACTTTCTGAATATAACCCTAATTGCTCAGGAAATAAAACCATGGATCAACTGTTGGGACCTCATGAAATTACAAAACTTTTGTACAGCAAAGGATACTGTGAATAGAGCAAAGAGGCAACCTACAGAATTGGAGAAAATCTTTTACCTCTGACAGGATTAATACCTAGGATGTACAAAGAAGTCAAAAACCTAAATAAGAAATCAAACAACCCAATTAAAAAATGGGCTATGGAACTAAATAGAGAGTTCTCAAAAGAAGAAATACAGATGGCATATAAACATCAAGAAAAATGTTCTACATCCCTAGCCATCAGGGCAATGCAGATTAAAACTATGTTGAGATTCCATCTCACTCCTGTCAGAATGGCTACCATCATGAAAACAAATGATCATAAATGCTGGTGAGGATTCAGCAAAAGAGGCACCCTTCTACACTGTTGGTGGGAATGTAATCTGGTCCAGCCATTGTGGAAATCAATGTGGAGGTTCTTGAGACAGCTAAAAATAGATTTACCATATGACCCAGCTATACCACTCCTAGGCATATATCCTAAGGACTCTTCTCATTACCTTAGAGATACTTGCTCAACCTTGTTTATTGCTGCTCTATTCACAATAGCTAGGAAATGGAACCAGCCTAGATGTCCTTCAACTGATGAGTAGATAATGAAGATGTGGCACATTTACACAATGGAGTTCTACTCAGCTGTAAAGAAAAATGAAATTTTGAAATTTGCAGGAAAATGGATGGATCTGGAAAGGTTTATACTTACTTAGGTAACCCAGACCCAGAAAACCAAACGTCACATATTCTTTCTCTATGTGGATCCTAGCTACAAATGATTGGACTTCTCTGTGAGTAGGAATAAAACTCAGTAGCAGAGGCAAGTAAGCTAGAAAGGGAATAGAAAGGGAGGAAGGGGGACTTAGTAGGATGGTATTATATATATGTAAGTAGAAGAACAGATTAATGGGGGTGAAAAGGTCAAAGTGAGATCAGGGGAAGAGATTGAGTAAAGGAAATGTGGACAGAGGGCTAATCAAAATCTAAGAGGATATGAATAAGTCATATGGAAACCTACTTTTTTGGGCAATAGAACACTCAGAAACCATAGATTGCTATTAGAAAATTTTCAGTGCTAGAGCTGGGATACCTTCTAGTGAGTTGTTGGCCAAGAAGGTCACAGATACCCCCAAAACATAATAGGCCATTGCCAAGGCACTTGGTTTCCCACCAGGAATAGATGGTAAGACCCTAATTCTGAAGACTCCACATACTTGGGCTCCAAGGTCAATGAGAAATCCTGCTGGAGCTGAGCTGAAAACCTCCATGTAGACCAGCTGACAGAAAGCTGGAAAAAGCTATGCTGCATTTAGTTCAATGGGAGAGAGAGAAATCACCAGTGGTGATACTCAACAGTGGACGCTGCAAGCCTTAAATTTGGCCAGCCAGAGCAAATGAGCCAATGGGTGCAGTAGTGGCATGTCTGTTATGGGGAAAACCAACCGCTCTCTAATTGGACTGGAGGCCCATTCCATGGGAGGAATTCATCCCTGATACTGAAAACCTACAACAGGGGTGGTCATGAGCCCTAGGGGTGTAACATCTGCTGGTGTCTGGCTAAATGTGTATACTATGCTCACCAAGCTGCCCAGTAAGCACTACTCTTAATGTTCATACCCATTTATTAGTGCCACCCTCACTTTTGGTTAGAGAAGCTTCTCTTTTCACATGGCATTGGCCTTGGGATGACTCAGAAGGCACCATGATGCTGAGAAGAAGTGACAGAGGAGTGATCAGCACTGAAATATCTCTATCTCATCTTCCAAAGCTCATATTCCATTGCAGAAGAGGTGATGGAAAGAATGTAAGAGCCAAAGGAAGGGTAGGATCCTTACAATGTGCTCCTCCAGACACAAAATGGCCAGGATATACATGACCTTGCAGTGCCTGACATACCTACACAAGACCATCATAATAGGAGGAAAAGATGATGACATCAAAATAAAGAGAGACTGAATGAGAGGGGGAAGAGGTATGATGGAGAGTGGAGTTTCAATGGGGAAAGTGGGGAGAGAGGGGGAAATACCATGGACTATTGTCTACAATTATGGAAGTTGTCAACAAAAAAGGAAAAACCAAAAAAAAAAATCATATTGGCACAAAAAAATATATTTGAGGGCAGGAGAGTTTATTTAGTGGTTAAGGCACTTGTCTGCAAAGCCAAAGGACCTAGGTTCGATTCCCTAGGACTTAAAGCCAGATGCACAAGGTAGCACATGCATCTGAAATTTGTTTTCAGTGGCTGAAGGCCTTGGTGTGCCCATTCCCTTTCTCTCTCTACCTCTTTCTCTCTCTGTCTCTCAAATTATATATATATATATATATTTTTTTTTTTGGTTTTTCAAGGTAGGGTCTCACTTTAGCTCAGGCTGACCTGGAATTCACTATGTAGTCTCAGGGTGGCCTCAAACTCATGGAAATCCTCCTACCTCTGCCTCCTGAGTGCTGGGATTAAAGGTGTGCGCCACCATGCCTGGCTAAATAAAATATTTTTTAAAAATTTATTTGACAGAGAGACAGTGAGAGAATGAGCATGGGTGTACCATAGCCTCCTGCCACCACAAACTCCAGACACATGTGCCACCTTATGTATCTGGCTCCACATGAGTGCTAGGAAATTGAACCTGGGTCATAAGACTTTGTAAGCAAGTACCTTTAACTGCTGAGCCATCACTCTAGCCCCACATATTTTTTTTTTAATTGAAACAGTCTCATGTAGCCTTCCCTGGCCTCAAACTCACTATGTAGCCAAGGATGATCTTGAACTTTTGATCCTCCTGCCTCTACTTTCTGAGTGCTGGGATTACAGGTATGTGCCACCATATCTAGTTTTATGGAGCTCTGGAGATTGAACCCAGTGCTTTGTGCAAGCCAGGCACATACTTTACCTTGAATGACATCTACAACTATTCCTGGACTTCATCTAAGCAGGCTTAGTTAATAACTGTCCACCTAGAAGTAAATAGCTTGGGCAAAACTTTGACTAATAGGATTGGGCTATGTCAGGTTTTTTTTTTTTCACCCTAGGTAGGATTTCGCTCTAGTCCAGGCTGACCTGGAATTCACTATGTAATCTCAGGGTGGCCTTGAACTCACAGTGATCCTCCTACCCCTGCCTCCCAAGTGCTGGACCTAAAGATATGCACCACCACGCCTGGCTGTTTGTTTGTTGAGGTAGGGTCTCACCTGAGTCCTGGCTGACCTTGAATTCACTATGTCATCTAAGGGTGGCCTCAAACTCATGGTGATTCTCCTACCTCTGCCTCCCAAGTGCTGGAACTAAAGACGTGCACCACCATGCCTGGCTATATCAGTTTTGAAAATAAAGATCATCTACATCCTGAGGTTTGCTGTGCTCCTCTTTAGTATGTCCATGTAGTGTGTGTTAATTTTATAGTTCTCATAGCTTAGTGGAGCTCCAGTGGTCTTCCACTAACAGCAGTCAACACTCTGTGCCAAACACTGTTCTCAGATCTAGTGACCATTTAGTTTTCATACCTGTTTTATAGGGTAGGTCCTAATATTATCCCTGTTGTATAGGAGGGGAAACTGAGGCATATAAGGTTGAGTAGTTTACGAAAGATCACATTGCTGGTAAGCAGAGAGCCAAGACATGAACCTGGGAAGTCTGGCTCTCAGTCTGCTTTTCTTTTCTTTTCTTTTCTTTTCTTTTCTTTTCTTTTCTTTTCTTTTCTTTTCTTTTCTTTTCTTTCCTTTCCTTTCCTTTCCTTTCCTTTCCTTTTCTTTCTTTCTTTCTTTCTTTCTTTCTTTCTTTCTTTCTTTCTTTCTTTCTTTCGTTTTTTTGTTTTTTGAGGTAGGGTGTCACTCTAGCCCAGGTTTCAGGATGGCCTTGAACTCATGGCGATCCTCCTACCTCTACCTCCTGAATACTGGGATTAAAGGTGTGCACCACCACGCCTGGAACAGTCTGCATTTTTGGACCATGATGCTCACTATAGCTAAGGAGTCCAAGAGACTAGGCTAACTTTGATTTAGCAAATATTTTATTCAGTAGAGAGTTACATAGTACAAATAGAATGTGTCCTGGACCTAAAACTGGTATCATCTAAAATTAAACTACAAAAAAAAATAAACATGCATAGAGTAGGAATTGCCATCTTTAAGAACTCTGTTAACAAAAATACCTTTCAAAAACACTGTAAATGTCTGCTGAGATAAATGTATCTTTTGGAGTATTTTCAGGAACCTAGGAGAAGCCATAAGTCTCATCACGAAGCCACCAATGCTGAGATAAAAGAATGCAATGATTTCCAGACTACCTCTTACTTAAGATATAGCTATGTAGTGACCAAGAGTGGGCAACTGGTGAAAAATTGTGAGCAAGAAATGTTTCTTAGCCAGCTTTAGTCCCAGTACTCAGGAGGCTGAGATGAGGATTGCCATGAGTTCAAGGCCAACCTGGAGCTACAGAGTGAGATCTAGGTCAGCCTGGAATAGGGTAAGACCCTACCTTGAAGAAAACAACAACAAAAAGGAAGTGAAGTGTTTCTTAGGAAATAAAAATTTAACTACTTCATTTTCCAGGATAAAGCATAGTAACTCCTGTTGTTGGTGAGGTTTTTTGAGGTCAGAGACCATATTAAGTCCATTTCCTGGTAAAGGTCCCAGCATACTGTGGGTGTTTAATGTGTGTTTGTGGGTCTGAACCGGATAAACGCACAGACAAAAATCTGGGACAAATGGCACCTAGGCTCAGCTACGTAGCTGAGCCCCAGTGACCCACAGCAGCTGCTCTTCATGCTTGCTGTCATCCTCTTGTGACATGCATGAGTGGGAAAGGGGTCAGCCTCGGTGGGCCTGATCCTCCTGAGTGAACAAACAGCCATTAACTGAATATCCTTGAACAAAGTCTAGGAAATAGGCCTCTGGAGTGTGTGTCTACTTTGAAAGTCCATCCCTAACCTTCCTCCAGCTTCTCATGAGCCATGTGTAGGGGTATGAGAACTGCCCAGCCCCTGTGCACCCCAAGATATGCTCTTACCTCTGTAATCTCCATATAGGTTAGGAAGGAGGGTGCGGTTGGCCCAGGGATAGAAATCCTCAAGAAGCTTGATTTCTGAGAAATGGTGAGAGAAACTCTTCTGGATAGCTCGATGCAGGAGAAATTCACTGGAGTTCTTTGCAGAGTAGACGGCAGTCATCAGCAGGGTAAGGAAGAGGGTTTGGACTAGTTTGAAACAAATCATCATGAGTTAGCCAAGAGACCGTCTGTGCCTTTTTCTTCGTTTTCCCTATGCCCATGGACTTGCAGGTCAAAAACGTAAAAAAATAGACATTTTAAAATCATTCAACCTAATAGTTACAGATGCATATACACACATACATACGCTATATCCGTATGTGTGAGTATGCTACACACATACATATGCTTATATACATGTGTGCGAATGTATGTGTTTTCTTTTCAGAATTATCAGGAATTTGACTCAAGACCACATGTGCATGCTATTTTCTAGTTCTTAGCACTAAGTACTCTTCCTCACGCTTACTTCTCTTGACTATGTTCATAAGAAGAGCAGGCGCACACACACAAAAAAAAAACTCAGAGT
Source organism: Orientallactaga sibirica (assembly GCA_036365145.1). Classification (NCBI taxonomy): domain Eukaryota; kingdom Metazoa; phylum Chordata; class Mammalia; order Rodentia; family Dipodidae; genus Orientallactaga; species Orientallactaga sibirica. Next base: position 2,130,367 of record JAEOAD010000017.1, read on the forward strand.
TTTTATTTTTTGGTCTTTGGTCCAGGGACTCCAGTAGTGTACTAGACATGTTAAAGCAGAAGATTAATCATTTTCTAAGGCCATTTATTTTTTCCTCCAATCTGTAATGTGTACAGATCAACTGTTTTTTATATTTTATAGGTAGAGACTAGGGCCTTCTAAAGTACACAATACATTTCAGGACTCCAAGTTCAGGGGTCTTTCCATTTGCCACATCAGGGATTGAAGGAGTGCACCATCATGCCCCATCTAAGGTGAGCAATTTAAAAGGTATTTTTCTACCCTTTTCTATTTTCCACTATTCTGACTTCCCTTTTCCCTCCAGAAAGTACACCACAGAAGTGCAAAGCTGCCACTGTCTCCTCATACCCAGAATATCACCAGTCAGCTTGAAGAGTTTCTTCTTTTTCCAGGTTCTCTTTGGGCGCTTGGCTGGACTAGTCATTGTTGGGGCTATGTAGATGGGGTTGTTCTTATCTCTCAAACCAGGAAATGATGAAGAACATCTTGCTGTCAAAAATTGATAGTTAAAGAAATAAAAAAGCTCTCTAAGCAGTACTTCTCTATCTCTGCAAGGCAAGAGGAAAAGACTGAGAAGGAAAGAGAGGAAGAGGAGGGAGAATGAATTTAGCATAATGCCATAAAACTTGACAACGTGGGGCTGGAGGGATGGCTTAATGGTTAAGAATCTGCCTGTGAAGCTTAAGGACCCAGGTTCGATTCCCCAGGACCAAAGTAAGCCAGATACACAAGGTGGCACATGTGTCTGGAGTTTGTTTGCAGTGGCTAGAGGTCCTGGCACATCCATTCTCTCTCTCTCTCGCTCCCTCTTTCTCTATCTCTCAATTAATAATAATAATAAAACTTGACAACACGGCCAGGTGTGGTGGCACATGCCTTTAATCCCAGCACTTTGGAGGCAGAGTTGGGTGGATCGCCATGAATTTGAGGTCACCCTGAGACTACACAGTGAATTCTAGGTCAGCCTGTGCTAGAGCGAGACCCTACCTCAAAAAACCAGAAACAACAACAACAAAACTGGTCAACTTGTCTGTGTTAATTGTTATAATCATTGAAGAATAAAGAAGTCTTCCCCCTCTGAAAAAAAAGTTGGAAATGACTTCACAGAAGTAATATTTGACTCTTTTTAGGCAGTGCTGGGTATAATGCCCCAGCTTGTGCGTGCTAGGCACACTCCCTATCCCTGAGCTATACCTTAGCTTAACATTTGTTTTGAAGGATAGGTTCTAGTTCTTCAGATGGATAAGAGCCAGGATAAGAAAAATAAGTCACGTTAGGGCTGGAGGGATGGTTCAGCAGTTAAGGCACTTGCTTGCAAAGCCTAAGGACCTGGATTCAATTCCCTAGTACCCACATAAACACAGATGGTGGCACATGCATTGTTTACAGAGGCTAGAGGCCCTGGTGTGTCCATTCTCTCTCTCTCTCTCCCATAAATAAATAAAATACTTTTAAAAAGTCACTTTAGACACAACAATTCAAAATATGTATAAAATAAGAGCAAGAAAGGCAGTTTCAAGTGAGATTATTAATTTTTAAAAAACATGAAGGATGAATCGGGTGTGGTGGTGCATGTCTTTGATCCCAGCACTCAGAAGGCAGAGGTAGGAGGATTGCCATGAGTTCGAGGTCACCCTGAGACAACATAGCAAATTCCAGGTAGCCTGGGCTAGAGTGAGACCCTACCCTGAAAAAAAAAAACCCAAAAATATCAAGGATGGAGCTGGAGAGATTGCTCAGTGGTTAAAGCACTTGCCTGCTAAGCCCAAGGACTCAGGTATGATTCCCAAGTACCCACATACAGCCAGATGTACAAGCTGAAACATGCATCTGGAGTTTGTTTGCAGTGGCTAGAGGGCCTGGCACACCCATTCTCTATTTACCCCATTTTTTCCCTCTCTCTGTAATAAATAAATAAATAAGTAAAATATTTTAAAAAGATCTCAAGGATGGAGTGCTCATCCTTTATCATGTGCACTACTCAGTTCAAGTACGAGTGATTGCCAGAGTCAGGTCCATTGCATATCTTTCCATGCAGGTGTCAGTTCCTTCTCTTAGACAGGTAGTCTCTTTCTAGGATCTTGAAAATTATTATTCCCATTTATTTCTACATATTCTATATGTGAATTTATAGAGGACATATACATATATCCTCTAATGAAGACATGCATTGTTTACATAATATAAACATTGTGCCAACTTTTCTGCAACTTTCATTTTTGGCTCAACGTTATGTTTGTGACATACCTCTAGGTGTCATGAGTAATTTTTAGTCAGTTTTTTAAGAGAACAGATTCTCTCAGGGTTGGTGACTGAATGTAAGGAATCTTGAATTACTCTGACCTGTCCAGAGAATGGCGATGGGCTTTACTGGAATGAGAAGATATAGCAAGTGGATTTGTAGGACAGGTTGGGTCTGAGACGACTGCAGGCATTCAGATAAATAGTAAGTAGCAGTTAGTAACAATAGTAAGCCCCATCTATGGGGCTGGAGCGATGGCTCAGTTGGCAAAGATCTAGCCATGCAAGCATGAGGACCTGAGTTTGCATCCCCAGCACCCACATAAAAGCAAGGTGCTGCTACACACACCTATAATACCAGCAGTGGGGAGGTGGAGACAGGAAGATCCCTTGGACTTGCTTGCCAGTTAGTCTATAGGGAAATCAGTAAGCTCCAGGTTCAGTGAGAGACCCTGACAAAGTAAGGTAGGGGGAGGGAATTATCATAGTTTACTGTCTATAATTATGGAAGTTGTCAATAATAAAATATACAGCTAACTTCCACAATGAGCTGTTGATCAGATAGAGCTACAAGGTTTCCCAAAAGAAGACAGATTTCTGTCAGAGTACTTGATGACCCACCAAAGGTTAATGATAAGACCCTATTGCCAAAGACACCATATGCTATTGGTACGTAACATGGAGTGACCTGGTTGGAATCAGGAAGAGAGTCAGTCTCCAGACAGTTAGTTTGCCTAGTGCCAGAAGGTGCTACATGAGCGACTGGGGGAAAATGACCAACATCTGTCCAAGAAACTCATGATCTAAGCTACTCAGCAGCAAACAACCTGACGTGATGCTCACATAAGTGCAATAGTGGCACACAGCCATGGTGGGTAACCAACTGCTCTTGATTTGGCTAAAAGATCCACTCAGTGGAATGGAACCCATAGCTGGAACTGGGAAACAAATCAGAACCATATTAAAAAAAATGAGCCTGCTCTCCAATATCAAGCTCCCACTAATTGTGGGCTACAAGAGGGCCTACACCTATAAAATTCTGTCTAAAATAATAATAGTTATCCCATTTATCTGGTGCTGACTTCTCTCTCCATTGCAGAATTTGCTTCTTTTTCAGATGGACGCAGAACCTGAGGAGGGAATCAGCCCATCACACTTCACCAGGGCTCCAGCTGAAACCATAGAGTAATTGGGGAAATGAGCAAGAGTGCTGTTTTCTTGGTGAACCTGATACCAACACAAGGCTGAAGGAGATAGACACAGAGAACACTCAACTCCTACTAAACCAGATATCCAGAGACACAGAGGCTCCCAAGACCTCATCACTGAAGTAGACCTAAAATGAACCCAATATGGCTCAGGGAAATTTGTGGAAGAGGGGGCAGAAAGATTGTTAGAGCCACAAGTTGGGTCATTATGCACAGAGACATTGCCTCTTCCACATAACTGATGGCTACCCCCACAATGCATGACCCACATTCCCCAACGAGGAGGGTCCCTTTGGAGGGAAGAGGACAGAGAGGCGGCTATCGATGGCATCAACGTGAATGTATTCACATTATGAGCATAACAATAAAATAGATAGATTAATAAAAAATAAAAATAAATAAGGTGAGCTTATGTGGGTCCTGGGGAATCGAACCTGGGTCCTTAGGTGCATCCATTCTCTCTCTTTTTGTCTGCTTGTTTCTCTCTTTCTCTGTCAAATATTTATTTATTTAATAAATAAAAGTACTATATACATTACATATTACATATATAGTAGGGGCTGAAGAGACTGCTCAGTGGTTATGGTGTTTGCCTGCAGAGCCTAATGACCCAGGTTCAACGCCCCAGCACCATGCACAAAGTGAAACATGCATCTGGAGTTCTTTTATGGCAGCTAGAAGCCCTGGCATGCCCATTCTCTCTCTCTGCTTGCAAATAAATAAATAAAAATAGTTTTTAAAAAACAAGGTGGAGGGCTGGAGAGATAGCTCAGCAGTTAAGGCACTTGCCTACAAAACCCAATGACCCAGGTTTAATTCCTCAGTACCCATGTAAAGCCAGATGCACAAACGGCGCCTGCATCTGTAGTTTGTTTGCAGCTACTAGAGGCCTTGGTGCTCCCATTTTCATTCCCATTCCCTTACCTCTCTCTTTCTCTCTCTGTCTCTCTCTGCTTGAAAATACATAAATAAAAAAAAATTTTAAATAAGGTGAACAGTTGTGAAAGACACCTGATACCAACTTCTAGCCTCCACATACACGCACCCCTAAACAGATGCACACACACGAACATGTATATACACTACACAAACTAAAACACTAGCATCTGGGGTTTGAGGAGAAAGGGATAAAGGAGAACTAGAAGACAGGGGAGCACTGAAGGACCGAGAGGGCAATAGTTTCTGGAAGAATGCATGACACACTGGGCAGAGGTGGAGGGACATCCATCTTAGTAGAGAGAAGATCGCCGAATGAATCAGCAAGGTGTCAAGATTTTACTGTTTTTACCTAATTTGTTCCTTGCAAAGTTATACGGTAGTTGAAATTATCTGAATTACCCCAAAGGGCCACAATCTTCTTGGTTTGTTGTTCCTTGTCTTTGTGAAGCCAAGGCATCTGGTTCACCATCAGTGAAAATAGGAATGTGAAGAAGATCACCTGTGGATGAAAAGCATGGGAGAACTCAAGAAAGCGGTATTAGAGGATCCCAGAGGATGCCGAATCACATACAGGTGTGGGTGGGCAATAATGATACATTTCAGTTGTTTGTTTATTTAGACGCAGTCTCACTAATGAGGTTCATGCTGGCCTGGGATTTCCAATCTTTCTGCCTCAGCTTCTCAAGTGGTGTAATTACAGGCATGTGCTACCGTACTCAGTTTATCCCTTTATTTTTATGAAAAAAACAGAATTAAATAATTTTAATATTTATATTTTTGCCTTTAGTTTAAAAAATATTTTTATATTTATTTATTTCACAGAGAAGGGGGGAGAGAGAGAAGAATGGGCACTCCAGGGTCTCCAGCCACTACAAACAAACTCCAGACGCATTCACCCCCGTTGTGCATCTGGCTAACATGGGCCCTGGGGAATCAAACGTGAGTCCTTTGGCTTTGCAGGCAAATGCCTTAACCACTAAGCTATCCCTCCAGTCCAACCTGTAGTTTTTTTTTTTTTTTTTTTTGGTTTTGCGAGGTAGGGTCTCACTCTGGTCCAGGCTGACCTGGAATTAACTATGTAGTCTCAGGGTGGCCTCGAACTCTCGGCGATCCTCCTACCTTTGCCTCCCGAGTGCTGGGATTAAAGGCGTGCACCACCACGCCCGGCTCAACCTGTAGTTTTTAAGCTGGTTGTCTAGGAAAGCTTAAACTATCAAATGATTGGTGTTTATTTAAGTTTTTTTTTAAGATTTATTTTTATTTATTTATTAGAGACAAAGAGGGAGAGGTAGAGAGAGAGAGAGAGAGAGAAAATGGGCGTGCCAGGGCTTCCAGCCACTGCAAATGAACTCCAGATGCATGCGTCACCTTGTGCATCTGGCTTACACGGGTCCTAGGGAATTGAACTGAGGTCCTTTGGCTTTGCAGGCAAGCACCTTAACTGCTAAGTCATATCTCCAGCCCTAAGTTTTTCAGTAACATCATCAGAGTGTCTTTGGAAGACCTCACTGCAGAAGTTAGGCTTTTAGAAGTTCTAAGAATCAAGGCTGGCGTGGTGGCGCACGCCTTTAATCCCAGCGCTTGGGAGGCAGAGGTAGGAGGATCATCATGAGTTTGAGGCCACCTTGAGACTACATAGTGAATTCCAGGTCAGCCTGAGCTAGAGACCCTACCTCAAAAAACCAAAATAAATAAATAAAAGAAGTTCCAAGAATCAAATATGAGTTTAGCAAAAAAAAAAAAAAAAAAAAAAAAAGTCATGGAATCTTATAATTGAGTGAGGCCTTAAATTAGCCTGTTAGGAGCAACAACTCCTTCTCTGATTTCCATGGAGGGGAAGGAACGTTCTATTTCAGTCCTGAGCAGAGTAATGATGGGGGTGATATTTCTAGCCTGGCACCAAATTTCCCATCCTCCATATTATCTCACTAGAAAGAACCTGTGTGAATGATTGTGTGGATATTTTGTATTTTTATTATTTATTTGCAAGGAGAGAGAGAGGAAGAGAGAAAGAATGGGTGTACCATAATGGTGCAAGCAACCACCTTTAACCACTGAAACATTTCTCTAGCTTGTGTGGATATTTTGATATTAAGAAATTAGATTTATCTAGGTGTATCATGGCTTTATATTTGTGTTAAAAAAGAAGAGTCTAGGGCTGAAGAGATGGCTCAGCAGTTAAGGTGCTTGCCTGAAAAGCCTAACAACCCAAGTTTGATTCCCCAGTCCCCACGTAAAGCCAGATGCACAAAGCGGCACATATGTATGGAGTTTGTTTGTGGTAGCTGGAGGTCCTGGCATGCCCATTCTCTCTCTCTTTCTCCGTCTCTCTCTGATTGAAAATAAATAAATTAAAAAAAATTTTTAATTTTATTTATTTATTTATTTATTTATTTATTTATTTGTTTGTTTGTTTGTTTGTTAGAGACAGAGAGAGGGAGAGAGATAGACAGTGAGTAAGAATGAGTGCACCAGGGCCTCCAGCCACTGCAAATGAACTCCAGACGCATGCGCCACCACATGCGTCTGGCTTACGTGGGACCTGGAGAGTCAAACCAGGGTCCTTAGGCTTCTCAGGCATGTGCCTTAACCACTAAGCCATCTCTCCAGCCCAAATTTTTAAAAATTTTAAAAAGAAGAGTCTAGGCTGGGTGTGGTGGTGCATGCCTTTAATCCCAGCACTCAGGAGGCAGAGGTAGGAGGATCGCCAAGAGTTCGAGGCCACCCTGAGCCTACATAGTGAATTCCAGGTCAGCCTGAGCTAGAGTGAGACCCTACCTCAAAAAAAAAAAAAAAAAAAGAGTCTATCTTTTAGAACTACATAGACAAATATTTGTGAATAAAATGATATGATGTCTAGAATTTTCTTTTCAAAATAGATGAAACAAGATTGTTCTTCAGGGCTAGAGAGATGGCTTAGCAGTTAAGGCACTTGCCTGCGAAGGCTAAGGACCCAGGTTCAATTCTCCAGGTCCCACATAAGCCAGATGCACAAGGTGGTGCATGTGTCTAGAGTTCGTTTGCAATGGCTGGAGGCCCTGGTGTACCCATTCTCTCTCTCTGTGCCTCATTCTCTCTCAAATAAACAAATAAATAAAATATATTTTAAAAAGTTCTAAACTCCAGCAATAAAGTATCTATGCTCTATAACATCTAAAAATTTTTAAAAAAGATTGGTCTTCAGTTGGTAATTGTTAAAATTAGGTAACAGACCTTTAAAACTCATTATGCTGTTCTCTACACTGTTGTGTGGTCTGACATTTTCCTTATTTAAAAGTTTTCTTTTTTTTTTTTGGTTTTGCAAGGTAGGGTCTCACTCTGGTCCGGGCTGACCTGGAATTAACTATGTAGTCTCAGGGTGGCCTCAAATTCTCGGCGATCCTCCTACCTCTGCCTCCCGAGTGCTGGGATTAAAGGCATACGCCACCGCGCCTGGCTCCTTATTTAAAAGTTTTTAAAAATTATGTTCTTTTCTTATTGTTATATATCTATCTATACCTATATCTATCTACATATCCCTCTTTAACCCTTTCTGCCATACTTCTTTTAGTCTATCAATTGTTTTTTTTTGTTATTATTTCACATCAATCCCTAATAAATGTCACTCTGCCTATTGATTTACTTACTGTCAAATTGTCACAATAGGGCTGGAGAGATGGCTTAATGGTTAAAGCACTTGTCTGCAAAGCCAAAGGACCCAGATTCCATTCTCTAAGACCCATGTAAGACAGATGCACAAGGTGGAGCATATGTCTGGAGTTTGTTTGCAGCGGCTATTGGCCCTGATGCACCCATTCTTTCTCTCTCTCTCTCTGCCTCTTCATATCAAATAAATACATTTTAAAAAATAAAAGTATAAAAAAATTGTCACAATAATAGGTACCTTGGGTTGACACCTATGGACCTCCATTTCTCCAGCTTCCTACAACTTTAATGGCCCAGAATTCCCCTTCCTTAAGTACCTTTAGTGGCTGGCTGATGAAGATGTCTTGAAGCACTGATAATATCATTGAAATAACCCAGCTGGCTGCTTGGTCTTTGTTCAATTCCAAGCTATAAAGTGCTGTAAAAAAAGCTGAAGCCAGGCTAATAACACTTAGAAGGAGCCAGCTGATGTAAGTCAACCACCTGAGTAGGCGAGTAGAGACGGGCTGCTTCCTCTCTTCTGGGCTCAGGATGGGGAAGCTGGTTGTGTTCCTGAAGAAGCAAAATTGAGGGAATAAGCCCATACTTCACAGCCCAGAAAGAAAGGCAGACTGTTTACAGGTAATAACAAAGCATGGAGTCCCTTACCTGCACAGACTTTGTTCCCGGGGAAGAATCTGTGTCTCTAAGAGTCCTTGGAGTTCTTGAAGTTGGCTGGCTGCTTCTAAGAGGTCGCAGGGCTGGTGAATCTGGCCAAGACTTAGGGTGCCTAGATGTGATTTCAGTCTCGGCAGAACTTTGAGCAGATAGCAGCAGAAATGATGGTGGGTTTCAGAAACCACTGTCAATGTATTTCAGTTGACCCATTTACAAGTGGAAGGATTCAATAAATAGCAATCAATAGTAGAGATTAGCAGCTGATTGATCAATGATGAAGCCAAAATTTCCCAGTGTGGATAGATACAGGCCCTAAAACTTACAACACTACTTCCTCCTCTGAGGATGCAGATTGAGGTGTTAACAGTTGTAAAATTCTAACCTTTGATCTAGAGACATTTAAAACTTCACTAGGATTTTTCACCAGAATGTCAGCACTGGCAATCTATACTAGAAAGTGCCCAGAGGCTTAAACTGTTTTCAAGAATCCACAAATCACATTAACCTCTTCCATCAATAGAAGAAAAAGAATGTCAAGTGTCAACAGCCTCCCCCAAAGTTGATGAAATATGGGAGTGAGTCTGATATAGAGAATATCTTTGTGGGTTTCTTTCTTTTCTTTCTTTATTTGGTTTTTCAAGGTCGGGTCTCACTCTAGCCCAGGCTGACCTGGAATTCACTATGTAGTCTCAGGGTGGTCTCGAACTCACAGTGATAAGTAGGAACCTCCTACCTCTGCCTCCCAAATGCTGGGATTAAAGGCCTGTGCCACCATGCCTGGCTTTTTTTTTTTTTTTCTTTTTTTCTTTTTTGGTTTTTCAAGCTAGGATTATTCTCTAGCTCAGGCTGACCTGGAATTCACTATGTAGTCTCAGGGTGCACTTGAATTCACAGTGATCCTCCCACCTCTGCCTCCCGAGTGCTGGGATTAAAGGCGTGTGTGCCACCACGCCCAGCTTTTTTCTTGATACTATAGTTTTATCACCAGCTTGTTTAGAAGTCATCCCAGTGATCAAAGCTGTTGGCTTCACATTGGAAGCTTAAGGAAATCAAACCAAGCGGGGAGTGGCATTATGACTGTTGGCTAAGCTACAAGGCAAACACAAGGGCATCCACGAGAGTGGAGCAAATGGCAGATTGGTTACTGTGATGGTTGATCTTGATCGTCAACATGACGGGATCTGGAATCACCCAGAGCAAACCTCAGAGCATATCTACGAGGGAGTATCTCGATTAAGTTAACGGAGGTGGGAAAACCCACCCTAAATGTGGGTGACACCATTCCATGGGCTGGGAGTCCTGGACTGAATGAAAAGGAGAAACAGAGCTAAGCAAACAGCATTCATCTCTGCTTCTGGACTGTGAATGCAATGTGACAGCTGTCTCCTGCTGTCATGCCTCCCCTGCCATCATGGACCACATGCCCTGGAACTTTAAGCCAGAATAAATTCTGCCTCCCTTAAGCTACCTCTCTTCAGGTATTTGGTTGAAGCAACAAGAAAAGTAACTAATACAGTTGTGAAAACCTACTGGACTTTACCATTTGCCCAGTGGGGTTCTGCCTGCTGATGACGTCCTTGATCTTCTAAGTGAGAATAAATGAGGCTAGATAAAAGCTTCACCAGCTTGTTAATGTTGCAAGAACTCCATGAAGATAGCTCACACTCTGAGAGTAGCCGTATATTTCTCCTGAGCAAGAATCCCACCGTTTCCTTCAATTCCTGAATATGGAACCGAGTTGAGAAGAGTCAGTCTGTTTTATATTAGCCTTGAGCCGGGAGCAATTACAGATGGCTAGGCTGTTTCTTTTAGTCGGCGGAGGGGGGGGGATACGCTTAGTGTAAAGAACCTCACTGTTTCATTTTCTACCTAATTTTTCAGGAAGGAGTCATCTCACAGTGGCTTCAAAACCATTTTTTTAAAAATTTAAAATATTTTTATTTATTTATGAGAGAGAAATAGGCAGGGAGGGAGAGAGAGAATGGGCGTGCTAGGGCCTCTAGCCACTGCAAATGAACTCCAGATGCTTGTGCTTCCTTATGCATCTGGCTTACGTGGGTCTTGGGGAATCGAACCTGAGTCCTTTGGCTTTGCAGGCAAGTGCCTTAACCACTAAGCAATCTCTCTAGCCCTTCAAAATCATTTTTATGAGTGACTACAGAATGAAAGAAGGAATAGTTTGCTCAGACATCAAAAACTAAAACAGCTCTGTGGCAGTATATATTGCCCTACATTCAGTCCTCAGAATACTTCAAAGCCACAAGAGAAGGCTAAGGGGTGACTAATCACAACTCAGGGGACAGGCATTAGGGAAAAGACCTTAGGGGTGACAGGACACAATGAGCCTCTTAGGAGGAGAAGGGGGTAGATACTTTACATGTAAAAGTGTGATAGCAGGCTTACCTCAACTACCACTGTGAGAGAGGGGGGCTCGCAAGCAGCCCTGGAGGGGCAGGAGGTCTGGATGAGAGGAAGTGGGGGCAGAGCTTCCTGTGGTTGAATCAGCAGGAAGAGCCGCTCGATGACAAGATGGACAGGGAAAAGGATGACCGCAGTTTGGATGCTGATGAGCAGCTCTGACCAGGTCACGGTGAATGGACCTACTGAGAGAAAAGCGTTCTATCAACCTTCACCTTCAGCCATAAGATCACAAACTCATTCCTTTCCTAGGTCACAGCATTTATTTAGGAATTTATCTCTGGAGAGAAAATATCTCATGGTATGTTTTTCTAACATGGCTTCCTTTGCTAATGAGTGGGAACAGTGAGAGAATTTGTTAGAGTAGCCCAATGGCAGGGCAGCTGAGGGAACATGATTCAGTTTCTAACCCTGAAAATGAGGAGGGGAAGATAGTGAAAATATGCACTATAGACAACCCATCAGGGCTTATCCATACTTTGTTCATCTCTCTTGGCAGTGGTGCCACCCATCTTCCAGAACATAACGTTGATGACCATGTCACAGAGCAGCAGCGTCATACAGCAAGTGAGCCGCTTGACTCTTGTAAACTGGTTCCAGGGGTGTCGAGTAGCAACTGAGAGCCACAGATAGTCCTGGGTGAACTTTTCTATAATCATGGAGGAGAACAGGTGTCTAAAAAGAGAAATTAGATGAGAAATGATAGCTGCATAGCAACTGCCCAACCACCATTCAGCTTCCTAAGTGATGGGATTAAAGGCATGAGCCACCACACCCAGCTATTTGTTTATGTTTTGTGAGACAGGGTGTCATGTATCTTAGGCTGGCCTCAAACACATTAGGTAGCTGAGGCTGGTCTTGAATTCCTGATCCTCCTGCCTTTACCTCTTAAATGCCCTGGGATTATAGGCATGAACTATCAAGCCTGGCTCATCATTGTACTTATACTATCGCAATAAGAATGTGGATTAGAGGGCTGGAGAGATGGCTTAGCAGTTAAGGCGCTTGCCTGTGAAGCCTTAAGACACATGTTTGACTCTCCAGGTCCCACATAAGCCAGACACAAAAGGTGATGAAAGTGCACAAGGTCACACATGTGCACAAGGTGGCCCATGTGTCTGGAGTTTGATTACAACAGCTGGAAGCCCCAGTGCACCAATTCTCTCTCCCTTTCTTGCTCTCTCATTAAAAATAATGGCCAGTTTGTTGGGCTTGCCTCAAAAAGAGAAAAAAGAATGTGGATTAGAGCCAGCTAGTAAGCATAAGAGGGCTGGAGAGATGGCTTAGTGGTTAAGGTGTTTGCCTGCAAAGCCAATGGATCCAGGTTCAATTTCTCAGTACTTGTATAAAGGCAGATACACAAGCTGGAGAGATGGCTTAGTGGTTAAGGCACTTGCCTGCAGAGCCAAAAAAAGCCACAGTTCAATTCCCCAGGACCCACAAAAGCCAGGTGCACAAAGTGGTGCATGCATCTGGAGTTTTTTTTTTTTTTTTTGCAGGAAGCCCTGGCACACCCTTTCTCTCTCTCTCTCTCTCTCTCTCTCTCTCTCTCTCTCTCTCTCTCTCTCACATAGATAAATAAAAATAAAAACGAAGACAGCTGCACAAGATGGTACATGCATCTGGAGTTCATTTGCAGTGGCTAGAGGTCCTGGTGTACCCATTCCTTCTCTCTCTCTCTTTCAAATAAATACATTTAAATAAAAGAATGAAAAAAGCCAGGTGTGGTGGCACACACCTTTAATCCCAGCACTCAGGAGGCAGAGGTAGGAGAACTATGAGTTCAAGGCCATCTTGAGACTATACAGTGAATTCCAGGTCAGCCTGGGTTAGAGTGAGACCCTACCTCGAAAAACAAACAAACAAACAAACAAACAAACAAACAAACAAACAAACAGAAACCCTGCTTCCAAGCCCCCCCACAGTGGTTTAGAAGCTGCCTCCATGAATGAGAAGATTCAAGATAATTCAGAGTTGATTTCAGAATTGCTTTCAAATAAAGAAAGAAAGAAAAAGAGGAAGACCACTGGAAAAAAGAGGTGGCAGGGCAGTAGAAAGGTGCAGAGAAACAGAGAGGTTATGCAGAGAGAAGAAGGAAATATCTCTTGGCTCCATCCGTGGCTCCCAGTGGGGAGAGGGAAGCAAAACCACAATGAAAGCAGACTGGCCTTAAGCCCAGGGAGGTGGTTTGATATGACAGTGACTCTTCTCCAGTATTGAAGACGAGTCCATTTTGTTGCTCCCCACGTCTTAGACTTCTATAGCTAAGCACCTGTTGTTTGAGACTAAGATACTCTGGGGACCAGAAAACCAGGACCAATTACAAGTCAGAGAGCCTGGGTACAACCTGTCACAGTGTCTGGAAGGGAGATGGCCACAAGATGCAGTTGTGGAGCATTTGGTCATGGACACACTAAGTTTACGAGCAGAAGGCTGTGCCATGTATAAATAAAAATATTTTATAAGTAAACAAAAATATTCAAAAGAGATATCTTTTTGTTTATTTGAGAGAGTGAAAGAGGCAGAGAGAGAGAGAGAGAGGGAGGGAGAGAGAGAGAAAATGAGCATGACAGGGCCTCCAGCCACTGCAAACGAATTCCAGATGCATATGCCACCTTGTGCATCCGGCTTACTTGGGTCTTGGGGATTCGAACCTGGGACCTTTGCCTTTGCAGACAAATGCCTTAACAGCAAAGCCATCTCTCTAGCCCCAAAAGAAATATTCTTAAAACATGTCTATATGATAAAAATTTCCAAATCTATAATCACACTCCTATTAAATGGTGGCATTAAATAGAAATTTTCAAAAGATCACATTTGTGGGCTGAGGAGATGGTTTAGTAGTTAAGGTCTGAGACCTCCGAGTTTGATTTCTCAGCACTCATGTAAACAGCTGGGTGTAGGCACCCATATCTGTAACCCCAGTTGGAGGTGAGGGAGGAAGAGACCTGAGAAGTACTGGGACTTGCTGACTGAAAAAGATGGTGAAAATGGGAGCCCTGGAGAAATTTGATCTCAAGGAAACAGGCAGATAACAGTTTGAAAAAAAAATTAAGATTTAGCCGGGTGTGGTGGCGCACACCTTTAATCCCAGCACTCGGGAGGCAGAGGTAGGAGGATCGCCATGAGTTCAAGGCCACCCTGAGAATACAGAGTGAATTCCAGGTCAGCCTGGGCTAGAATGAGACCCTACCTCGAAAAACCAAAAAATAAAAAATAAAAAAAAATTAAGATTCATTCTAACTTCACCCATCAAAAGGTAGAATCTATGTCTCTTTCCTTAGAATCTGATTTGTAAAGCTGGTCATAAAAGGCTAAGAACTTCCACTTAGTTCTCTTGAAATTCCCACTCTGGAAGAAGCTGGCTGCCAGGTAAAGTATCCAGCTATTCTTCAGCTGCCACACTGGACAGGCCACTGTAGGCATTCTGCAGCTGATAGCAGACACCTTCTTCTGACCACATCTGCCAGCAATGTTGGCTACCTGACACCAGCAAGCCTGCAGACAGTGACAGGCCCAGAGCTAACTTGAAGGAACCCAGGAGACAACTGCCCAGCCATGCCCTTCCTAAATTCTGACCCTCAAAATCTTGACAAAAATACAGTGGTCATTTTAATGCACTGAAATGGGGGTGAGGACAATTTCTTATGCAGCCATTGAACAGGAATAGCTGTTATTACAGAAGTAACTCAAGTTTGCTGTTCTAGAAGTGCCAATGACTCTGCCATCTAAGAGGAGACAAGGAACATTTGTGAGGAGAAATTAAGTACCATTTTTTCGTTTTTGTTTTTCGAGATAGGGTCTTGCTCTAGCCCAGGCTGACCTGAAATTCACTATGTAGTCTCAGGGTGACTTTGAACTCACAGTGATCCTCCTACCTCTGCCTCCCAAGTGCTGGGATTAAAAGCATGCACCACCATACCCAGTCAACTATTTATTTATTTATTTATTTATTTATTTATTTATTTATTTATTTATATGTGTGTGTTCATATGTGTGTGGAGGGGCATGTCAGGACTTCTTGTCATTGCAAAGGAACAGCAGCAGATGCTTGGCCACTTTTTGTGTCAAGCTTATATGGGAAGCTATGGAATTGAACCCAGGCTGGTAGGCTTTGCAAGCAGGTGCCTTTAACCACTGAGCTATATCTCCCAAGCCCATTAAGTACCCTTTTTTTTATTGATTTTTTTTTTTTTTTTTTTTTTTTGGTTTTTTGAGGTAGGGTCTCACTCTAGCCCAGGCTGACCTGGAATTCACTCTGTATTCTCAGGGTGGCCTCAAACTCACAGAGATTCTCCTACCTCTGCCTTCTGAGTGCTGGGATTAAAGGTGTGCGTCACCATGCCTGGCTTAAGTACCCTTTTTATTTATTTATCTTTTGGTTTTGCGAGGTAGGGTCTCACTCTGGTCCAGGCTGACCTGGAATTACTATGTAGTCTCAGGGTGGCCTCGAACTCTCAGCGATCCTCCTACCTCTGCCTCCCGAGTGCGGGGATTAAAGGCATGCGCCACCACGCCCGGCCTTTAAGTACCCTTTTTAAAAGCAGACAGGCCAGGCATGGTGGCACACATCTTTAATCCTAGCATTCAGGAAGCCAAGGTAGGAGGATTGCTGTGAGTTCAAGACCAGCCTGAGATTACATAGTAAATTCTAGGTCAGCTTGGGCTAGAGCGAGAGACCCTTCCTTCACACACACACACACACACACACACACACACACACACACACAGGCAGATAGGAGTCAGGCTCTGGAGGGAATAGTTTCCACCTATTTTTTAAACCTTTAGGTACTTTTTGAATGTGTATAAATGTGTAGTGTGCATGTGTGCGTGTATATTTGTGTGGGTGGGTGCATGTATGTGTGTGTGCATGCATGTGAGGTGGATAACTGGTCTCTTCCATAGCTTTCCGTCTTACCTTTTTTTTTTTTTTTTTTGAGATAGGGTCTCACTCTAGCCCAGACTGACCTGGAATTAACTATGTAGTCTCAGGGTGGCCTCGAACTCACGGCAATCCAACTACCTCTGCCTCCCCCAATGCTGGGATTACCACGACGCCCTGCTATCCTACTTTTTGAGACTGGGTCTCTTACTGGATCTGGAGCTCATCAATTCAGCTAAGTTAGCCAGGCAGCAAGCCCTAGAGATCTTCCTGTCTCCATCTCCCTACCGCGGGGACTACAGGCGTGTATTTAGCTTTTTTTTTTTTTTAAATATTTTTATTTTTACTTATTTATTTGAGAGAGGGAAAGAAAGAGAGAGAGAGAGAAAGAATGGGTGTGCCAGGGCCTCCAGCCACTGGAAACAAACTCCAGATGCATGCCTTGTGCATCTGGCTTACGTGGGTCCTGGGGAATTGAACCGAGGTCCTTTGGCTTTGTAGGCAAGCGCCTTAACCACTAAGCCATCTCTCCAGCCCGTGTTTGACTTTTATGTGGGCGCTGAGGATTGAAACTCAGGTCCTCATGTTTGCTTAGCAAGGACTTCTCTCACTAAGCTACCTCCCCAGCCTGCCTTTAGGCATTTTTATGTAAGTGCTCATGCTTGACCTCTTGTCATCACTCATTTTGGGCAGGAGGGAAAAGCCAAGAAGAGCCCCGTGTACAGAAGGAACAGAAGGTGGGAAGATACTGGACGGGGAGGGAACTGGGGAAGAGAGAGGTGGGGATAGAAGCAGTTACAGGAATTAACAACAACAACAAAAAAGTGCATTTGAAAAATGCCAGAATGAATCTCTGTATGCCAACAAAATAAAATAAAATAAATCAATGAACCATACTTCATGAAAAAAAATGATTAGAAGGAGAAAAGGACTAGGTAGTTAAGGTATATTCTTCTAAGTGGCACATCGATGTTTGCTATTATGAGCAATTTTCCAACAATACCTAAAGGAAAGCAGGTCTCTCTTTGTGGCAGGCATGAAGACCCCATCATGCTCACAGTCTCCTAGGTCCTCTGCCAGCCAGCAATTGCATAGGAAATGCCATTTCCTCTTTAGAGCCATGTCACTGACGACCACCTGGCTTACAAACCTATGGTGAAATGAAGATTACTATGTTAGGAAGGTGGGCACGAATCACCTGCTGTGTAGTAACAAGTAACCCTGCACTTCTAGTGAGTTCCAGTGTGCCAAGTGTGTGTGCGGAGGTCAGAGGATAACTTCAGGTCTTGGTCCTGGCCTTCCATCTTGAGGCAGTGTTATATTGCTATTCACTGCTGCAATTGCCTGGTTAGTTGACCTGCTAGCTTCCAGGAAATTCTGTGTATGCTTCCTTTTTTTCCATAGGCACATGGGAGATATAGATGCCCGCCACAGCATCTGGTTTTTACCTGGGCTCCAGGGACCCAAATTCAGGAACTCATACTTGTAGGGAAAGTGCTTTATCCACCGAGCCTTTGCCTTAGCCCTGTGTATATATTTTATTTTATTTTTTGTTTTTGTTTTTCCGAGGTAGGGACTCACTCTAGCTCAGGCTGATCTGGAATTCACTATGTAGTCTCAGGATGGCCTCAAACTCACGGCGATCCTCCTATCTCTGCTTCCCCAGTGCTGGGATTAAAGGCGTGCATCACCACGTCATATTCCTGTGTATATATTTTAAAAATTTCTTAGCCAGGCATGGTGGTGCACGCCTTTAATCCCAGCACTGGGGAAGCAGAGGTAGGGAGATCGCTGTGATTTCTAGGCTACCCTGAGACTACATAGTGAATTCCAGGTCAGCCTGGGCTAGAGTGAGACCCTACCTCGAAAAACCAAAAAAAAAAAAAAAAAAAAATTCTTTATTCCATGTATGATAATGCCACACTACCCCTTAAAGTATTCTATCTGCCTCTATCTTTCATCAATAGGAGGTGAAAATGGGGTTTGGTCTTCAGCATTTGTACCAGTGACGTCTCACCCTATCAGGGTTCCCACTTTGGATCCTCTTCCTGACTCTAGTGGGTGTTTTTTTTGCAGGGGGAGTGTTTGTTTTTTCAAGGTAGGGTTTCACTGTAGCCTAGGCTGACCTGGAACTCACTCTATAGTCTCAGGCTGGTCCTGAACTCACAGCGATCCTCCTATCTCAGCCTCCTGAGCACATAGCAGACTTCATTTTCCTATTTTAAAAAACTGTCAAAATGGTGGGCATGGTAATGCCCACCTATAATCCTAGCCCTTGGGAGGATCAAGGATTTAAGGTTTCCCAGTGTGGTGAGGTAGTGTCTCACACTAAGTTGCTCAGGCTGGCCTCGAACTCAATATGTAGACTAGGCAGATCTTGAACTTGGGTTATTCTACATAAGTCTTCTGAATAGCTAGGACTAAATGCCTGTACTAAACAGGTCCAGCCTCCTGTAGTTTTGATTTGTAATTCCTGGTAGTGTGACACATTATTTATCCTTATAACTAAAAACTGGGCTGGATGTGATGGTGTACACCTTTAAAGCTGAGGTAGGAGGGTTACTGTGAGTTCAAGGGCAGCCTGGGGCTACAGAGTGAGTTCCATGTCAGCTTGGGCTAGAGTGAGCCACCCTGGGATGCATGAGAACCTGTTTCAAAGAATAAAAAGGTTTGGTAAATACCTGATTGAAATGGAAGCTCCAAGGAAAGTTAAGTCCCTGTGGCCTAGTTTATCTTATTTTCTTAATAAATGTAGATAGATTGCATACTCTTTTCTGGTGGACAACATTCAGCAACTCATTCTTTGAGTACAAACTTTACATGTTATTCCCCTTTTCCCCAAAACCTCAGATGTGAATGGTCTTCATCCTGTAATAGATGTTGTCACCTGCTTCTCCACTGCTTAGTTCTCAGAGTGCCACTAACAGGAGACACAGAATCATGTGCACATGGCACATGCCATGTTCATGTGTCATACCATGGATCACTTACCTCTCTAGCAACTCCTTGGGTATATCCTTCATGGGAATTCTAGTCTCTCACTAATCCTCAAGTTCTTAGGTTAAGTCCTAAGTAAATTCAGGGATAACTCTTTGTCAAATTTATACTTTAGGAGGCTGGAGAGATGGCTTAGCAATTAAGGTACTTGCTTGCGAAGCCCAAGGACTCAGGTTCGATTCCCAGTACTCATGTAAGCCAGATGCATAAGATGGGACATGCATCTGGAGTTCATTTGCAGTGTTTAGAGGCCCTGCTATGCCCATTTTCTATCTGCCTCTTTATCTCTCTCTCTCAAATAGATGAATAAAAACATTTAAAAAATTATACTTTAAAGGTATTTTTCATATTTAGATAGTTTTTTACTTTATTACCCTATTAATCAATATTTCATTGTTCTCATTTGCTGTTCACTGTCATGATAGTGGAAAATGCAAGAAAAGCAGGGCGTGGTAGTGCACGCCTTTAATCCCAGCACTCGGGAGGCAGAGGTAGGAGGATCGCCTTGAGTTTGAGGCCACCCTGAGACTACATAGTGAATTCCAAGTCAGCCTGAGCTAGAGTGAGACCCTACCTCAAAAAAAAAAAAAAAAAAAAAAAAAAACCTACCATAATATCACCCACAAATTACAGTGTTGTTTTCCAAACAGACTTTCTTCTCTACAGCCGGCTAGGAGACACAAATCTAAGTCACTTGTTATGGTTAGCAGGAAGCATTATTGTCATTGTGTAGCCTTGCTGTTGTTCTCTGGGATGCTCATAAACCACAAAGAAGAAAGGAACTGGCACAAGGCAGGAGCTTACCAAGAAGGGCTGCTGCCAGAATTGTCATGCCATAGCCGAAGTCCATGCAGCTCCCCCAGTGAGGACTCCGTGGTGAGAAGGAAGACGTCCAGTGCTCCCCTCTCAAAGACTGTCTTCTGGGGGTCACAAAGGTGATGGGGCTCACTGCGTCCCTCTGATCCATAGAGGGTGATAACGACCTAAAACGTGACAAGGAAAGATCAAAGAGAGGACATTTTTCACATGATTCTTTAGGTTTATTCCTAAGGAGAATGACGAAGTCATAGAAAACTATTCCTAGATGAAATCTTTGGGCTCTGCATTAGTCGACTTCTTGTTGCTGGGACAAAATACCTGACAAAAACCAGCTTCAGGGAGGAAGGGTTTGTTTCAGCTTACAGATTCGGGTCCATCATGGCAAAGAAGACATGGTGGCAGGAGTTTAAGGCCGCTGGTCAGATCCAGCACAGTGGGGAAGCAGAAGTGATGTCTACTGAGTGCTCAGGCAGCCTGCTTCCCTTCTCTACAGGCCAGGAGCCCATGGGGGTGGTGCTGTCCACAGTGAGGGTGAGTCCTTCCACTTCAACTAATCTCACTGAGAAAATCCCTCACAGACACGGCCAGAGGTTAGCTTCCATGGTGATTCTAAATAGTGTCAAATTGACAACCAGAGATTAGCCATCACATGCTCTTCGGGCTTGATCAGTTACAGCCAGGAAAACACCAGGCTGGGGAGATGGCACAGTGGATAAAGTACTTGCTGTGCAAGTGTGAGCACCCAAGTTTAGATCCCCGGATTCCACACAGATGGATACTGTAGTGCTAGTGTGTGTAATTCTTGCCTAGGGCAAGAAAGAGACAGAGACAGGAGAACTGCCCAGAAGCTGGTGGGCCAGCTAGTATGGTGAATGCAGTGGAACCACAACTCAAACAAGGTGGGAATGAGGACTGACACTCGAAATTGTCCCTGGACCATGTGTGCTGCCTGTACTCACACACCAAAGGAAAATAAAAACCTTTAAAAAAAGAAATACCAGCCTTGGTGCTCCCCATCCGCGCTTGTTTTGTTTGTTGTGGTGCGGTGCCGGGACGGCTTCACCCATGCTAGGTTGTTGTTCTACCACCGAGTTGCACCCCTAATCCTTAGTGACTCTTTTTCAAGCACCAATGGACACCAAGATATCACCAAGTGAGGGTGTGGCTTGTGGTAGACCATACAAAGAAATAACACGTGTTCCATTAACCTTAGCTGTTGTAGCAGCCCTCCTTCGATATCCGGTGTAGACCTGAATGAGGTAGTGAAATTGAGAGCTGGGGTCGTTATCAGCCAGGACAGTGACCTTCACCTGCAGGAAAAGCAGAGCCTGTGAGCTTGCCAGGTCTCCACTGGGAACAGCCCCTGCTTCCTCCAGCCAGGGATAGAGAGTGCTCCTCAGCTAGCTTTGCAAGTCCATGGAAAGCAGTGAGGATGTGTTGTTAGCAGACAAGCCAGCTAGCTGAGTCTAGTTAAGTGACTACAGGGAGTGAGGCCCCAAACTCCAGGATTCCGTCTCCGAAATGAAACATCTATAGAATCAATTGATTAGGTCTTGGGTCTCCCTCCCTTCCATGTAAGGTAGGGGTAACACATAGCCTATAGGACGCCCAGGGAAACTGT
Source organism: Orientallactaga sibirica (assembly GCA_036365145.1). Lineage (NCBI taxonomy): Eukaryota > Metazoa > Chordata > Mammalia > Rodentia > Dipodidae > Orientallactaga > Orientallactaga sibirica. The sequence goes on from JAEOAD010000017.1 coordinate 2,151,815, forward strand.
AGTTTCAGATAAACTATGAATAATCTGGGTCATACTACAATTGGATTTATAATGCTGGAGAGATGGCTCAGCAGTTAAAAGCACTTGCTTACCAAGTCTGCCGGACTGGGTTCAATTCCCCAGTACCTATGTAAAGCCAGACACACAAAGTGCAACATGCATCTTGAGTTTGTTTGCAGTGGGTGGAGGCCCTGGCATGCCCATACTGTCCCTCCTCCCTTATTTCTCTGTCAAATTATATATATATATATATGTATGTATATATATATATGTATATGTATGTATGTATATGTATGTATGTATGTATATATGTATATGTATATGTATATTTACATTTACCATTGATTTGAAATCCAAATCAAGCTGGTGTTTTGTATTTTTGTTTACTAAAGTTGGCAACACTTTACCAGAACAACCAAAAAATAAACATTGTATGGTGCACACCTTTAATTCCAGCACTCAGGAGGCAGAGGTAGGAGGATCAGCATGAGTTTGAGGCTACCCTGAGACTACATAGTGAATTCCAGGTCAGCCTGAGCTAAGAGTGAGACCCTACCTTAATACCTAAACAAAAGTCTATGGCAGGGGAAGTCATGAGCCTTAGGGGTATAAAGCCTGTGCTTGTCTGGCTAAATGTATATATTATTCCCACCAAGCTGCCCTGAAAGTACTACACTTAATGTTCATATTCACATATTAACGCTACCCTCACTTCTGGTTAGAGAAGCTTCTCTTTTCAGATGGCGATGACCACTGGGATGACCCCAAAGGCAACATAGTGCTGAGAAGAAGGGATGGAGGAGTGCCCAGCACTGAAACACCTCTGTCACACCCTCCAAGGCTCAGGGCCCATTGCGGAAGAGGGGGCGGATAGAATGGAAGAGCCAAAGGAAGGGTATGACTTCTTACAATGCAAGTGTCCAGACAGAAATTGGCCTTGATATCCATGACCTTGCAGTGCCTAGCAATACCTTCGCAAGACCCTCAAAATAGAAGAAAAAGATGATGACATCAAATTAAAAGAGAGACTAATGGAGAGAGGGAGGGGATATGATGGAGATTGGAGTTCTAAAGGGGAACGGGGGAAGGAAATATGTGTTTTTTGTACGTAAGTATAGAAGTTATCATTAAAAAAAATAATTAATTTAAAAAGAGTGGAAAAAAAGAAAAGAAAAGAAAGAAAGAAAGAAAGAAAGAAAGAAAGAAAGAAAGAAAACATTTGGGCCAGGGGATATCTCAAATGAAGAGTACCTTGAGCAGCATTTATAAAGCCCTGCCCCCCCCAAAAAAAAGCACCACGGAAGAAAGAAAGTAAAACATAAAAATAAGAAATGTATAAGACAAATTAAGAAGAGGCTGTCAAAGAACTCTACTTTGTTTCAAAAAAACTTCCTAGCTGGGCGTGTGGCACACGCCTTTAATCCCAGCACTTGGGAGGCAGAGGTAGGAGGATCACTGTGAGTTTGAGGCCACCCTGAGACTACATAGTGAATTCCAGGTCAGCCTGGACCAGAGTGAAACCCTACCTCAAAAAGCCAAAAACCAAAAACCAAAAACAAAAAAACTTACTAGCCAGTTATGGCGGCTCATACCTCAATTCTAGCATTTGGGAGGCTGAAGCAGGAGGACTGCTGTGAGTTCAAGGTCAGTCTAAGATACAGAAGAAGTTACAGGCCATCCAGGGCTACAGTGTGAGACCTGGTTTCAGAGAACAAAACAGAGGATTCCTTAGTGGTTTCCTGCACAGTACAGTTATGTTAGGTTATAATCAGAATCACACCTAGCATTTGTGTTAGTGTATAAGGTGGAATAAACCTGTCTGATTTCAGTTAAGCTTTCTAGGTATTTTCTTTCTTTTCTTAAAAAAATATATATTTATTTGAGAGAAAGAGGGAGAGAGAGAGAGAGAGAGAGAGAGAGAGAGAGAGAGAGAGAGAGAGAGAATGGGCATGCCAGAGCCTCCAGCCACTGCAAACGAACTACAGATGTATGTGCCCCCTTGTGCATCTAGTTTACATGGGTCCTGAAGAGTTGAACTGGTATCCTTTGGCTTTGCAGGCAAACACCTTAACTGCTAAGCCATCTCTCCAGCCCTCTAGGCATTTTACTTTGGTTCATTCCTAACCAAAATGTCTCCTGTGTGGATCCAAATTTGACACACGCTAAAAAATAGTTAATTTCTTGGGATGGGGAGATGGCTCAGTGGTTAAAGGTGCTTTTCACCAAAGCTTGCCATCCTGGGTTTGATTTCCCAGTATAGCCAGATGCACAAAGTGGCACATGCACCTGGAATTCATTTGTAGGAGTGTCAAGAGGCCCTGAAGTGCCCACTCTCTCTCTTTGATCACAAATAAATCAATAAAATATTTAAAAATATTGTTTTCTTCCTTTTTTTTTTTGAGATAGGGTTTTTCCCTAGTACAGGCTGACCTGGAATTCACTATGTAGTCGTCTCAAGGTGGTCTCGAACTCACAGCAATCCTCCTACCCCTGCCTCCCAAGTGTGAGATTAAAGGTGTGTTCCGGGCTTGAGTGATGGCTTAGTGGTTAAGGTGCTTGCCTGTGAAGCCTTAGGATCCAGGTTTGAGTCACCAGATCCCATGTAAGCCAGTTGCACATGATGGTGCATGCATTTGGAGTTCGTTTGCAATGGCTGGAGGCCCTGGTGTGCCCATTCTCTCTCCTTCTCTCTCTCTCTCTAAAAAAAAAAAAAAAAAAAAAAAAAAAAAAAAAAAAAAAAAAAAAAAAAAAAGGTGTGTTTGCCACCATGCCTGGCTTAAAAAGTATTGTTAAACTGGGTGTGACGATGCACACTTTTAATCCTAGCACTCAGGAGCCCAATATAGGAGGACTGCTATGAGTCTGAGGCTAGCCTGAAACTACATAGTGAATTCCAGGTCAGCCTGGGATAGAGCAAGACCCTACCTCAAAAAAGGGGGGGCTGGAGATGATCAGCAGTTAAGGTGCTTGCCTGCAAAGCCTAAGGACCCTGGGTTTGATTCCCCAGTACCCATGTAAAACCAGATGCACAGGAGGGCACATGTATCTGGAATTGGTTTGCAGTGGCTAGAGGTCCAGGAGAGCCCATTCTCTCTCTCTCTCTCTGCCTCTTTCTCTCTCTCAAATAAATAAATAAATAAATAAATAAATAAATATAATATAATATATAATATAATATATAATAAATATATAAATATATATTATGTATGTATGTGTATTTAAGTTCTTATGTCTTGAGATCATAGATGAGAAGAGAAATTTAAGAAAAACTCCCAGGTTACTTGTTTCTCTTGGCTGCAGTGCCCTTTTCCCATCTTAACATACTGAAGACATCATGGCACAGGTTTTAGAATCTAAATCTTCTCACCTTCTGCATGTCTAGTTGGTCCTTCCTCCAAGCCCACACAACTAGGATCATATAGAATCCTAAAAGGCTGGCCAGCAACGACACCCCAACAGGATTGTTGGTCACATGAAGAAACAGTTCGATTGTGTCTTCAATGTCCACTGTCCTGGGTACAATGAAGAAGTCACTACTGAAGAAGGTCAGGTGGTTGCAGAGACACTGTGTCTTCCAAACTGTGCTTTGTGACCCAACCTGGAATTAGATTGCAGGCATTGAGTTTAAATGGATAGGGGGCTAAGGAGGGGACAAGCATAAAATGCGAACATAAGTAGTTTAGAGACGGACAAGAGTGTGTGGAGTCTCATTCGCTGCTGCTGGGTATCAACCACGTGGATAGTAATTTGGCTACATCTTACAACGCAGAGAGCTAGAACTCTGAATCCTGCAATTCTTGTTATGAATATATATTCTAAAGGAACTTTGCACATGTGCACAGAGACACATGAAAAGGATTGTTTCTATCATTGTTTATAGGTTTACAGTCAGGATACAACCTATATGTTCAACAACAGCAGAACATACAGATAAACAGATGTTTACACACGTAGAAGCAAACAGATGGAATACTATGGAGTAGTAAAAATGAATGGAAGACGGGTGTGCTGGCACATTATCTTTAACCCCAGCACTCCAGAGGTAGAGGTAAGAGAATCACTGTGAGTTTGAGACGAGTCTGAGATGCCATAGTGAATTCCAGGTCAGTCTGGGCTAGAATGAGACCCTATCTTGAATTAATTTTTAAAAATTTAAAAATGAATGGATTAGGCTGAGGTATAATAGCTCAATGATGAAACACATGTTTGGTATGTGTAAACTCTCGGTTCAGTCTCTCACACATGTATGAATTTGATGCAGCTGTAGCAACGTGGATAATGTTAAGTGAATAAAGCAAGCAAAGGAAGAACATGTACACTGTGGTGCCATTTACACAAAACCTAGCAGCATGCAAAGCACCACTGATTTATGGTTTGTTGTTAATCTCCCTCTGCAGAATGTAGATCTTTTCTGGCCCATTGCTGTGCCTGCAGTTTCTAGACTGGGGCACAGCATGTAGAAGATGCTCAGCTAATACCTGTGAAAGGAATGACAACATCCACCAAGCTGAGAACAGAGTCACCCTTTGGTGGAAGAGAAAGAATGAGACTAGGAAGGAACACACAGATGACTTTAATCATTCCTGTTCTGTTCTGTTATTTAATTTATTTATTTGAGAGAGAAGACAGGAAAAGGCAGAGAAAGAGAGAATGGGCACACCAGGGCTTCCAGCCACTGCAAACAAACTCCAGATGCAGGCACCCCCTTGTGCATCTGGCTTATGTGGGTCCTGGGGAATCAAACCAGGGTCCTTAGGTTTTACAGGTAAATGCCTTAATCACTAAGCCATTTCCCCAGCCCTGTTTTGTTATTTTTAAAACTCTGAGGAAGCTATGCATGATGGCACAAGCCTTTAATTCCAGCACTTGGGAAGATGAGGTAGGAGGATTGCTGTGAATTCGAGGCCAGGTGACTGATTCTGATAAAGCTGAGGGGTGCATTAAATGCCCCCTTTTTTTTTTTTTTTTTTTTTCTTTGCTTTTCTTTTCTTTTCTTTTCTTTTCTTTTCTTTTCTTTTCTTTTCTTTTTTTTTTTTTTTTGGAGAGAGACAGAGAGAGAGGGAGAGGAAGACAGAGAGAGATGGGCGCTGGCAGCCTCTCAGCTGCTGCGAATGAAATCCAGATGCCTGCACCCCCTGGTGGTCAAGTGTGGCATTGCGTCCTTGAGTCACTGCATCTGGCTAAACGTGGGACCTGGAGATTGGAACCGCTGGAGATTGGAACCAGTGTTCTTAGGCTTAGGAGGCAGGCGCCTTAACCGCTAAGCCTTCTCTCCAGCCCGGTATTTCATTTTTATGAGAGAGAGAGAGAGAGAGAGAGAGAGAGAGAGAGAGAGAATGAATTAGCATTCCAGGGCCTCCAGCCACTGCAATGGAACTCCATATGTGTGTAAGTATCTTGTGCTCAAATATGACCTTGTGTGTTTGTGACACCTTGTGCAGTCTGGCTTATGTGGAATCTGGAGACTTGAACATGAGTTCTTAGGTTTCACAGGCAAGTGTTTTAACTGCTAAGCCATCTCTCCAGCCTGCATTTAATGATTGCATGAATTCTTTCTTTCTTCCCTTCCTTTCTTTCTTTCTTTCTTCCTTCCCTCCCTCCCTCCCTCCCTCCCTCCCTCCCTCCCTCCTTCCTTCCTTCCTTCCTTCCTTCCTTCCTTCCTTCCTTATTAGAAACAGAGAGAGGGAGAGAGAGAGAGAGAGCAAGAGAGAGAGAGAGAGAGAGAATGGACGTTCCAGGGCTTCTAGCCACTGCAAACGAAATCCAGACATATGTGCCATCATGTACATCTGGCTTACGTGGGACCTGGAGAATCGAACCGGGGTCCTTCGGTTTTGCAGGCATACGCCTTAACCACTAAGCCATCTCTCTAGCTCCATTTAATGCGTTTTAATTATTCTCTATAGCTTTCCATGTGGTATAACAGAATCAAAGTATATATTTTAAAATTACCAGTAGGGCTGAGGATGCTTGCCCAAACATGTGCAAAGTCTTGGGTTCTATTCCCAGTACCATATACACTGGGCATGGTGGTGCATGTCTGTTCTAGAACTCAGCACTTGGGAGGTGGAGGCTGGGGTCTGACAGTCAGTGTCTTTTTTAGCCACATAGCAAGTTTGACATCATTCTGGGCTACAGTGAGACCCCATCTCAAATGAATAAATGACTGAATGAATGAAATGTGCTAGGTGAATGGAAAGTACCAATCAATGTTTGATGGAGGGCATGAAAAGCTTACAAGAGGTGACGGGGTAATGGCTCAATAGTTAAAGGCATTTGCTTGCAAAGCCCGCTGGCCCAAGTTCGATTCCCCAGCACCCATGTAAAGCAGGATGCAAGGTTGGTGCATGTGTCTGTGATCCCAGTGCACCTAAGACAAGGGAAGCAGAACCAGGAGAATCTGAAGCTCGCAGGCCAGCTAGTTTGCCATTGGTTTGCAGTGGCAAGAGACTCTGCCTCAGAGAAGGTGGAAGAAGAGCACAGACACCTTGGGGCTGTCCTAGGACACACACACACACACACACACACACACACACGCGTGTGCAATAAAAAAAATTAAAACCAACATTGGGTATTGGTGGTGGTAGGCTGCTTGCAGAGCATGTATGAGGTCCTGCAATTGATTCCCCACTCATAAAAATCTAAAATATTGTCTGCATGATTGATTATTCTTTCTGCAGCATAAGGCTAAGTCCTAGATGCTCAGTCCCTGCCCCACCTTGGAAGACCTCTCAAAGTATACAAGAAGGCACAGCACTACAGACAGTGTTGGGAGGAGGCAGTTTCTTGATGCCTTCTGCAATCAGTGGTTTCTATCAAAGTATGGTTTCCCCATCATATGCTGTGGCATTTCCTGGGAACTTGTTGGAAGGGCAGAATCTTGGCCCACTCACAGCTACTTCACTAGAGCCTATTTTTTGTTTTTGTTTGTTTTGGTGCATGCACATGTGAATGTGTAAGTTTGTGTGTGTGTGTGTGTGTGTGTGTGTGTGTGTGTGTGTGTGTGTGCGTGTGTAGGCAGGTGACCCATGCACATGAGCTGAGGCTGGAGGAGAACATTGAGTGTTCTCTTCTCTTGTTTTTCTACCTTCCTTGAACCCAGAGCCACCATCTTTGGTCAGTGAGCCCCAGTGATTCTCCTTTCTCAGCTCCCCAAAGAACTAGAGTTATAGGCATGTGTGGTCACACCCACCTTTTTTTTTTTTGAGGCAAGCCCAACAGACTGGCCTTTTTTTTTTTTTTTTCTATGAGAGAGAGAGAGAGAATTGATGTGCCAGGGCCTCCAGCCACTGCAATTGAACTCCAGACACATGTGCCACCTTGTTCACATGCGTGACCTTGTGCACTTGCGTCACTGGGACCCAGAGAATAGAACATGAGTTCTTAGGTGGCACACGCCTTAACCTCTAAGCCAGCTCTCCAGCCCCACACCCACCTTTTACATGGGTGCTGTGGATCAAACTCTAGGTGGTCTCAAGTCCTCATGGTTTCATGAAAAGCATTTCCCCAGCCCCCAGAATCTGCTTTTAAAACAAGCTTCTAGTTGTGGGGTTGGCTTGAGAAGCAGTTGTCACCACAGAGACACCCTTGCCCTGCAGCCACATGACACCCTCCTCATTTTCCCCAGGCTAATTCATTTCTCTTCCAGCCGCTGTTCTTCCTGGGCCACCCTCAGTGAGGAAAGGGGGTACTATCTTCAAGGGCAGTCGAGATAGGAGAAAGGCCCTGCTTCTTACTTGGCATCCATTGCTGTTCCATGTTCTGTTGTATTTATCCCAGAAATAACACTGGGTGGTGCCTGTCACCACTGAGACCAAGACCGGCGTCTGCGGGGTTCTTCTAGTCACCATGGCTGTTATGTAGTAGGTGCCAGTCCCATACTGCAGGCTCTCTGGAGTCAGCACCCACGTGTACTTCTCATCTGAACACAAAGAAGAAGGCTGAGCTGGCAAAAGGCTGAGCAGCACAGATCTCACAGGAGCCTTTCTTCCCAGGGATCTAGTATTACTGTGAACTTTTTATAAATGAAGAAGTGACAAACCCAGCATGAGAAACCTGAAAGAAGATGACCAGTGACACAATCCCGAGCTCTGTGTTGCTCCTGTTCAGTGAAGGCATCATGTTCTTGTGTATGTGAGTGTGGGTGTGCATGCGGGTGTGTGTATGTGGAGGTCAGAGGTCAACATTGAATCTCTTTCTCAATCATTCTTTTTTTTTTTTTTTTTTTTGAGAGAGAGTGTCTCTAATTCAACTTGGAGATCATAGATTCTTCTAGACTGGCTAGCCAACTAGCCCCTGGGATACATCTATCTCTGACCCCCCAGCCCTGAGGTTACATTATGCCTTATTGACTGGCTTTTTTTATTATTATTATTATTATTATTATTATTATTATTATTATTATTGGTTTTTCAAGGTAGAGTCTCACTCTGGTCCAGGCTGACCTGGAATTAACTATGTAGTCTCAGGGTGACCTCGAACTCATGGTGATCTTCCTCTGCCTCCTGAGTGCTGGGATTAAATGTGTGTGCCACCACACCCAGCTATTTTTTTTTAATTTTTATTTAAGAGAGAGAGAGAGAGATAATGGGTGTGCCAGGGCCTCCAGCAACTGCAAATGAACTTCAGATGCATGTGCCACCTTGTGCATCTGGCTTACATAGGTCCTGGGGAATCAAACTTGGGTCCTTTGGCTTTGCAGGCAAGCACCTTAACCACTAAGCAATTCCTCCAGCCCTGTTTCAATATTTTAAAAATTAATTAATTTGTGTGTATGTGCATGTCAGGGTCTCTTGCCACTGTAAATAAGTTCCAATCTAGCTTTATATGGGTGGCTGTGGAATTGAATCCAAGCTAGGAGACTTTGCAAGCAAGTGCCTTTAACCATGGAGCTATCTTCCCAGCCCTGTAACATTTTTTAGAATATTTCATTTTTAAAATATTTTATTTTTTAATTTGAGAGAGAGAGATATACAGAAATAGGCAGGTAGAGAGAGAGAGAGAGAGAGAGAGAGAGAGAGAGAGGGAGAGAGAGACAGGGAGAATGGTCCTGCTAGGGCCTCCAGTCACTGCAAACAAACTCCAGATGTGTGTGCCCCCTTGTGCAACTGGCTTATGTGGGTCCTGGGGTCCTTTTGTTTTGCAGGCAGGCACCCAACCACTACGCCATCTCTCCAGCCCCAACATTATTTATATGCTAGGGATTGAACCCAGGGACTTGTGCACCCTAAACTTGTACACCCTCAGGCCTTAATTTTTTTTTGTGTGTATGTGTGTGCTTATAGTATGTGTATGGACAGTTTATGGATATGTGTCTCACGTGCACACATGCAAAGCCCAGAGGAGAACATCAGGTGTTTTCCTCTATCACTCTTCTGCTTATTTCCTTGAGATGAAGTCTCTCTCTGAACCTGAAGCTGCTGGTTTCCATCAGACTGGCTGACCACTGAGCCCTAGCAATTCTTCTGTCTCCACTACTCATAGGATTGGGGGTTACACACACGTGTGACCATGCTCAACTTTTTATGTGGGTGTGGGGATTAAACTCAGATGGTCTCAGGCTCTCTTACACCCTCATGCTTGCACAGCAAGTGCTGTTATTCACTGAGTCATTTCACTAGCCCCTTAATGTTTTTTTATAAACAATTTCAACCACACAGAAAGTCAGCTGGGTGGGGCGGCCCACTCCTATAATCCCAGAATTTGGGAGGCAGAGGTATGAGGATCGCTGTGAATTCAAGGCCACCCTGACACTACATAATGAATTCCAGGTCAGCCTGGGATAGACTGAGACCCTACCTTGAAAAAACAAAAAACAAAACACAAAACAAAACAAAAAACCACACAGAAAGTCAAAAGAGCTTTATAGTGTGCAACTATGTTATAACTAGGTTCTACGATTAACATTTCACAAAATTTGCTTTATCACATATATATTCTTCTATCCATCATACAATACATATTTTTCTAAAAATGTATTTCATGGCTACATATACCTACATATGTGCAAAATTACCCAGAACTAAATACACATGCATACATACACAAGGGTGCTTGGAATCCAGGTGACATCTGGTGAAAGTTAGTGCATTGTGTTAAGGTCATATCCTGGTTGTGATCTTGTACCATGGTTGGGCAAAGTCTTACCACTAGGGGAAACTGGGTGAAAAGCATATGAACATCTCATTTTATTTATTACAATTGCATGCGAACCTATAATTATCTCAGGGTTACCTTTTTGCCACACCTGGTCCTTTGGAAGGGTGATGTTCAGGTGAAAGTGGGTGTGGTCAGGCTGGTTCTGGAAGCCCAGATAGAGTGTCATGGGGAGGGGAATTTCAGGGTCAATGGTCACGATGAGAGATTTATCCAAGGAAGTGACATTCATTGTGATTGTGAATCCGCCCGTGCTTGTGCTGAAGGTAGTGGGGTGAATTTCCATGCTGCTGTTTCTCCAGAGCATAATCTAGAACAAGAGACAGCCAATCCTCCAGGTTAAGATGGTCCATCTATTGATGCCTTTCTGACTTCCTTGTACTGTGATAAGGTAATGAACTTCCTAAGCTTTCCTCTCTGAATATTAGCAGGTAACAAAGACAGTGCCAAAGGTTAATGGAAAGTATATAGTCTAAAATGCATTTTCCCAAGGGTGAGGTATACTTCCTTAAAGAGTCCTGAGATGCTTAACAAAACGTCGGCCCTGATATAATCTAAAGTGGTCCCTAAATTGCTGTGTCCTTTCATCCTATTCTGTAGCATATCCTCTTTCCTTCTATTTCATGCCTAAGAAGAAATTCATACCTCAATATCTTCCATTAAGTCATGGAGTTGCAGCGGTTCATGACCTGAGCTCAGCAGCACACTCCCAACGCTTCCAACAATGCTCCTGTTGTCCAGAGTCTTGAAGGGATTAAAAGCCAGACCTGTTACCTGCAGAGAAAGGAAAGCCCAATTTCCTCAACTACCAAAATATTTATAAACGACCATCTGATTGACAGACCACAAGGTATCAGATATAAATTAAATGCTGGATTTTTTCCTCTGATGATATTTCAAATGAAAGAATATATTTTTTAAACTTTTTATTTTTTATTTTTTTTTGGAGAGAGACAGAGAGAGAGAGAGAGAGAGAGGAAGACAGAGATGGGTGTGCCAGCAGTGTCTCAGCTGCTGCGAACGAAATCCAGATGTGTGCACCCCCTTGTGGTCAAGTGTGACATTGTGCCCTTGCGTCACTTTGAGTCTGGCTAAACGTGGGACCTGGAGATTGGAACCGCTGGAGATTGGAACCAGTGTTCTTAGGCTTAGGAGGCAGGCGCCTTAACTCCTAAGCCATCTCTCCAGCCCTGAAAGAATATTTTGCATTGTATTATCTATGAGAACCAATCAGAAAAAAGTCCAACACTTGGGACCTTCAGAATAATTTTTTTCATGCATTTATACCTGGAGGACTCTTGTATGAGGAAACAAATACTTCTGTCCTCCAGGATAAAGCAACAATATAACTTGAGTTTATTAAGTAAACAGAAAGAAATACAATATAATAATATGGCCAGGTTAGTAATCTGCCGGGGACAGCATGCTCCAAAAAGCTTGAGTCGAGACCCTGTGCGTCGCTTGACACGGATCCGACCCTGTGGTCTCCTCTGGCTCATTTAGTTTGGCAAGGACATCTACTTCTTTCAGCTGTACAGCTCATGTTTGTTGCCTTGATCTTTCTGGTTTATCTCCTTATCTTGGCTTGTTCTTTCTCTTCTGGGAATGATCTGCAGGCCAGCCATGACGCCCGGGAGTTAGACTACTGCCAGCTTCTGATGAGGTGATTTTGTGGAATAGTATTATGCAGGCAATAGGAGATGTGTTCCCAGATCAAACAAAAATGGAATGGAAAACAATGGGGTTTATTACCACAACAATAAATTTAGGAGCCCCCTCAGGCTACTCATGAGGGGCGTAGATTTGATCCAAAAGCTTGCTTCGTCCAGGTGGTCAATATCAGTGTGACCCTAAGAGTGGGAGAGTGAGACTCAGGATCTGGGATAGGAGAGACTACAGAGGAAAATGGGCTGATGAGTTAGGTTTTATTATTTAGCTGTTAGGGATTTGAGACCCTATGACTGTTTATCCAAAAGATGAGAAAATGCAACTTCATAAAGATTTAATTCAGGCATATGCTTAGCAAATGCAAGTTGGATGTAATGATTATGTTATAAAGTATTGCTTGCCAAAAGGAAAAGACTTACTGAGTTAACTATAATTGAATAATAGGCACCTGTTGTAGCCAATCTGTCTCTCACCTTTGCTAACCTGCAACTGAAAACAGGATCAATATTTAACAAAGAATGAAAAAGAAACCACAAGGAGCTAGTGCCCCATTAGTCAAAAAAGAATTGGTCAAGGTGTTGTTCACAGTTAATGGTTAACAGTGCTTGCTCATAAAGATTGTAAGGGATGGAGTTAACTTTCCTGGAAACATTATGTACTTGTAATTTCAAAGATTATGCATGTGTGTCAAATTTGGACACAGTTTTGTTTTTGCCTTTTTCCTTTTGAATCCTATTTCCTTGTATGAGAAAAAGAAAAGACTGAGGTTTTGTGGCAAGAGACAGCAGAGCGAGGGACCAGAACGAGCGAGCGAGCAAACGAGGGAGAGAAAAGCCAGAGAGAGCGAGAATGAAAGAGAAGGAGACAAGAGAATGAAAAAGAGAGAGAATGAATGAGAAAGCGAGTGAGAGAGAGAGAGAGAGAGTCAAATGGTTCGCTGCTGAAGCCCGACCTGTCAGCTTGTACCAACATGTCCTAAGTTTCGTTTCGTTTTTGCCACTCTCATTCATCCCAGCTTCGTGGTCTCACCCCTTGTTGATGCTAAGGCTGAACCCCGGCAGTAATCTGAGTCAATAATTATCCAAATATTCTCAACATTATGTAAACAGTGAAGTTGAGATCAATTGAAATCATAACACAGAAACTAAGTTGAAAGCATGTATCTGTTGAATGCTCCTAACCTCTGTACTGGACTCCCCCCTCCCACCTATTTGCCAGTGATGTTTATGTTCTTGTGCTTTATGGCACCACAGTTGTGGGGAGTGTGGTAACGCCTCATGAAATTTCATGGAGTCCTTCACTTCAGAGTTCTACAATCCAAAGATCTATCAGATGCTCAGACAATTCTATCTTTATATACAGATATGGAGAAAGAGATGGGTGTTTAAGAATTCAAAGACCCTTTTCTGGAAAAAATGTTTACATATCAATATATTAAATATAAATGAGCTTAATTTTCTTCAAAATGTCATTTTTCCAAAAATAATTATACTTTAAAATTATTTTATTTGCCAGGCATGGTGGCGCACACCTTTAATCCCAGAACTTGGGAGGCAGAAGTAGGAGGATTGCTATGAGTTCAAGGACAGCCTGAGACTACATAGTGAATTCCAGGTCAATCTGGGCTACAGCGAGAGCCTATCTTGAAAAAAAAAAAAAAAAAAAAAACCAAAATTTTATTTATTTATTTGCAAGCAGAGAGAGATAGAGAGAAGAGAGACAGACAGAAAAAAATGGGTTCTCTAGGGTCTCCAGCCATTGCCAATGAACTCCAGATGTATGCGCTCCTTTGTGCATCTGGCTTTACATGGGTACTGGGGAATTGAACCCAATTCATTAGGCTTTGCAGGCAAACACCTTAACCACTGAGCAATCTCTCCAGCCCAAATAATTATACCTTTTGGGGGATGGGTTTTGAGGTAGGGTCTCACTCTAGCCCAGGCTGACCTGGAATTCACTATGTAGTCTCAGAGGAGCCTCAAACTCATAGTGATCCTCCTACCTCAGCCTCCCAAGTGCTAGGATTAAAGGTGTGTGTCACTACGCCTGGCCTCCAAATAATTATACTTTTAGTGCTGACACAATATACATGTAATTAACTTGTATTCATGTACACTTTTTCGAGACAGGGTCTAGCTATGTAGCCCAAGGTGACTTCAAACTTGTGATCCTCCTGAGACTGCTTCCCGAGAGTTGGAATTACAGGCAGGTTCCACCAACCCCAGCTATATACTGCATCTTTTTTTTTTTTTTTTTTTTTTTTTTTTTTTTTTTTTTTGGTTTTTCGAGGTAGGGTCTCACTCTGGCCCAGGCTGACCTGGAATTAACTATGTAGTCTCAGGGTGGCCTTGAACTCACGGCAATCCTCCTACCTCTGCTTCCCAAGTGCTGGGATTAAAGGCGTGCGCCACCACGCCCGGCATACTGCATCATTTTTTAAGAAGAAGCTTTTCCCTGTCAGTGTGAAACAGAAATTGATGGGGGCTGGGAAGGTAGCTCAGCAGATAAAGTACTTGCTATGAAAGCACAAGGACCTTAGTTCAGATCCCAGTATTCATGTAAACATCTGGGCATGTATGGTGCACACCTGTAATTCCAATGGTGGGAGGTGGAGACAGGAGGACCCTAGCTAGAGTCCTCTGGCCAGCTATTTTCCCCAAACTTGTAAGCTCTAGGTTCAGAGAGAGACCCTAACTCAAAAAATGATACGATGAGGTGGAGAGTTACTGAGGAAGACACTCAGTGTTGAGTACTGGCCTCCACATGCACACACACTTGCACAGACATGTGTGTCTACACAAATGATCAAACATAGACACGTGCATGCACAAGTAATAAGAAACAAGAAATAGAAATTAATGGCCCACAGTCTTCTCTCATCTGTTCATGTTTGGTGCAGCTTATGTTTTGTGGGGTCTTCTTTTCTTCCACACACTTACACAGCCATCATATCCCATTTTCATTCACATCGGACTTGGTTACAAGCTCACCTGGACGTTGACTACTGAGTGTTTATTCAAAAGCACCTTCAAAGCTGCAGCTGATGGAAAACCTAGCCTCATAGGTGCAGGGTCACCCAGCGTATATGAGCTCAGAGGCAGTCTTGATACATTTTGGCTAAGGAAAAAGAAGTCAACATGCAAATCAATTATCATATATTTCCTTTGGGTCAAACACTGAAAATCAAGCTGGGCGTGGTGGCGCACACCTTTAATCCCAGCACTCTGGAGGCGGAGGTAGGAGGATTGCCATGAGTTCCAGGCCACCCTGAGACTACATAGTTAATTTTAGGTCAGCTTGTGCCAAAGTGAAACCCTACGTCGAAAAACCAAAAAAAAAAAAAAAAAAAAAAGAAACAAATAAACAAAAAACTGAAAATCAACCTTTCCCCACACCCTCCCTCCTGTGTTAACCTGCTGAACACCAGAGCAGCAACAGAAGAGGTCAAAGTCACCGAAGACTCAGCGAATGGGCTCTGCTGCAGAAAGGCTTCCTGGATCTCCCCGAGGGCCATCAAGGACGTCTCCAGCATGTCTTCTAGCTGCATTCACAGGGACATAACCATGTGACCCATGCCCCATGTCAGTGAGACAAAGGCTCTGAGAGGCTTCTCTAGAGGGGGACCAGGGATTTTCACTATGATCTTAAGAGATGTGACATTGCTGAAGAGGACAGGGGAACCTCATAGAAAGAACTCAACGTCTAGCTAAGGACTCATCATCCTTTGCATCAACTAAGGGGTCCCTCTAAGCAAATATTTCTTTGCTCTCCCCCCCATGATATAAGTCTCTCTAGATCTGCTCATAAGTGTTTTTTCCCCCTCAGTGCTGAGGACTGAACCCAGGGCCCTATGCTTGCTGGGCAAGTGCTCATCTACTGAGCTAAATCCCAACCCTCCTAAGTGCTCTTTTTTTTTGTTTTTGTTTTTTTTTTTTGAGACAGGATGGCCTCAAATTCACTATGGATGATGTTTAACTCCTGATCCTCCTGTTTCTACCTCCAGGCTTCAGGGATTGCAGGTGTGCACCACACACCTGGTGGAGGCACTGCTGGAGGTCTCAGGTAGGTCTTTGGGCATGCTAGGTTAGCACTTGACCAACTGAGCTACATGGCCAGCCCCCTGAGAGGCTTTTTAAATCTTTTTTTCTTAACTCTTTAAAAATTATTTTATTTTTATTTGACAGAGAGAGAGAGAGAGAGAGAGAGAGAGAGAGAGAATGGGCATGCCAGCAGCCTTGCAGCAGCAGCTGTGAACAACCTCCAAATGCGTGCGCCTCCCTTGTGGGCAAGTATGGCAGTGCGCCCTTGCGTCACTTTTTGCATCTGGCTAAACGTGGGACCTTGAGATTGGAGATTGGAACAGGCATTCTTAGCCTTGACAGGCAGGCGCCTTAACCGCCAAGCCATCTCTCCAGCCCTCTTTTATTTTTATTTATTTATTTATTTTGGAGAGAGACACAGAGAGAGAGACAGAGACAGAAAGAGAGGGAGATGAAGACAGAGATGGGCCCGCCAGCAGTGTCTCAGCTGCTGAGAATGAAATCCAGATGCGTGCGCCCCCTTGTGGTCAAGTGCGGCATTGCACCCTTGTGTCACTGTGCATCTGGCTAAATGTGGGACCTGGAGATTGGAACCGCTGGAGATTGGAACTAGCATTCTTAGGCTTAGGAGGCAGGCACCTTAACCCCTAAGCCATCTCTCCAGCCCTCTTTTTTTTTTTTAAACAGCTTTATTGAGATGAAATCCCCTTACATATTTCACCTACTTAGAATATATCGTTTTTATATTCACAAAGTTATGTATGTAACCATCACCACAATCTAACTTTTGAATTCATTCTCCTAAAACGAAGCTGGTACCCACTAGCAGTCCCTCTCCATTCCCTCACACCTACCTGAGTAACCACTGATCTACTTTTTGTGTCTATAGAGCTGCTTTTTCTAGACATTTCTCATAAATGAACCACAATAGTTGACCTTTTGGACAGGCTTGTTTCACATGCCCTAACATTTTCAAGGTTTATCCGCATTGTAACACGTACCAGTATTCCATTCCTTCTTGTGTCTAAATAACATTCTATTGTGTGAACATGCCATATTTTATTCATCTGCTCTTCAGATCATGCACACTGGGTTGTGTTCACTTCTGGTTATCTTTCTATTTGAACAATGCTGCTTTAAACATGAGCGTACATGTTTTGTATAGACTTGTGCTTTCAATTCTCTCAGGGAGTTACTGTAGCAAGCAGTTCCCTTCTCATTGCTGGGATAAAGCACTCTACCAGACTAACTTGTGAGAAGTGAGAAGAAAGGGTTTATTTCAGCTTACAGGTTTGTGTTTTTTTTTTGTTTTTTTGGTTTTTCAAAGTAGGGTTTCCCTCTAGCCCAAGCTAACCTGGAATTCACTTTGTAGTCTCAGGGTGGCCTCAAACTCATGGCGATCCTCCTACCTATGCCTCCTGAGTTCTGGGATTAAAGGTGTGCACCACCATGCCTGGCTTCAGTTCACAGTTTTGAGGGGAAGTGTCATCATGGCGGGGAAAGCATGGTAGGCCCGAGTAGAAAGCCTAGCCTTACATCTCCACATCAGCGCCACCATATGAGGACCACATATTCAAAATCACACAGAGTGGGGCTGGAGAGATGGCTTAGCAGTTAATGCACTTGCCTGCAAAGCCTAAGGACCCAGGTTCGATTCCCCAGTACCCATGTAAGCCAGACATATAAGGTGGTGCAGGTATCTGGAGTTCATTCACAGTGGCTAGAGGCCCTGGTGTACCCATTCTCTCTCTCAGATAGAGAGAATTTCTCTCTCTCCCCCATCCTTTCTCAAATAAATAATTAAATAAAAAATACATATGAGGCTGTTGAAACCACCACATATGCCAATGAGTGCAATCACTAGGATACAAGGTAATTCTGTTTTTAACATTTTGAGGAATTGTCAAATCACATTCCAAAGGGACTGCATCGTTCTTCAATCCAACAATGTCTACAGGTTACAATCTTATTTTATTTTGTTTTATTTTTTTGCTTTTTCGAGGTAGGGTTTCACTCTAGTTCAGGCTGACCTGGAATTTAATATGTATTCTCAGGGTGGCCTTGAACTCATGGTGATCCTCCTACCTCTGCTTCCTGAGTTCTGGGATTAACCAGCCTAGCCGGTTACAATTTTTTTGCAATTATCCT
This sequence comes from Orientallactaga sibirica, assembly GCA_036365145.1. Classification (NCBI taxonomy): domain Eukaryota; kingdom Metazoa; phylum Chordata; class Mammalia; order Rodentia; family Dipodidae; genus Orientallactaga; species Orientallactaga sibirica. The sequence goes on from JAEOAD010000017.1 coordinate 2,169,826, forward strand.
TGATAATGATGTTGTTCATCCTTTTTATTGTTTATTTTGAGACAGACTGGACTCAAACTTGCTATGTAGCCAGGATGGCTTCTAACTTCTGATCCTCCTGCTTTTGCCTCCTGAGTGCTGGGATTACAGATGTGTGCCACTACACTGACTTGTCACATCAAGTGAGATGGTATGC